>NC_051171.1:51067576-51513123 GCF_013339725.1 Rhipicephalus microplus
AAAATGAGTGAACATGATGACTGAGTACTGTACGAATGCTCGGATGCGTACTGCATGAGAGGTTGTCCCTGCGACAAGTGAAGGCTCTTTTTCTTACTTGTCGCGTGAACTACACCGTCTATAGTACATTCTTTGAATGTGGATGCTCTTTAGATAATAATTATTGTAGTTTTGCTCTGATGTTTTTGTTGCACTCTATTCTAGAGGCTTCAATTGATTATTAGTACAAAAAATGTGTATCAGGACATTTTGGCACAGCCATTCAGTTTTTCGGGTTCATACTTTCAATGCGTTTGTGTCTAAGAGCAGAAAGTGAAAAAGTATAGATTTGCAAAAGGTTACATTTCATTGGTGCATTCTTGGAACTGAGGAGTATAAGTAACACTCGGGTAACGAACAGATGCTCACCAATATGATATCGAGAGCTTTGCCCCTTCTTGATAAATAATTTTGTTCAACTGCGTGGACTTTTCAAGTCTTCCGTTACATAGCGCCTGGCTTCAATCATCTTTGCGCGAACATCGCAGTTGGCTCGGCGACAACCTTTGCGTTCTCGTGTCAATTCTCGCTTATGCTCACTATGGGCGGCATATTCATCAGAAAAATGAGAAGTGTTTGCCACTTTGAAAGCGGGAGCTCCTGAATACTGAAATTGACGCGCCATCTTACGTTTCACAGTGTCTCACCACCACCCCCCTTTTGGCGCTTTTCTCGAAGCAAATTTCTCACTTCGACACCCTCCACCCACACCTGTCGTAATAAGCCCACGTTTTTTCAGGCATATCACAGCCTTCCTCATCATACCAACACCAACTTTCGCCACAATACAAGCGCACGTGATCGGTTCTACAATGACCTCGGACATTAAAGCTTCTACTTAGAACTGCTCAACTGTTACAAAGCGTGGCAATAGAGAGTGCAAAACGAATCCACCCTCCGATAGTGCACGAAAACATTCATCATCGTATATGCTGTTTTCCAATAATAGTTCCTCTCAATGTCGCACTTGTCGGTTACTTCTGGCGCAAGTCAATTGCACTTTTTATTGAGGTCAAATGACATTCAAGTGTTGCCTATTAATGAACGCTGCAGTTCGTTGTGTACGGCTGAAGTTAGTGTTGTGCTGCTAGGCAAGTTCATGAAGGTATTATTTCCAGCGTCGAGGCGGAATATAAATAGGAGAAAGCATCGCAAAATGCATAAGAATGCGAGAAATGATGAAACATGTTACGTTAGACATACACACGCAAATCTTCACTCAACTATTTTTTCCGTCTTGGACTTTGTCACATTTTCACTCAAGCCGAATCGCGCAACGCTTACCGCTTGCCTGGTCCATCGCTGAGTGACCACACATAGGTCACCGTTTTAGCCACAGGATCAAAATCTTTGCGCGTCGCCGACAGGCATTCGAAGATAGTGTCGTTGTTCGTATCAGAGATACCCACAGCGTAAGGGAATGCGGCGAAGACCTGAACGCAAGGAAATGCAGATTTACTTGCATTGTTTCTTCACCATATAGTCTCAGCAATACGCATCCCGTTCAGGAAGCCTCGCGCTCGGTGTAACGTGCAGAAATGCCATACGTGCAGGTTATATGTTACCCCACTCAAGACTGCATACTCTCCTAACTCATGGTGTCACCTGTCTTCTTTCAAATAGAGACAGAGTCCTAAACGACACTATCATAGAGGTTTATATCAAGAGAGCCGAGTCTACATTTCTCACGACATAGCACAAGAGATTAGCACCAACATACAAACTTCGCAGTATGCTGATAGCCACCATTAGTAGGGAAAATGACGTTGCAGAAAAACGAACTACCTAAAACTAACTATAAAAATTGCCTGCTGCAGACGCTCACCTTATTGTTTTTATGCACTGCTACACGTTCACTGAATTTGTACGTTCTGGAGCGTCTCAAATCTAAGATAATAATATTTATTTGAAGTTTCTTACGTGGAAAACGCACATTACTATTACGAGGCAAGCCACAGTGAAGAGATGCAAAATTTTCGAAAACTACTGTGTAACTTAAGGCTGTGCACGAAATTAATGAAAAAAATACACACTCGAGATCCAGCAACGGCTACGGTGAACAAAGTGATATACACTATATGCCCTAGAAATATTTCAGATAAACCTCTTTTTTGTAGGATAAAAACAACACTATAGTTGCCAAATTCGGATTGTCGGTAAACCAGCACTCTTTACCTCGAAAGCGTCAGGTGCTTGGCGTTGCAGCACATGAGGTCCATTGCCAGCATCAGATCTGGCTACAAGCAGGACGGCCACTGCACCTAAAGCGGCACTCGAAAATTCTCTCATTTTTTTACAATGGCTTCAAAGCTTTAATGCTGGCAATATATACCTTTTGTGGTACGCCTGATGCACTTATTGTCAAAACTTCTTCCGGCTTTGTGAAGTTGGTTGATTCACTTTACTGATTACATATCATCTGGGTTATTACTTGATTGTCAAGCGGTGCAATTGAATTCTCGACTCTTTCCTTCAAACAGTAGGTATGCATGTTTGTGTACGAACGGGCATGTGTGTGTGTGTGTGTGTGTGTGTGTGTGTGCGTGTGTGTGTGTGTGTGTGTTAGCAAACCAGGAAACGCCTCATATCGAGCACTGCACTGCATGATGAATGCTAAAACCAAGAGCGCTCGATCTATCGCGTTCAAAAGCAGCAAAAACTAACCCAATTGTGAGAACGTGGACCCAATAAATTTGTCACCCATGGGCCGTTAAGAAACAAAGCTTTAAAACAATTTCTTTTTTTAGGAACGTGTTTCATAAAAAAATCTACTGAGAGAGTTTATTTCTAGAGTGACCAATGTGACCACCTCTATTCGGAACGCCCTCATTCAAACATATGTGCACATGTGCTGAAACTGATGTCTGGTTTGTTCTACAAAAACAGCGCACTCAAAGCTGGCTGTCAAGCACGCTTCGTACGAGGAGATTAAATTACCTATGACCTATGCGGTAGCCTTCCAATGCTGCTTTATTTGAAAATAATGTTGTGTGGTCACAAAAATTAGAAGAATACAACTACGAAACTACGCCTTGCTATAGAAGAAGACTTGCTGAATTTGTCAAGAGTTTGCCTGGTTCACCTAAGTTTCAGTTGCGGTACAACAAGCTCATTGTTTAAATTACTACAATTTTAACGGTACTAGAGTTATCGAACTCCGCGAGTTGTCACGGGGTCGTGACGTGGCCGAAGACAGGAGACTTCGTGTTGGGATTTAACTGTTTATTTGGGCGAACCTGTGCCCGGTAAACGGAAAGTCCAATTACAGCAGGAGTCTCGCACAGATAGCAGTCTCGGACTGATAGCGGCGAACGGAGCGTCGGCCTTCGATCAACAACTGACAAGTGGCGAAGCGCGTCGGCATTTATACTCTTGCCGTCGAATGTTCTACCATTATCGCTGGCGGTGGCGTAGGTTCCAGAACAATCTGTACCATTCGCACAGTGGCCGTGATCTTATCGAAATGATCTACTACAGTCCGGAATTTTCTCGAAAACCGCAGGCGCGGTTTGCGCTGAGAATCGTGTGGTGTTTTGGGACAATAACAAAAACTTCGGAAATGGAACGTGGCAATATGTAGGTACGCGCGAGGGGTTATGGTGATTTTTTAGCACCGTCTAGTGTGTTTATTCTTCTGGCAAATGTTAGAAGTGGAGTTAACAAGCGTGATTCACTTGACTCAATAACTGATACGTGCGATTTCGGAAACAGTGATCAAGCTGGAATCTGTCTTCTCTCAGGCTTTGCGGACAACAAAATATTTCAGGACGCGCACAGTTTTTCCATTTACCGCTGCAATTTAGAATCTCGTGTTGTAGGCGGTGTCATGTTGGCTCTCTCAAGAAGTATTCGACCTTGTTTTCTCCCACTTAAATCTATGCTTGTGGTGGATTGAGTGCGTGCACACATATGCTACAAAAGCTTTGTATTGGAGCCCTTCTTTCGTCCCCTCAACAACTCGGCGAGCTGTGTTGCCGATTTAGATGAAGCCATCGATACCATCACTTCACGTCATCCCAAAGCTTTCAATTTTCTTCTTTGAGACTTCAGCTTCCCCAAGATCTTGTGGTCCTCTGATCATGCAGTATCAAAACTATTTCCTTCGAAAAGCTTCAGTTTCCTTAACTTCTGCTCAGAAGTTTCTCTAAATCACATCATTTCACATCCGACTAGGTTAGCTTACAATTCTAGGAACACACTCGTCGTTGTGTTAACAAACTGTTTGGACACGGTTGCGAACTTATCATAGCTACCTGGTCTGAGTAACCATTTAGCCCCAACCTTCAAATAATGTATGTCAAGCCTCCAAAGCTTGAAGTATAAAAGAACCTCCGTAATTTCAACAAAGCCAACTTTGCGCCTATTTAAACGAACTGTCAAGCTTCGTGGGCGCTTTGTTGGGTTTCGAAAGTCGGAATACAGAATCTAACTAAAATATGCTTGCACCGAAAAACCACAATTTAATTTACAGATATGTTAAAATGCGCACTATTTCCTTTCATTCAAAGGCATCTTGGTACACTCACACATACGACTCTGCAACAGAAATTAAAAAATGATTCTTTCTTTCGGCCAAACACTCTTCTTCTGAAATGCGGTGAATCTCATACAAGAAGGCAAATAATGCACACGTTTCTGCGCTTAGGACAGCCCACAATAATTTTCTACATATCACTTTGCCTACAATGCTTTGTAATGACCCAAAAACGTTCTGGCAGATCATGAACTCCGATCGAGATAGTGAAATCGTGTTATCAAATCTTTCTGTTTGAACGATTCCACTCGCCGACTGTCCTACAGTCTTAAACGAAGTTTTTGTCATAACATTGTTACGTAATTGTGTGCGATGTTTCCTGATTTGCAGTGCTTTAACCTTTTATTATTGACCAAATTATCATTCAACCCCTTGGGTTAGAAAAAATAGCGAATCTCTGAAAGTGGCTTTAAAACCAGGAGTAGATTTCAATAATGCTAGGTTTTCCAAAAGTACCATGGCATATTCGAACGTTATTCTGTCAAAATAGTCTATCAGTTCATTGGCGAATCAATGATGCCACCTGATTTGAAAATTCGAAATGCGGTTTCGGTGCATAAATCTGGAAATAAAACTATTCCTTCAACTACCAGCTTATTTCAATAATCAGTATCGCGTGTGAAATACTTTAACATATGTCCTTGTCACTAATATTTCAATGTTCCTAGATGCGAAGTCATTTTTTTTCAAATGCTCAACATGGCTTCCGCAATTCTTTGTGCTGTGAAACACAGCTGGCTGTATTTACGCATAAATTACACACCATACTTAATCATCGTTCCAAATCTGATTGTATTTTTCTCAATTTTGCAAAGCCTTTAAAAGTTGGCCACAAATTACTTTTGATAAAATTAGGCAGGATAGACATTGATATTAAGCCCCTTTTTTTGATTGGAAGTTTTCCAAACGATTGCTCACCATATGTGTCTGCTAACACTTGTATTCCCAACAAAGTCCCGTTCACTCTGGCGTACCCTAATATTCGGTACTCGGTTGCCTTGTTTTCCTTAATTATAATATTTACTTACCAGAATTTAATACCTCTAACACGCATTTGTTTGCAGATGATTGTGTAATATATCAAAAAAACCTCTGACCCAAACGACTTAATAATACTTCAGAATGACCTTACACTGTATCTAACTGGTGTAAAACCTAGCTAATGATACATAACACTACTAAATGTAAAGTCTTACGCGTTTTCCGCACATCTTCCTTCTCCACTACTTATCGGCTTGACAACTCCACTCTTGATTTCGTGACATCCTATCACTACCTAGGTGTTCACATAACTCTCACCTGGTCTGTTCACAATGACAAAATCATTAGTAATGCCAACCGTCCACTCGGTTATCTCCAATGCAAATATTCTTCTGCTTCTGTCCCCTAAAACTTCTCGTTTACAAAAATTTTATACGAAGTAAACTAGAATATGCCACATTCATTTAGGACCCGTGTACTAGTGTACAAACATCTGTTCTAAAGCTAGCCCAAAATAATTCTCTCCGCTTTATCCTTGGGAACTACAGTCACACCGCAAGTAGCCCTCCAATGAAAGACTATTTAGCATCCGTCACTTGCCTGTCACCGTAAATTCTCCCGCATATGTCTTTTTAACAAAATATATTGTAGTTACGCCATGCATGATAACAACATTCTCCATTCATTATACTTGTGCGTCAACCTGACCATCGCCAGAAGGTTAGAATCTTGCAATGTTCAACTCGAACATGTTGTGAGTCACTCATTCCCCGAACCTCACAAGACTGGAACGATCTGCCAGGGTCAACCACGTCCGTTGCCCATTATTATCATTTTCATGAAGTTTTGAACTGAAATGTATGGTTATGGATTTAACTAATTATGTTCTTTTTTTCTTTGCAAACTGCCTGATTCTTGTTTGTTCAGTTAAAACTGCTATGGTTACTTCTTTCTAGTATGTTACTATACTATCTCAACAACAATCTGATTGTCGTTTTTATAGTTACAACTTGTATTGTTATCTTTTAGCTAACATTTTATTTACAGATTAACGTTTGTATTCTGTTTTTTTAAATTTACCACTTCCCTCCTTATGGCCTCCGGCCCTGGGGGTTATTCTAGATAAGCAGATAAATAAATAAATATATATCACATAAATAAATAAACAATTTTCAATCATCATCAACTAGGTCTAGACCAAAATTCCTGTTGGACAGTTTGACATTTTTCTAAGTATAAGAGAGAGAGAGAGAGATAAATAGAGAGCAAAGGCAGGGAGGTTAACTAAGCTAGGCTCGGTTTGCTACCCTACAATTGGGGTGGAAGAAAAGGAGAATAATAGAACGGAAAGATATAGAAAAGAAGAGGAGTAAGAAAGAGAAGCATGAATAGTCAGCTCGAGACTACACAGCACGGTCTCGCTCAGTTCTTTCGCAAGCGGTCGTGACGTCTGGTGCTCCTTAAAAAGTACAAGAGGACTTTCGTGGCTTTGCGCGTATGAGAAGACGTCGGCCAAGGTCCTAGGATCTTCTCTTCTGTAAGCGGCCGTGAATCCAGCTGACAGAGCTTGGCTTCCATAATGCGTCGTTTGGTCTGGTATGCTGGGCAATGACGTAGAATGTGCTCAAGCATTTCCTCGCAGGCGCAGATGTTGCATGCCGAAGTGCTCGCCATTCCAAGGAGACCAGAGTACGAATTCGTAAATGCCACGCCCAACCTCATGCGTCACAGTAAAGTTTCAGCGCATCGTGGGAGCCCGGATGGCAAACGAAGTTGCAAGTTTGGGTCGATCGAATACAGCTGCGTGTTGGAGAAACCCTGCGCATTCTATTGTAGGAGAGATATACGGCGAGCAAGTGCTTGTAGTAGCCTTGCAGCGTCCGTTCTCAAGAGTGGTATGGGCGTGCGCTGGTCTTGGTCATGAGCCGATCGAGTAGCTTCATCCGCGCGGTCATTGCCGACGATTCCGCCAAGACCTGGCAACCACTGAAATACAATATCGTGACCTTCTTTGAGCGCTTCGTGATAGTCGTGAATTATCTGATATACTGATTGTTCGTGTAACCCGTGCTGCATAACAAACCGTAGTGACCGTAAGGCTTACCTGGAGTCGCAAAACTTGGCCCATTGGTTAGGTTGCTGCCGAAGAATGTACTTTACTGCACCTTGGAGTGCTGCGAGCTCTGCAGCTGTCGACGTCGTGGTGTGAGAAAACTTCTACTGAAGCAACACATTTTCAGATGGAACAACCACTGCTCCTGTAGAGCTGTTGGAATTAGTGAAGCCATCGGCGTAAACATGTATGCGGTCGAAGTACCTCTCGTTCAACAGATGCAAAGTCAATTGCTTCAGGGCTAGCATTGATATGCGTACCTTCTTTAAGATTCAAGGAACTGATAAGCGCACGCCGGTTGACAAAGACTCCATAGCGCAGCTGCTGGATGCATCGCAAGTTTGAAGCCAAGTGGTAGTATGTCTTGATGTTTTGTCACAATACCGCTGTACGAAGAATGGGGCCTCCGAGCTGTCAAACACGCTGAATGATGTGACGGTAGCCGTTATAGATGCCGAATGTGCGCTCTCAGCGTCTCCACAATGATATGCGTTGTGACTGGTTGTTCTTGTGCAATAACAATAGTTGACACTGTCGATGAGCATCTTGGAAGGCCAAGGCATGTCCGGAGTGCTTGGGCTTGTACGCTTTGCAGTGCACGGATGTTAGTCTTGCACGTGTTGGACAGGACAGGAAGGCTATACCGGAGAGTTCCGAGGAAGAGGGCTGTGTAAAGCTGCAACATGGAGTTCACAAATGGACCCATGATTTTCCGGCGATGAACTTGAATACATTCTCAATGCCAATGAGCTTTTTCTTCAGGTATGTGACATGCGGGCTCCAGGTTAGTTCACGATCTACGATGACACCTAAGAATCTATGAGTGCTTTTATATGAGATTAATCTGCCATCGATGCACGATGAGTAGAAAGACATCGATTGGCGTGTAAACGCCACCGCTGCGCATTTTTCTGTGGCTGTAGTCAAACCGTGCTGGCGAAGGTATGTTGATGTCATTGTTGCCGCTTTCTGTGTTCTTGCGTGCACTTGAGGCCGCGTCACGCCGGACGCCCAAATGCAGATATCGTCAGCGTAGAAAGATATATAAGCCGTCTGTGGCAGCATTTCGGTGAGCTTCGCGAGAATCAGGTTGAAAAGAGTCGGACTCAAAACACCGCCTTGTGGCACCCCACGACTTGTGAAATACTTATTCGTAGACCCATCTTCAGTTAGAACGAACATCGATCTCTTTGTTAGGTAGCTTCTTACCCATAGAAAGACACGACCTCCAAGTTCAGCTGCTTCGAGAGTATTGAGAACAGCCTCGTGGGTCACGTTGTCATAGGAACCCTTTACGTCTAAGAACAGAGCTACCGACAGCCACTTCTGAGCTTTCTGATGCAGAACAGAGGTTACTAAGTCAATAATGCTATCAACTGAGGACCGACCTCATCGAAAACCAGCCATAGCATCAGGATAGATGTTATAATGTTCCAGGTACCATTCCATGCGTGTAAGCAGCGTCCTCTCCACGACCTTGCCAACGCAGCTTGCTGGTGCTATAGGCCGGTATGATGCCAAATCGAATGAAGACTTTCCGGGCTTCAGCAAAGGCACCAGGTGACTACACTTCCACTCATCAGGCACCATTCCATAATGCCAAGACTTATTAAAAATGTACAGGAGACAGCACTGTGCCTTCGGGCCTAGGTGACGTAGGGCAGTATAGGTCACTCCATCCGGACCTGGGGACGATGAGCGTCTGCATGAGTTGAATGCCGCATGAAGTTTTTCCATGGAGAATGCAACCTCCATTTGCTGATCTCGTGTGACTGGAACATCCTGTGGCAATAGATCTATCGGTATAGTGATGTCGCCGGCGATCTTTGCACAAAATTTACCAGAAACATCAAGCTGTGAGGGACCTTGATGTAGCGCCAAAGCGGCGAAGGAATGAAGCTGTTTTTTCGGATGCGAGTGAATACCTCGAAGAGTCCTCCATACGGGAGACAAGGGCTTTCGAGGGTCTAGTGAGTCACGAAAATTCTTCTAGCGTTGTTCATGAAGTTTGTGCATTCGACGCTGGATTTTTTTCTGAATGCGTCTGGATTTTCTGAGGTCAGAGATAGATTTCGTGCGTCTGTATCGTCTTTCGGCACGTCGGCGGACCGCTCGAAGTTGTTCCAACTTTTGGTCGAGTGCCGTGCGTCTTCATTCTTTCGGACATATCTTCGTGGAAGTCTCCATTGCACAACTAATCACTTCTTCAATGAATTCTGGGGGTTCGTGCATGCACTTGCTCTCCACTAATATCAATAAATCAATCATTTTATTTCCTTTAGATAAGGTGGAGTACAGGATTAAAAGCTCAAGAGCTTGATGAGGTCCTGGCCCCGTTCACAAGATGACAAAGCAGCAGGAATGAAACTCTGAAACTCTTCCCAGTCAATAAGTCTTGAATGTCAAGGAGAAGGAGAATCGGCCAGACCTCTGACTGTCACGTACGTGGAGATATGGTCGCTGCCATGTGTTTCAATATCTGTGAACCATTAGACTTTCGTGACATTCCTATGCGACACTAATGTCAAGTTCAGGCAAATGCTGTAAGTTACTCCTCGGAGATAAGTAGGGCGGCCATCCTTCAGCACCTGAAGCCCGTGCTTTCATGCCAGATCAACTAGGTTCGTGCCTTTTCGAGTTGTCCTGATGCTTCCCCACAATGGATGATGGGCGTTGAAGTCACCCATCAATATCCAAGGTGCTGGGGTCGTTGCAACTATACCATTTAATATCTGTTGATCTAGTCAACGCGATGGCGCTATATATGCGCCTATCAGCCTAAACGACAACTTCTTCTTTCTAACATATAGACACACGTAGTGATTTCCAATGTCAGACTCTACTCTTTGGAGAACGTAAGTCAGTTCTTTACGGATGTACACAAAAACTTGACTTCGCTCAATGCACGATGAAGAAATGAACGATTCATAGCCCGAGAGTCGAGGTATTTTTGAAAAATGCGGTTCACAAACGATGATGATGGGAAACTTATTTAAAATTATGAATGCCTGGTCATGCAGTGTCCTGTGTGCAATAGTCTTGTGGTGCTCTATCTATTTCTAAAGGCAGTCTAGGCATTCATTAAAGCCACACTGGCTGCCCTTGGCACACCTTGGCCGGACTAGAGGGCAGACATTACGCACTTCATTCAGAATGCATGACGCGTCTCCCCATCAGCCTAGTCTTGACCGACTGTAGGACGTAACGCCCCTTCAGAGCGGGGATTGGCCCACTGTAAAAAAGTCAGAGTTTTGGAACAAGGCCGAAGCAATGAATAAGATAGCAACACATTGCGCAGTTGTACGAAATAAGGCTGGCAGACTTAGGAACCACACGAAATTGAGTGATTATGTTAAATTGTGCTTCAATTAGGAGTAATGCAGTGACCAGAGTATCTAAACAGGTGTTGTGAATAGTTGACTGCACGATGTCAGACAGGAGGTGAAGGCCAAGTTTGTCATCGCGTCGAAGTTCATCAATGTAGAAGTCTCCAGTGTCTATATCACTCACACATGCTCTAAGTGCGCCATATGGAAGTTTTGTAGCAAGAATTTCATGAGGTCCGTTAGCAGCGCTCCTGGTGACATGTACACCTTTGCGATGGTGACGCCGCGCGATGTATTAACTGCGCATGGGTCCCCACAGCTTATCTCACGTAGCGAATGGAGTTTGTCCTTCTAGTGTTATAGTGGTTGTGCGCACTTGGATGAAGCCGAATTCACAAGCATGACAGTACAACCAACTCCTCGAATGGTTCAAGACTTGATGCGAGAAATTTTTCCTGTTTCTGTAAAGTGGAGCCAGAGACATTTTCTAAAGCCTCAGTCATCCAGCTGTACGTGCTTCATTGAACCTACCCCGCCATTAATAAGGCATCGGACACGTCATTGATCAGGGGAATCTTGTATGACTTGTCCAAACAAACTATATGCTTTGTTCAGGAATGTCTCTTTCAGGTCCATTGATAGTAAGCCAGTGGCAAATAGTGTAAAAACATAGCTCGCCACAACTGAGATGGACAATATGCGCGTCATGGCTTAGTTGATTATTGCAGCACGCTGAAGGGCGACGAGTCTCTTGATCAAGTCTCAAGGAGGGGGGAGGGGCGGCTGTCTTCAAACCTTTTTCATCAGCATTACTTTATTGTGCCTTTATTTTATTGTAGCGAAAGGAACGACAAAAGAATTGATACGTATTTAACGGGTGTTTAAATTAAGCCACAGCTGCCTCCAACTTCTTCCTTCTCAGCCTCTGCTGCCCCTAGCGCATGGCATTACCACCGCCCCGATAAAAAATGCTTGGTCTCTATACCCTGTATATTGAAAGAGAAATGAAAGCTGAGCCGAGAAAGGTAGTGACAATTTGATTAGTGCCAGAGATTGCCTGGTGAACTTTTCTTGAGGTAGACCACGATGCAGTCTTTGTAGCGCCGATTTGGAGTCCGTCAGCACAACATCTCGCGCAGAAAAAGATCGCAATTTTCGCAAAGCCGCCGGGATTGCAGCGCTTTCTACCGTTGTGGACGAAACCACGCGATCCAGGCGGCCCGACCATGACACGCCAAGGGAGGGTATGCAGAAAGCCGCTGCGCAGCTATCCGTTTGTGTGCACACTGATCCGTCGGTGTACACTCTTAGGTGGCTGCGGTACATGGTGCTCAAGTGGTCCAGCGCAAGAAATTATGCTTCCGCGGCTGGAATGGTGCACTTCGCTAGTAGATTGGGTACGCTGAAGTTACACGCAACATCCACAAAAGACCATGGCGGGTCCATAGGGCGCCGTTTAGGCAGTTTCAAGCTTAAATATCGAAATGTGTTTAGTGCCACGTTGAAATGTGAGCCAGTTCTTGCTCTTAGTCGCCGGAGAAGCGCCGTGCCTGCGAAGGACTCGCCCAGTCTTGACAGCTGCGTCAATAAGGCTTGAGACGACAAAAGGCGGAGCGGAAGAGACTCGGCTTCATTGGTGACCTTCGTGTTTGAAGCCGCCTGAGGGACTCCCATCAACAAGCGAAGGCCCTTTCTGTGCACTGCCTCTAGGCGTTCGAACTGGCTTGGTGATGGTGATATCAGGGGCAGCTGATAAAGAATGCGGCTCGTTATAAGCGCATCATTCAATTTAAGCATGGACGTAGGATTGTTGCCCCAACGAACCCCTGCCAGGCGACGAAGAGCGTTGATCCTTTGCACTGATGCAGTGACTATACCATCAGCCGCACGTCGCCATAATAGCTTGTTATCGATGGTAATGCCCAGGAAACGGACACTTGTGGCACAACGAATTGAGTGGCCTCGAATATTCAGCGACAGACGTGTTGACTTCCATCGCGCTCCCAGGAAGAGCATGAAGGCTAATTTTTCCGCTGATAAACATAGGCCAAGTGTCAACAAGTGACGCTCAATGATTGAAATAGCACTCTGTGCTATCCGGGCCAAACGTTTGTGCTGGTACCCTGAGATCCAAATGCAGATGTCATCGGCGTAGATGGATATTTTAACTGCTTCCAGAAATAAGCGCAGAATGTCGGGAAGGCTGGCCATGGCAGCGTTAAAAAGCAAGGAAGATAGAACACTTTCTTGTGGGACGCCGAGGGAAACGCGTCTCTCTTCGCTCGTTACATTTCCAAGCTTAACACGGACACAGCGGTCTGTGAGAAATTCATGTACGAGCCAAAGAGCATTTCCCGACACACCCATGGCTTGGCTTGGAGCATGTTCACGATGCCTGCCTGAAGCACACAATCATACGCCTTGGCAACGTCCATGAAGACGGCGAGTGTCGAGAGTCCGCTGACGTGGTGGTGCTCGATGTGGCTTAATAGGTTCAAAACACTGTCCTGAGCACTCAGTCGTAGGCGAAATCCGGTCATACACGATGGCCATCGTCTTCCTTGTTCAAGGTACCAAGTTAATCTTGTACATAATAATCTTTCCATCAACTTGGATACGCATGATGTAAGAGATACCGGTCGATATGACGTGAGGCTCGTAGGATCCTTTCCGGACATTAGGACTGGCGCCAACCATGCTGTCTTCCAAACAAATGGGATCTCTCGCGTGCTCCAGACATGATTAAATATGTTCAAAAGGGCCCTTTTTCGCTCATATGGTAGATTTGTCAGCATTTGATTGCTGATCAAATCGGGACCCACGGCACAGCGTCTTCTCAATTTGCTAAGTGCCATATCCAGCTCTCGAAAGGTGAACGGCGTATCCATTGTGTGCAAAAACTGGAGTGACAGAGGAATCGCCGCTTCTGCTGATCTACCAGATGTGTACACGTCTGCGAAATCCTCTGCAAGGGTTTACAAATCTATTCCTTGTTTCAAAGCGAGTGCTTCGAATGGCCTGTGTGTTCGCATCTTCCCAGAAAGACTATTTATTACTGCCCATATTGTTGTCAAGGGCGTAAACGTTGACAAATTCGCACAGAAAGCGGCCCATCGATTTCGTCTTAATTTTTTTGTATGGCGACGAAGCGCAGCGTTTATCCTGTTATATTCGGTTTTCGCAGACGTATTTCCTTTTGTTCTTATTATTTTCCGCTCCGCCCATCTACGTGCTGCGCTGAGGTTCTTCAATTTCAAGTCAGGAGCAGGAAAATGGTCGGGCAGTTTCAGCAACGAAGTTGCTGCTCGCTTGCTTTGCAACATATCTGCGAACGGCTCACCAGTGGATTTGTCCGACGCTTCTCTGTAGGCGTCCCAGCGTGTTACATTGCAGAATTGTCGACCAGCAGTTCGAAATCCCAGGATATTTTTGAAGATGGGGAAATGGTCGCTGCCCATCCTCTCTGGAGCCGTGGTCGATAATACCAGAAGGTCCGTGGAGTGAAGTTACAAGGTCTATTGCACTCCATGAATCTGGTGGCCTGAAAAATGTAGGTTTGCCATCGTTCGCCACCATAACTCGGCAGCATCCGCAGCTGCTAGAAGTTCCTTGCCTCGAGAATCTACACTCTTATCTCCCCAGAGTGAATGGCGCGCGTTAAAATCTCCACAGATTATTCGAGGACCGGGACTTCGAATGCAAAGGTCCTTTAGGAAAGTCTCCATGGAGACCTTTTTTCGTGGGCTTATGTACACTAATACCCACTCAGTTTTCGGTTTCCCGGGCGCACTTGCACAGCAGCGACTTCCAGTGAGTTGCAACAGAGGTCTTGCACTGGTAAGGCGACGTGAGGTATTTCCCGTCGTATGTATATCATTGCGCTTCCATTTGCAAACGACGTTATGCTCGGGTTGCCGTGTCGGCTGTACCCTGGGAGCGTCCTTGCATTCGGTAGACCGGCTTCAGAGAGGGCTAGAATCGGTATTGGAATATCACGCAGGAAAAGGTTGAGTTCGCACAGACGTTTTAGAAGACCGGCGCAGTTCCATTGCATTATTAAGGGCACTTTTGAAGGAAAAAATAGACCAGGCGGGCAAGACATTGCCATTATGGCAAGAGATTTAATATAAAATTCCAGTGGATCCCATCCCACGTTGGCTTTGAGGGCAATGAAAAGGCTGATGCCCTTGCATGCGAAGCACGTACATCGTTCCCAAAAAGTAGGAACTCCCAAGACTTACCAGAACAACAAAGATGTGATACGCAATCATTTCAAGGCAATCTACAAGTTTCTACACCACGTGTAATTCATGGACTTTCTCGTGAAGAAGCGACGCTGTTGTACCGCATAAGAACCGGCTCCGCATACACCCCAGCCTGGTCATTCAAGACTGGGAGATACGCTTCCCCGTTCTGTGCCTTCTGTGGTGACATCGGGGATATTGAACATTTCATTTGGCTTTGCCCACAGTTTGATGTGCAAAGGGCAACGATGATCCGCACCTTGCGAAAAGGCTGTCATAGGCACCGGACAGTTGATGACACCATCTTTCCTGAAAAACCCGCGGCAACTAGGATGAACGTGCAACGAATTTTGTTAGTCTTTCTGCGAGACACTGGGCTGTCTGACACGTGGTGACATTTTCCTAATTCAGGAGATGCTCAGGCGGAACAATTGCTAGCCATTCAGGCCCGGCTAACCCCACCTGCTGCAACACCACCACCACCACCCCACCTTAGTGACAATTTCAATACTCAAGGGCAAAATAAAAAAATGACAAAAATTGACACCATGAGCTGGACTACAGGCACGGCACTACAAAGTTTGTAGCTTGATCTCAGCGGGAACAGTACGGTTTCATCGTGATGACGTCAACCACACTCGAAGAACGTGGTGGACGAGATTGATTGACTCATAGGTGGTGTTTAACATCGGAAAACCACCATATGATCATGAGAGACACCGTAGTGGACGGCTCCGGGAATTTGACCACAAGAGGTTCTTTACGTGCACCAAAATTTGAGCACACTGGCCTACAACATTTCCGCCTCCATCGGAAATGTAGCCCCCAAAGCGGGGATTCGATCCCACGTCCTGCAGGTAAGGAGCCGAGTACCTTAGCCACCAGGCCACCACGACGGCACCATGGTGTACGAGAGTGGCATGATTCTTCGCTGGCGTAACTTCGTAGCCGACTTTGCCAATGCAATGCAGAACGCGGTAGGGTCAAAAAAACTGGCACGACAATTATTCCTAGGGGCTTCGTCATCGTATGGACCGTTTCCCGCAGCTAGTTTGTCTACGCAAACTGGATGGTGCCACCGCACCGAAGTTTCACGGCCTTCTCTTTGGCGGCGTGGTTGTTGATGTAGCTTGTGGCAGACGTTTCCCTGCAGCCTGTACTGATAGTGCCTCTGTGCGTCAAGTGTCTGCGGTATCTGGCGTTATTGCCCACAATTAGAAAGAGTTGCTCGCACATGACGTCATTAGTCCCATGAATGTCTGCTTTATGCGTATGGTGGTTGCATAGAGCAAAGGTTCATGTTATCTCCTTCACATCGGAAGCGGCTCAGTCCCTTTCACTGCTCAGTCCTTTTTATCAAAATCTGAGCACACAGGCCTACAGCGTTTTCGCCTCCAATGAAAATGCAGCCGTCGCAGCCCTTATTTGATCCCGCGACCTGAGCAGCAGCCGAGTACCAGCAGCCGAGTACCTAAGCCACTAGACCACCGCGTCCGGGAGCGCGTGAAAAAATAGAGTCCATTGCTGAACCTGGAACGTCAGGTGCCGTGCTCTCTGTCACACGTTTACATTTCTGTTCCGTTTCGATGCAACTATCATTTGCGCAAGGAACATCATAGCCACCTCCGTCATCGTCACCTTTTGGTTCTGAAACGAAGCAAACCAATGATTTTCTGTTTCGTTCTACAACTACACCAGTGGAAGTTCTAACCACATTTAACCTAGGAGGATTTTTTATTGTTTATTTTATATGCACCGTCTTCAATTTTTTGTCATGCATAAGATGATTATTTTTCGCGCACAACCAACGACGCCGACACCAATGCTGGAATTTTTGTACAACAAGCTCTTGAATGCTACCAAGTTAAAATTCACTCCCGCGGAAGTTTTCGTGCTGGATTGGTAAGCTGAATGAAAACGTTAGTATCCAGAGAAGTGGTGGAAGATAGAGTTGGTAGTAAAATTACGTCGTGGCGTTATCGCGGCCGTAAACAAGACTAAAAGGTGCAAATCCGATGGTTTTCTGTAGATTCGCTTTGCAGGCAAATTCTATGTAGAGCAGGATGTCGTCGTATATCTTGTAATCCAAGGCTACCCAGGTCGAAAGCATACTTGCGGTCGTTTACTCAAGGTGTTCGGTTAACGCATTGTGTCTGGGTGGTACGCTGTTGCTGTTCGGTGTGTGGTATCAATCAGCTGCAAGATATTGAGAAGCAACTGCGTCGCGAAGGCTGCACTACAATCTGCGATGAGAACAGCTGTGGTACCATGGCGGAGAACAATGCTTTGACGAAGAACCTGGCCACATCGAAAGCAGTGGCTCGCTGAACAGCTTGAGTTTCGCAAAGTCTAGTCAAATAGTCGAGAGTGACAACAATCGAGCGATTGTTAGCCGCAGACATGGGAAACGGCCCGGGCATATTCCTACCGACCTGTTCAAAAGGTGCGTTTGGTGGCCTGACAGGCTTGAGGAGACCGGCTGGTTGCAAAGGTGAAGATTCCGGCGTCGGCAAGCAGTACAAGTTTTCACGTACTTCGTTACAATTGTTGCGTGTTGTGGCCAATAGTATTTATGTTTAATCCTCGACAAAGTGCGCGTGAAGCCAAGGGGCTCGGACGATGGCTCGCCGTGGCATGTCTTCCACAATCATGGCGACACTCTCATTATTCACTTCAAATTGTGCAGGCAGCCCTATTGCAAAAACCTGCGACACTGTGTACCAGCGTCCAGCGACATCCGTGATTATGGGCCCAGTATGGCGCTGGTACCAGCGCTTCCCTGCGCAGATAGTGGGATGCTGGAGCGGCAGCGTCCCAGAACTCTGCGCAAAATGGCTTTTTAGGGATGAAACGGGGGTGCTCATTCGCCATAAATAAATATTTATATAAGTAAAATAACGCGCATTCACATATAAATAAAAAAATTAAACAATAAAATACCATGTGACCGAATTTGAACTCCCTACCTCTTGATCTCTAACCAAGTACGCTACCAGAACGTGCATGTGTAGTTGTAAAACGAGTATTTATCTGAAGAAAGTGCCATTCAACTTCATGTTTACAAGTCGCACAGTCAAGACTGACATGATATTCCTTTCCAAATAACAATTGCGTCTTGATTCGACAGTGACAAACGGCTTCTGGGCACCGAATGACGTGCAGATATTGCAAAAAGCGCAAAGTTTTTTTGAAATATCTAAATCTTAGCTCTGAAAAATCTCAAATTGACTGGAGGAGCAGCCAAAAAATTGTCAGCTGTAACTTCCGATAGTATTTTTTCCTTTGATAGTGGTTTGTAGCACATGCTACTGGGCAACAAGTACAAATGATTTACATGTCTTGTTTGGTAGATACCAACGCACACGAGTGAATATTGACTATTTTTTTCGCGCAAGCGACAATGTAGCAGTACACATTCGGCGTGCCAGATAATATATTTACACTTATATTGTCACGGGGTCGTGACGTGGCCGAAGACAGGAGACTTCGTGTTGGGATTTAACTGTTTATTTGGGCGAACCTGTGCCCGGTAAACGGAAAGTCCAATTACAGCAGCAGTCTCACACAGATAGCAGTCTCGGACTGTTAGCGGCGAACGGAGCGTCGGCCTTCGATCAACAACTGACAAGCGGCGAAGCGCGTCGGCATTTATACTCCCGCCGTGGAATGTTCTAGCGCTACCGCTGGCGGCGGCGTACGTTCCAGAACAATCTGTACTATTCGCACAGTGGGCGTGATCTTTTCGAAATGATCTACTACTGTCCGGAACCCTCTCGAAAACTGCAGGCGCGGTTTGCGCTGAGAATCGTGTGGTGTTTTGGGACGATAACAAAAGCTTGGGAAATGGAACGTGGCATTGCCCCCCTCTGAAAAAGGCATCGTCTCGATGCTTTAACTAAAGATGAAGGTACAATAATAATGCAAAAAAGTACAATGAATAAATTACGATACAACAATAATACAAAAAAACACTAGTTCAGTTTGTTAACGCGCATGAAACGGCTTGAGGCGCGCGACATGGACGACTTCAGGTCGCGATAGGCGTCGTTGACAGTTCGTGATGCCGTCGGGGACAACCTCGTAATCAAGTGGGCCGAGCCGTCGAACCACCCTGTACGGTCAGAAGTACCGTCTCAGAAGCTTTTCACTTAGTCCACGTCGGCGTATCGGCGTCCACACCCAAACACGTTCACCGGGCTGGTATTCCACGAAGCGTCGTCGAAGGTTGTAACGGTGGCTGTCGGTCGTCTGTTGATTCTTGATACGGAGACGCGCAAGTTGTCGGGCTTCTTCGGCGCGTTGAAGGTACTCGCTCACATCGAGGTTTTCTTCGTCGGTGACGTTGGGTAACATGGCATCGAGCGTCGTTGCCGGGCTCCTTCCGTAGACCAATTTGTATGGAGATATCTGCGTCGTATCCTGCACCGCCGTGTTGTATGCGAAGGTCACATACGGAAGAATGGCGTCCCACGTCTTGTGTTCGACATCGACGTACATTGACAGCATGTCGGCGATCGTCTTGTTAAGGCGCTCGGTGAGGCCGTTGGTCTGTGGGTGGTACGCTGTCGTCCGGCGGTGGTTTGTTCGGCTGTATGCCAAGATCGCTTGAGTTAAGTCGGCAGTGAATGCCGTTCCTCTGTCGGTGATAAGGACCTCTGGGGCGCCATGACGTAGGACGATATTTTCGACGAAGAATTTAGCTACTCGGATGCACTGCCTTTTGGCAGGGCTTTTGTCTCGGCGTAGCGGGTGAGGTAGTCGGTAGCTACCACAATCCACTTGTTTCCGAAAGTCGACGTCGGGAACGGCCCCAGTAGGTCCATACCAATCTGCTGGAAAGGTCGGCAAGGTGAATCAATTGGCTGCAGAAGTCCCGCTGGCCTTGTCAGCGGTGTCTTGCGTCGCTGACAGTCCCGGCATGTTCTCACATAACGAGTGACGTCGGTGGTAAGACGTGGCCAGTAGTACCTTTCTTGTATCCTCGCGAGCGTGCGAGAAACACCGAGGTGCCCTGCCGTCGGATCGTCGTGAAGGTCCTGCAGGAGTTTTGGTCGCAGAGCTGAAGGCACCTTAAGAAGGTACTTAGCTCGAAGCGGTGAAAAGTTTTTCTTTTGTAGAAGACCGTTTCGTAGAAAGAACGACGCAAGTGCGCGCTTGAATATCTTCGGGACTTCGGCGGTCCTGTCTTCGAGGTATTCTATTAGTGTCTTAAGTTCCGGGTCGGCCCTCTGTCGTTCAGCGAAGTCGTCGGTAGTGATCGTTGCCAAGAAGTAGTCGTCATCCGGGTCGTCGGATAGCGGTTGGTCGACAGGCGCACGAGAGAGACAGTCGGCGTCGGAGTGTTTTTTGCCGGACTTGTAAATGACAGTAATGTCATATTCTTGAAGTCTCAGGCTCCATCGTGCGAGGCGACCTGAGGGGTCCTTCAAGGTGGCTAGCCAACACAATGCGTGGTGGTCGCTCACAACTTTGAAGGGCCTGCCGTAGAGGTAGGGGCGAAATTTCGACGTAGCCCAGATGATGGCGAGGCACTCGTTTTCTGTTGTGGAATAATTTGCTTCTGCTTTGGATAGCGATCGGCTGGCGTAACTAATAACCCTTTCAAGTCCGTCAGCCCTCTGCACAAGAATGGCGCCAAGACCTACGCTGCTTGCGTCAGTATGTATTTCTGTCTCTGCGAATTCGTCGAAATGGGCAAGTAACGGAGGCGTCTGGAGGCGATGTTTCAGCTCCTGGAAAGCGTGTTGCTGTGGCGTTTCCCACTTTAACTCCGAGTCGGCCTTGGTAAGGTTAGTGAGAGGATCGGCGATGCGGGCGAAGTTTTTCACGAACCGCCTATAATAGGCGCACAGGCCCAGAAATCGGCGCACGGCCTTCTTGTCAGTGGGCGGCGGGAAGTCGGCGATGGCGGCTGTTTTTCGTGGATCCGGACGAACTCCAGACTTGCTGATAACGTGCCCCAGAAACAAGAGCTCCTCATACGCAAATCTGCACTTTTCTGGCTTCAGTGTGAGTCCGGACGTCTTGATGGCTTGAAGTACAGCTTCAAGGCGCCGAAGATGCTCGTCGAAACTCGAGGAAAACACGACGACGTCGTCCAGGTACACAAGGCAAGTCTGCCACTTCAATCCTGCCAGTACTGTATCCATAACGCGTTGAAAAGTTGCAGGCGCTGAGCAAAGGCCGAAGGGCATCACCTTAAACTCGAAGATGCCGTCCGGTGTTATAAACGCCGTCTTCTCTCGGTCTCTTTCGTCGACTTCAATTTGCCAATAGCCAGTCTTGAGGTCCATTGACGAGAAGTACTTGGCGTTATGGAGCCGATCAAGTGCGTCGTCTATTCGTAGGAGAGGATACACGTCCTTTCTTGTGATTTTGTTCAGGCGGCGATAATCGACGCAGAAACGCAGGGTCCCATCCTTTTTCTTCACTAACACCGCGGGGGATGCCTACGGACTCTTGGACGGCTGGATAATGTCATCTCGCAGCATTTCATCAACTTGTCTCTTCATTGCCTCACGTTCTCGCGTCGAAACCCTGTACGGACTCTGACGGAGTGGTCTGGCATTTTCTTCGGTTATGATTCGATGTTTCGTGATTGGGGTCTGCCGAATTTTCGATGACGACGAAAAGCAATCTTCGTATTGCAGGAGCAGGGCCTTGAGCTGTTCTTGCTTATCGTTCGGAAGTCTGGAATTAACGTCGAAAGCTATGGGAGGGGCTTGGTTCCTCTGAGCAGGTTCCGCAGAATCGGCGAGGGCGAAAGCACTGGTGGCTTCGACAATTTCTTCGATGTATGCGACCGTTGTTCCTTTGTTCACATGTTTGTACTCATTGCTGAAATTCGTGAGCATAACCGTTGCTTTGCCTCCCCGCAGCTCGGCAATTCCTCTTGCGACGCAAATATTTCGGGTGACCAACAGATGCTGACTGCCTTCAACGACGCCTTCCAAGTCAGGTGATTTAGGAGCGCCTACTGAAATAATGACGCTTGAGCGAGGCGGAATGGTGACTTGTTCTTCCAGCACATTCAAGGCATGGTGTCCTGACGGCGTGCGCGGCGGTAGTGCTTCTTCTGTGGATAACGTTATCGACTTTGTTTTTAGGTTGATGACAGCACCATGGAGGCATAAGAAGTCCATGCCAAGGATGACATCTCTCGAGCATCGCTGTAGGACTATGAAGTCTGTAGGATAAATACGGCCGTTAATGGTGACTCTTGCTGTGCAGATTCCTGCAGGCGTTACGAGATGACTTCCGGCTGTGCGGATTTCAGGGCCTTTCCAAGCTGTCCTAACTTTCTTTAACTTCGCGGCAAACGACCCACTGATGACAGAATAGTCGGCTCCAGTATCGACGAGAGCGGTCACACTGTGGCCGTCGATAAGAACGTCGAGGTCGCTAGTTCGCCGTCTCGCATTACAGTTAGGGCGTGGCGTCGGGTCACGGCTGCGTCGGCTTGTTCCGCTGCTTCCATGTTGCGTCGTCAGGCCACCTTCAGTAAGTGAGCTTTCGCCGTCAGGGCTTTGCCTGGGTTGCGTTGTGTTCGGAAAGCTCCGTCGCGGCGTCGTCGTCGTCGTCGGAGGATCTTCGGTAGTTCGTCGCACAGCAACCGCACCTCCACCGGTTGCTGCCCTTAGTTTCCCGGATACGGGCTAGGAGACCGGCCCCGCGTTGGGCCAGAGTACTGTCGGTGGTGCGGTGACGTGCGGCGGCTGGGCGACGGCGAACGCGAAGGGCTTCGTGGTGTCCACCGAGTTCCTGTCAGGTAGTCGGCGATGTCACGTGGTCGTTCTCATGGCTGCGGACGTGGTGCATCGACGGCGAAGCCACGCAGTCCCATCTGTCGGTACTGGCAACGGCGGTAAGTGTGCCCGGCCTCGCCGCAGTGGTAGCACAGTGGGCGGTGGTCAGGGGTGCGCCAAACGTCGGTTTTCCTCGGCGCACTGCGCTGGCCCGCTGGTGAACGGTAGGTCGTCGGTGGGGGTGGTGGCGGCGGTGGTGTCTGGTGACAGAAGTGCGACGGGGCGGCGTTTTGGCGTGGACGGGGAGGAGCGTTGTGGCGCACTGCAGCGGCGTAGCTCATAGTTTCTGGCTCGGGCAGCGGTGTATGGGGAATTCGAAGTGATTGCTGAACTTCTTCTCGCACAATGTCGGCGATCGAATCCACTTGAGGTTGCGCCAAAGGCAACAGTTTGCGCAGCTCTTCCCGCACAATCGCTCGGATCGTTTCACGCAGGTTTTCGGAGTCACTGGTTTGAGCAGCAGCGCATTCTGGAGTCAGGCGACGATTATACTGTCTGGTGCGCATGTCAAGGGTTTTTTCGATGGTGGTCGCCTCGGATACAAATTCTTGGACGGTGTTCGGTGGATTCCTCATTAGTCCCGCGAAGAGCTCCTGTTTGACCCCTCGCATGAGGAAACGAACTTTCTTTTCCTCAGGCATGTCTGGGTCAGCGTGACGAAATAGGCGGGTCATCTCCTCTGTGAAAATTCCAACCTTCTCATTCGGTAGCTGAACCCGGGTCTCTAGTTGAGCAGCGGCCCTTTCTTTGCGAGCGACGCTCGCGAACGTTTGCAGAAATGCGCCGCAGAAGACATCCCACGTTCGGAGCGTGGACTCACGATTCTCTAGCCAGGTCCTTGCGGTGTCTTCCAGGTAGAAGTACACACGCCAGAGCTTTTCTTCGTTGTCCCAGTGGTTGAGGGCGGCCACACGGTCGTATGTTTCTAACCAGGACTCCGGGTCTTCGAACGATGACCCATGGAAAATTGGTGGTTCCCTGGGTTGATGCATGACCATCGTGGGCAGGGATGCGGCGGTTGTCATTGTCGCTGCAGTCGCGGTCATGGCCTTGGTCTTCCGCGCCTTGTCTTCCAGAATCCCGTACTCCGGTGGTAGCCCTTGCTGTCGGCGGCTTGTTCGCTGCTCCTGGTTGGCGTCGGTGTCCTCTCCGCGACGTGGGCTGGGTTCACGGCTTGACGGGGGCGTGCGGTACATGAACGAAGCAGCACCTCCACCAGATGTCACGGGGTCGTGACGTGGCCGAAGACAGGAGACTACGTGTTGGGATTTAACTGTTGATTTGGGCGAACCTGTGCCCGGTAAACGGAAAATCCAATTACAGCAGCAGTCTCACACAGATAGCAGTCTCGGACTGTTAGCGGCGAACGGAGCGTCGGCCTTCGATCAACAACTGACAAGCGGCGAAGCGCGTCGGCATTTATACTCCCGCCGTGGAATGTTCTAGTGCTACCGCTGGCGGCGGCGTACGTTCCAGAACAATCTGTACTATTCGCACAGTGGGCGTGATCTTATCGAAATGATCTACTACTGTCCGGAACCCTCTCGAAAACTGCAGGCGCGGTTTGCGCTGAGAATCGTGTGGTGTTTTGGGACGATAACCAAAGCTTGGGAAATGGAACGTGGCAATATCGATACTTGCAACTAAGAAACCACCGAAGAAATGACTATTGCAATCCGCTGAAAAAGTATGCCAGTATGGTAATTCACTAACGCGTACCCAATTACCGACTGAAAATTGCGCGTTCTTACGTAGGAGTTAGATAAGTACCGGCTCCTGCGCTCAGAAGGAAGCTTTCGGTGACAGCCTGACCTCCCCTTCGACAGACCTCCCCTCCGAGAGATGCAGGCGTTTATTCGAAGCCCTTGCGCGACGGTACATCAGGCGTGCCCATCATCCGCACGACTTCCTCGACCTCGTCTGCCCGAGACAACTCAGGAAGTTATAACTCCACGACGGCAACCTTGCCGCACGCCCTGGAACCTGCCGCCACTACGGACATCGTCACGCCCCCTGTTCCCCTCAAATGTCGGAGGCATTGCTGTCGACAATGTCCAAAGGCAAGTGCCTATCCATGACTGCGCTCTGCGCGTCCTGCTAGCAGCCACTAGCATCGCCTTCAAAGCACCCTGCAGCAGAAACTCGTGCCCCTCGCCATACATGGCCGAACGTGCGGAATACACAACCAAAACCGATGCACTTGCGTACGACGTGCCTGGGCCGCCAGTGACAGAGCACATGACACATACTGCGCCATCGACCGAGGAAACCATCAGCTACGACAACCTGCACGTGAGCCCTCATGCGCTGACCTTCGAAGGTGCTTCTAAGAGTCAAGGGGTGCCGACTGACTATCTTTCAGAGTCTTTGAAGGGTGACACAACTCAGCAGGAGCGTACCATCTCTTCAGACGTGCCCTTTGCTATGGCCCAGGCGTGCACTGCCTCTGCGTGGTGGTTCGATCAACCGCTCGCCATGTACCTGCCTACCAGCCGTGACAATCGTGCGCTTCTTCGAGCACGATGCTTGTGCAATCGTCAACTACACCACTAACACCGGCACGTGAGCCGAAATGAAACGCTGATGTCATTTTTCCATCGACGCTGACGCCCACACCAGTATGACCGGACCACCACTCCTTGTCGATAGTCATGCCGGCGCCATGTGCACTGTCGAACATACCGCCACGGCTGTTACACTTCAGTCTCGGTCGTTATGCCACCACATTATCGAATCGCACCGTTTGCCCACGTCGCCAGCGCAGCCTCTTCGGCACCCCCCCCCCCCCAACGGCTCCACCTGTGGGTACCTATGTCAGCCACGTCTCCTTGAACCACCGGGTGTGCTCTCAAAATATCCCGCCAAGTCATCGTGTGACGCACGTGTCTATGACCATCACGACCCGGCGCTTTCAGCTTCGTCCGCTGCGTTTTTCCTAGTGTCGCCCACCAGAAACCCACTCATTGCCAATAACGCCTTTCCGTTTTGGACCTGGACTTCCCATCGAACACCTCACGGATTGCCGTTCATGTGATGCTGTGATGCTGATGCTGATAACCACCTCAGATGTATGGCGCTCACCCACAGAGGGCGATGGGCCAAGAACCAGGCGGTAGGATACCTAAATGAAACTAAAATTAATATAAAGCCAATCTGAAAATTAATTTAGAGATCATAATTATTTTTATTTGTTGGGTTTAACAAGTAGACATAATACTACCGATAAACAAAAATGCTTGCTGAGCAAGCGGTCAAACCATCTCTTGTTTTAGACAGACGTCGCAGAAAATTTAAAATAAAGATCTGAAAGGTAAGGGTTCACTAGCACGGTAACATTTTGTTGCATTCATGTAATCAAACACAGTGCAGCAAATATCTCTGTGGCAGTAACCAAATAAAGTGCCACCAAGTGATAAAAGTGCTCGTAGACTTACTTGTATTCCTACTTTTGTATTGGGGCTACTAAAAATCTTTTTCTCTGATAAGACTATTGACGACTGATTAAAAAGAAATGTTCAATTGTTTCAATTTCGTTGCAAAAAAATGCAAAGCGGTGACGCCTTGAGTCCAGCTTTGTTAAGGTAATAATTTAGTTGTGGAAGTGTACATGTATATAGTATTTGTCGCTGTCTTTCTCTTCCCGTATACCTTGAAATCGCGCAAAGCGCTAGAGGGGAGCCCTGTATGCCATCATCATTTATTTATTTATTTATTCACAATACTGTAAGCCCTGTCGGGCTGTTACAGAGTGGGAACTACATCATACAATGACAATTATAATTTACCAACAAAAGATTCAACTGTGTCTACATTCTCAAAGAAATCGGCGGCAAGACAGTTCCAGTCTACAATCGTTCTGACAAGAAAAGTGTTTTTAAATGTGTCATTCTCGGTGTGTAGGGCATAATTACGTGTGGGTGATTGGTTCTTGATGAGACTCTTTCTGGGGGACGCAAATAGAGAGAAGGGTTTAAATTGAGCTTATTGTTGTAAAGCTGATATAAAAACTTTAGTCGAGTGATTTTTCGGCGAATGGCAAGTTGAGAAAGTTTAACCTCAGTGAGCAGGGTTGTTATTGACTGCCTTCTCTCATAAACGCAAAAAATAAATTGCGCTGCTAGCCTCTGAACACGCTCCAGTTTATCTATTTGATATTGGTGATGCGGGTCCCAGATCATACTAGCGTATTCTAAGGTAGGCCGCACAATTGTTTTGTACGCTTGAAGTTTAAGCTCAGGGGGAGCACCTCTTAATTTACGTCTCAGTAGTCCAAGCTTCCGCTGCGCTGATCCGCAGATATTGTCAATATGTGCATTTCAATTTAGTGTATCGGTAATTGTCATACCAAGATATTTAATTTGGGTGGATCTTTTGATTTGGTTAGTATTCACTGTATAGTCAAACATTAAAGGCGTTTTCTTGTTTGAGACTGTCATGCAGGCAGACTTCTTAGGGTTGATTTCCATATCCCATTTTGCACACCAATTGTGAATAATGTTTAAGGCATCATTTAAACAAGTTTGGTCAGAGACAGTCTCGACGCGTGTAAACAAAAGACAATCGTCGGCAAACAACCGCACTTCAATGTTGGGATGTACACCACTTGCAATGTCATTAATGTACAGCAGAAACAAAATTGGGCCTAAAACCGACCCTTGCGGCACACCAGAAGGAATGGGCAAAAAAAGATGAATGTTCGCCGGCTATTTCCACAAAATGTTGACGATTGGTCAGGTAAGCTTGAATCCACCTAATTATTTGTAAATTAACACCGTAACCGTGTAATTTATTTAGAAGTTTCGCATGACATACCCTGTCGAAAGCTTTTGATAAATATAATGAAATAACATCTATTTGTTCTTTCGAATTCATAGCTGCAGCAAAGTGATGAATGGTTTCAAATAACTGTGTCACAGTTGAAAGGCGTCGGCGAAAACCATGTTGTTTGTTGTAAAAGAGGTTGTTATTTTCAAAGTACGCAAGAAGATGTTTACCAATTATATGCTCTAAAAGTTTACACACTGTACATGTAATGGAAATGGGGCGATAGTTTTCAACCATCATCTTGTCTCCAACTTTGGGCACAGGCACAGCCCTTGCTAGCAGCCAATCAATCGGTACAACACCAGTTTCCAATGAGGAGGCAAAAATTTTGACTAAAAATAATGCAACCCATTCGCAATAGCGCTTTAAAAACTCGTTCGGTATTTTATCAGGCCCTGAAGACTTCTTGACATCTAATTTTAAAAGCAATCATCGTCATCATTTTTTGACCACTGCGCCGAGCCTTTTGCGCAGCTGATTCTAGCTCAAGCAGTGCGAGAACAGAATGAGTACACGGGCCTGGCGTGTCGGACTCTGGCAGTCGCCGTGGTTTCGCTTCAGGCCTTAAATAAAGCGGCGAGATCGGCACGGCCACTTCAGCTACCTTAAAACGTCGTCTCACGTCTTTACTATCAAACGCTACAGTGGAGAATAGTTCAATTAATAACATGCATGAACTGCTCTCTACAGAAAACAAATCAGCATGTTTCGAGGCAACGCGTCGTCACTCGTGTTTTCTGGAGAGCCGTGCAAGCTGGATATCGTGGCCTCGGTGTAAATCGCTTTGTTTCTTCTAGGCGTTGTTCTCGAGGTTGCTTTGCCTTTCTTCTAATTCTTGCTGGGGCGTTCTGTCTTTGGAGCAATGGATGGAAGACGGCTGCAGCAAGCCATCGTAGAAGTACTCTCTTTCTGATCTTAGAGCGACTGTACACAGACCTGCTCTCTGTTTTGTCGGAGGAGCTCTTCTTTCTTGTCGAGCACGAATTTCTTCTACACTGTTCCTGCCCTTTTGTGTCCCTCTGTGAGAGACATCTGAAGCTTGTTTTCAGGCTGGCCAGAATCTCGTAGGTTGATGTTTGTTTAGTACTGGCAGAAATACCATGCAAATACCTTTTAAATAAGTAACATATACATATTTACGTAGTATTTGTGTGTTCTTCGTTTACCTTGAAATATACAAATGCAAGAATATTTTTCTGCAACAATTTCGGGGTGTCTGTGCATGCTGTGTTTAATCGCAATATTCCAATGAATTGTACTTGATGTTCACTGTTCGTGAAAATAAATTTCTCTAAAAACGTGTTGTGTCTGAAGGAACCACTTTATTTGGCTTTGGCGTCAGTGTGGCACTAGAGATAAACATTGGACTTAAATCACTTCAGTACCTTGTATTGACCTTTAGAACTCATTGCGAACTGAGTTACGATAAGTGTATGACTATCTCATTGACAAACAGCTACGACTTGCCAAAGGGTTCGCGAGTCCGTTCCACCTGATGCCAGCAAGTTACGGTGATTGCAGTTTGCCCTTCGTGAGCAGGTGTTGGCTGAGCTACTGTGCTACAGTCACTTGAGGCTAAAAATATATTCAAGCGCGTTCAAGCCTCTAAGTAAGTGTTTCCTATAGCGATTGTTCAAGTAAAGAAAGGTACGATATGAATGTGTGTTGAACTGCGAGAGCCCAGCAAAGGTAATATTGCTGTTAGCTTGCCAGTACGGCAGGTAGACGAGCAGTTGCAGAGCTTAGCTGGCGCCAGTTGATTGTCGACGCTGTATCTGGCACCTGCTTACCATTCACTTCAACTTCGTTCTAAGAGTCGTGATCTCGCTGCTTTCATCACGCATTGTGAACGTTTCCGCTTTCAAAGAAAATGCTTCGACTTTGCTTAAATCCCGTCGGCAGCGTGATTAACCTCGGGCTGAAGCACCTATCTTTAACCAGAGTTAAAAAGTATGCCTACACACGCAATGACGACGTGACCAAATGCATGTTGCTGATCGCTGTCTAGAGTAAGTTTTGCTATTTTTTGTGTGCTGATGAATTGTTCAATTAGATCCTTTTAACTAAATAACTTCTGAAGCAACAAACATGGGTAAAAAATCTGAATGAGAAAGTTGTAGATCAGTTCGCAAAACATCCGATGAGACAGCTTTGAGCGCTATATCTGTATATTAGTAGTGTTTTTCTGGTAACTCCCAATCCCGTGAAATACAACAAATACCACGTGACGAACCCATGGCTCACTTACGCGCGCCGTGTTTGGGGTGCTCTCTGTCGTTTCGCCAAGGAATGATACGCTTCTTTCGCACTGGTTTATGACAGTGGTAAGCAGTCACAGAGGTTATTAATTTTTTGGCCGATAGTGAAACGTGTTCATCGCACCGCCACCACCAACATCGTGGCCCTGCCTAGGCAGCACAATCGGGCTAATCGGGTCGTTCTTACGTGTCGCGTTAGGGAGCACTAGAATCATCGTGCGCACTGGCACGCGAGCGTGCTTGTTAAGCTGTATTTTTTGCTTTCCGTGGGCATTTGCACTTAGGAGGAAAACACTACAAGTTAACAAATATAATGCTCGAAACTGTCTACTAGGATGCTTCCCAAACCAATCAACAACTTGCTCATTGGAATGTCCGGCTCATTTTTATTGCTTAAAAAGTTAACTATGAAAGAAGCGTAGTTAGCCAATTAATCACAACACAAAGAATAGTCCAACTCACTCAGAACAACAGTCAGCAACATGCAGTTGATCGTGTAGTCATTGCATGTGTCGGCATATTTACGAACTGCCCAAAGATAGCTGAGGCACCCTGTATAAGAAGCACGTGTTTTCACACTCAAGCTCAATACGTTTCACTTGACTGCTACAGGGTGCAGGCGTACATGACGCCTATGTAAAATTCAGAAGCGAGGTTCCAGTAATAAACGTCACCTTTGAAGGTGCCCTACACAGCGCTTAGCGCTAGCGGTAAAGCGGTCGTCTTGATATTTAAAACAGTCATTTTACCATATGGTGTAGTAGCGCGAATTCACGGGGACGAAGAGGACAAGAAAACACGACACTCGCTACACTCGCAACTAATTTTTATTTCAGAAGCAGCACTTCATATATAACCCATAACCCTAGCGACACAGAAAGGAACTACGAATACTGAATCATGCCAACAGAAGCTTTTGCGCAGACTCAAGCGATAGTACATGGCAGTCAAGCTTAGACACTTTTAGATGACATAACTAAAACAGCCCTGGGTAACATCAAATAAAAAAAACCAAAAAATTGCGGGAATTCACACGTGTTTGAAACAAAATTTTGAAACGACAAAAAGGAGAGTATGACACATGCAAACACTGATCTCAATTTAGTCCTTCGAGGTAGCTGGCTTCTCGGTTACTTAACGAAACCGATGACTGACTAATGCATCCTTCTTTTCTTTTTTTAATGTGAAAGGCTTCGACAATATCTCTGGTTAGTTGGTTTCCATGACGGAAGACTACGGTTGTGTCACTGTACAGTAGTGAGCAGCCACACAGGGAACAGCGTCTCTTTATGTGAGAATGAATGTCAGTTCCTAATGATCGCTTGTGTTCTAAAAGTCGGGTGTTCAAACAACGACCCGTCTGGCCGATGTATACCTTTCCACACGTGAGCGGCAAGCAATACACGACTGATAGGCTACACTTAACAAACTTTGTTGTGTGATTAACCGTACAACTACCAGCATTAGTGTTTACTACTATGGAAACTTTACGGTCTAGTTTGGAACATATTTTGCTAATCTTGTTGGGTGCCGAAAAAACTAATTCTAGGCCATAGCGATTACCAACGTTTTTTAAGTTTTGGGCAATCTTGTGCGCTCATGGAACTGACACTATCTCCTTCCTGTTTTCATTACTTGTCATTTTTTATGAAAGTTGTTGTGTACGTGATTAATCAGCTTGTTAGCTGATCTACACAACACGTGTTTTTCGTACCCAGCATTTTTTAGCCTGATAATTTGTTGGTTGAATCTTTCGCTAATCTTTTCTGGACATGAGTTTGGTAAGGCTGCTCTCAAACATGAAAAGGCTATGCCACTCTTTACAACTTTAGAATGTGCCGATCGGTAGCTAAGTAAGGGTTTTTCCGTTCGCGGATTGTATGACCAGCATACATGTTCTGCTGTGGCATCTAACTCAATATCCAGAAACTGCAGTTTGTCATTGACTGGTAATTCATGAGTAAATTCCAGCCCTCTACTATTTTTCATGAAGACTTCCAAAACTTCTGCGACCATTTTATCCCGACCATTCGATTCAATAAAAACTAAAAAATCATCTACAAACCGAAACACTTTTAGTGCAAGCCCTTTAAGGTATAAATCTATTGCCTTGTTTATTTTTGCTAAATAAATTGTGCTTATAACCGGGGCTACTTTCGAGCCTATTGTGATACCAGATTTTTGTCGGTACATAATCTTCTTCCACATAACAAATGTCGACCTAAGGTAAAAGGTTAACAATTCAAGAAAGGCATCCACCGATATACCACACTTATTCACAAACTCTAACTCATCGTTTTCTTCTGTTATACAATGCTTTATACTTGACAATAGCGGACCATGCGGGATGTTGTAATACATATTTTGTATGTCTACGCTGAAGAAATAGCATCTTCCTGGGTGTTGTGTGCTTAAATACGAAACTAACGCCTCAGAGTTTGGCAGACTGAAAGGATCTGATACCTTCAATGTCTTAAGGTGACACTGAAGATACGAAGACAAGCATAGTTGCCACAAGTTCCTTTCGGATACAATGGCTCTGAATGGAATATCAATTTTATGAGTCTTTGCCGCAAAAAACAACTCAAGTTGTAAGCTACCTGCTATTTTTACTGCTGATGCAAGCCGTTCCAATTTACTGTTCTCTAGTAAAGTGAGAGCCATTTGCTTAACCTTGTTAGCCTTCACGTCTACACGAACAAAATTTTTTTCTACGGCTGCCAACGCCTTATCTTGAAAGAGACCTTCCGGTATGACAACCAAACAACCTTCCTTATCCGACGTAAGAAAACGCAAGCTGTTTCCTACACCACAGTTCACTGAATTCCTTACGTGATGTTTTCTGTCGCTGGTTATTGTCCTGGAAAGCACATCGACGCACTCGGTGATGAATCTTGGACGATCCTCCTCCGACACATGACGCGCCATAGTCTTGACCAGTGTCACTTTTTCCGGTGGAGAGAGCGACGGTTCGAAACAGAACTTCGGACCCAGTCCAAGAATTTTTTTGTACTCTTCGGGAACTGCAACGTCCCCCAGAATGATCACTTTTCCTTCTGAAGGTTGTGTCTTTTTTGGTTTTGGCAAGTGCGGTCTCGTGTTGTCCCATAACCATTCCGCCAAATCGTTGGACGTCCTGCACCACTCTTTGAAGAGTCTGTTCGGCTCCCTGTCGTAACGTACGGCACAAGCTATCCTCAGACTTTCCTTGAAATGTCTTGCCTGTCTCCATAATTTGGATTTTACAATCCGGCATATTCGTTTTGAGTGTGTCGAGGAAAGTTGAAGAAAACCACACATTATTACGAGTTCCTTGAGCACACGTTGTACCTGGCATTCCAGGACGCCACCCTTGCCTTGCAAACACAAACTGCCAAGACATTGGCCAGTGAGCTGGGTTCATATAGGATGAAGTTGTTAGAACATATAAAAGGGCCCGTTATAATAGAAATAAAGTTCAGTAGGGTTGAGAGTTGGGCTAGTTGGTTAGACATCATTTTGCCATATGGTGTAGTAGCGCAAATTCACGGGGACGAAGAGGACAAGAAATTATGACACTCGCTACACTCGCAACGAATTTTTATTTCAGAAGCAGCACTTCATATATAACCCATAACCCTAGCGCCACAGAAAGGAACTACGAATACTGAATCATGCCAACAGAAGCTTTTGCGCAGAGTCAAGCGATAGTACATGGCAGTTAAGCTTAGACACTTTTAGATGGCATAACTAAAACAGCCCTGGGTAACATCAAATAAAAAAAACCAAAAAATTGCGGGAATTCACACGTGTTTGAAACAAACTAGCAGACAAAGTTTCAGTCTACTAGTTTACCCATAAATGCGCTGGGAGATCTGTTAGCGCAATGAAAACGATAGACTGTAAGCAAGAAAAATCATGAGAAATGAAATACTGGTAATAGTATCTTGGTCGATTGAGTGATGAAAGCGACTCTGCGTTGTCACGCATCATCTTGTCATATTTCATGATAACACCTGCACAAATATAAGGAGACATCAACCGTTCGTGCTTGCGTGTAGCTTGTTTTCACAATGGGAGACGTTGCCGTGATTTTTTCTTTCCGGACAGAAACATTCATGGTTCGTATAGATCAACTTTACAGCGTTGTATTTTGTCTTCGACAAATTCAATTGGTGCAGTTAGATAAATTAGCATATTTTTCCACGTACGTTACTCTTCACTGTAGCCATGGCGTCAACAAAATAATAATTAATTGGCAGAGCTTGATTGTTTCGTATCACAAAATGAATGTATTTCTAAGCCTTCAGGGAAGAACGCTAGCAGATATATCATTTTTCCTACTTAATAGTCGGAACTGTCTTCCGACACAAATCCGAGCTAACCTGAAAAGCGTAAAGAATTTAACGTTGAGAATTGCTGCGTGGACGGCATTTCTTTTCTAAGGCATAGACGGGGCACTACAGCCAGTACAGACAATAATGCACACGCCACTTAATTTCGCACGCTACAGCCAATGCTATCTTCAGGGGCAGTTTTCTGACTCCCTGTTGTACATGATGTGCATTCCATATTTCTCCATTGCCCCCTGAATAGGCAGCTCTATACTACACAGGTTACATAACTGCATGAGAATGATGGACTCTAGAACTATTCCTACCTGCCCACCTAATGACATTTTTTTCTTTTCGTTCTTTTTTCTACGCTACTCAAGAAATTGCCAAAACTTGATAACCTCTCTTTCAAAAGTCGTTCGGCAGTAATTACTTCAATATAATTGAACGTCACAGTGGTAGTACCTATTTCATTAAAAAGCAGTGTAGGTGCACTTGTCGCACCGTAGCCTAACGTTAGGATCAGGAGTGACGATAGCATGTTTGAAATATCTATATGAAATCCACAAATTCTATTTCGATTAGAATGCTTTCAACTAATTTCTTCTACTTTGGAACTGTGACTGTGGTTATAAAATGTAAACACACACAACCCTTTTATAATCGTTCATAGAGTGGTTTTGTTCGTAGCATTCTGCGTACTTCATTGTAACTTTTAATCATCAAGCCTGCACGTAACAGGAGTATGCTACTTCTATCTGCATTCTGCCAGCAGATAAAGAAGGCGAATTTATTGTCCTAGGGGAAGGCGACACTAACGAGAACACCTGTTCCGCTGTTAGCGAGGCATTGTGCTCTCATCACTATTATGTCTCTTATTGTCGTTGAGCTTCTACAAGTAGCAGTCAAAGGTCATGTAGTGGTGTTTTTTCTGCATCAGAGTGAGGACCACTATGTACGAGCTCACATGGCCATCAGCACATACATCACTAGGGTTCGAAAAGCATGAAAGCTTTTTTTTTTTCGACTTACGTATTAAGAGTGGCTTATAACTTGTTTCTTATATTTGGTGTCACAAGCATTGGCCATAGATGAAGGTGTGTAAAATAGCGCCCAAGAGCAAGCCGAAGTTTCACAATACGTAGGACCATTTGGTGTAACTGCCAGGTAATGAAAGATATTGTGCTGGGAATAGTGCGTTATACGTCTTTCATCAATTGATTTTTAGATCGCAAAAAAAAAGAACTAGCCGGCTGACTTTGATAGCGAAATTCGGTATAACGAGATATAGTCTAGGAGTGCTAAGCAGTATTCAATCATCTTCATTTTGCAACGATTGTGATGAACTGCTCTACAATGCCAACACTTTTCTTCTATGCACAACTCGTGATTTAAAAAAAGAAAGCTTAGTGAAATGAGCTTTCCGGATTTTATATAGCAAGTTAAAATATGTCAGCTTGAACTCCGATGTTTCACGTAACTTAACTCGAGGATAATACAGCTGCACTGTTTTTCTTCAAAACTGATAGGTACTGCCGGGATGATTTTTTTGTTAATGAAGCAATTACTGCAGAGTGACGTTCGAAAGAAGGTAAATGTGTTTTATCCGTTGCTTGCGTAGTTTTTATCCAACGCTTGCGTATACGTTGCTTGCGTTTTTATCCGTTGCTTGCGTAAACAATTTAGAGTGGGTGGCTGAGATTATTTCTCGAGTTCTTTGCTGTCACGAAACCTGTGGAGTACACAGCTGCATATTCAGAGAACAGTAGATGAATATCTGATGCGCAGCGTGTGGAACAGGAAGGCAGAAAACTTTCCCTGCAGATAGCGCTGGATGGTGACTTGTAAAAATTGGTGATGCGTTCGTTCATGTCCGCATTGGCATTCCTGCTGCTTGTACTCTTTTCAAAAAGGAATGCTGGCCTAGCATAAAATGTTCAAACAGTGAAGTCGCCGACGCGTTTGAGGTAAGCTCGGACGTTCACGCAATTCAATTCCTGCTTGTCAGCTACGAAAACAGCAAGTTCGTGGGCGCTTTCCCATGAATGTTTAGGAAAATGTTTGTTTGGTTATGTGCAACTACAAGTAAATCTTGCCGGTACAAATAAGTGATGTGGATTCCATGGCTACAGTCGAAAATGTCGCACGTGGGAACATTTGCACAATGAATCAATTGTGCTAGTCTGATTTGTTGAATACAAGATACATCCCTGCTAAATATTACCCTACGCTACGTCGAAGCTTTTTTTTTTGGAGAAGAATAAACTACAGCAATGTACCACACCTTTAAAACTCGCTATGCTCAAGCACGAACGGTTGTTATTGTCTCAATTTCTTCTAAAGTGTCATCACGGAAGATAACAGGATGCTTCACGAAAATGAAAAGTGTTATTTTTTTCAGGCAATAGACGACATACAATAACCACCATTTTCATTCTATTCCTTTATCTTGCTTGCGGTATCTCTATACAGCACCTTCCAAAGTGCGCTTTAGCAATGGCGCCCCGCTTCTCGGATTTTGCAACAGAGGGTGTGTGTAGAGTTAAAGGTTAGAGGTGTCAAGAAAGACATATCACGTGAGCTCCCCTATATGTGCTTGAATAAATGTAGCAGAGCTGTTTGAGGCCAAAGTTGATCATTGCGTAGCTCAACTCGAGTGCCACAGGCCATGTATTGCGTAGAAAAGATTATCTCTACTCAAGTCGGTAGAATGAAGTAAAACTTACCCAGAATGACTCAGTATGCATTCCTCTTTTCACGAATTTTTCTCTCTAACGAAAACTATCCTGAACTGAACGAAGACGAAGATTTCTGAAGCACTGCTTCTGTTTAACCAGTTAGTTTTCTAAACTCTTTTTCCCCATGTGACATTTTTATTACTTATTTGTGCTTCAAATTCCCCGCAGGGGCGTCTGCGTAAGTAGGCGTTTGGTGCGTTGCGACACCACGGACCCGATCTAATGGGGGAGCTTCGACTCCCTCCAACGCCTAGCCGTGCGTGGCTTTGCCGTGTCCGGGGAAAAGGGAATCTTGAGGGTTGAGCTGACGCTGGGTGATTGGACGTTTAAGGCCCCCCGGCAGAGGCAACACACCCCTTTGGCCCCGGCTTCATGTACACGGCACCCCTAAGCTGACCTACCCAGGAAAAATCGGCAGTCACCTTTTCCTGCCTGTCTCTCCCTCCTGATCTTAGTTTTTTCTTTCTTCCAATCTATCCTGTCATCTCCTCATTTCTGTTTACTTCCATCTTCCAGGCGGCAAGGGTTAACCTTGTCTATGTGCCCTCTCTTGGTCACATATAATTGGGTTATAGTGGCTTTGTACAGCTGGCGCTGGCATGCCCTTATAATTGTGCTGCCGCGTCCTAAAGTTGGGCTGGATGGGGGGCGGCTGGCATGGCTGCTGAATTTATATGTACTTTATGGCCTCTTTTTCCTTTCCTAAACTTTCTGATCGCCTTCCTCCTAAGAGGGGGCAACCGAAGCAACACTGAATGTATTTAAAAAGCCGAAAGAAACTTTCCCGTGCTTTCATGTGATCCCCTGTGAAACACAAGAAAAGAACGCAAGAACCATTTCTCCGTTTGTCGTTTCCAAATGCCTCACCAACATTCTTGGTAAAGGATATCAGGCTACACGTATGGCTAGTGGAGACCTTCTTCTTGAAGTCCAAATCAAGACCCAGTATGAAAACCTGACAACGCTCACCTCTTTTGGAAAAACACCTGCAACTATAGCACCACACCGCTCCCTGAACTGTTCCCCAGGCGGAGTGTCTGATCAAGACCTAATTAAACAGACAGAGAGTGAGGTCCTCGAGGTCTGGAATGAACAGCATGTAACGCACGTACAGAGAATTAAGTTAGGTGTGATAATAAAGAAACCCCGACAAAGCACCTCATTCTTACATTCTGTAGAAGCACACTTCCACAATATACTGAAACAGGGTACTTGAAGTTAAAGGTACGAACTTACATCCCCAACCCTCGACGTTGTTGTAACTGCCAGCGATTCAGTTACAGTTCTGAGAGCTGCCGCAGCAGTCAAACTTTTGCAAAGTGTATTCCGCAGGAACACGCTACAGACAAATGTGAAGAAGCCACTACCCACTTCGCGAACTGCGATGGTGGACACCCTGCTTACTCTCGCACACGCCCTACATGGAAACATGCAGAAAGAAGTACTCATCCTGAAAGTAAATGAAAACAACTTGTTTAGGGAGGCGTGCAAGCGTCTACTAATGCAAGGTCTTTCATTTGTGGAGGTGGCACGAAAGGGGGCAGTGCCACCAAAATCTGCGGCGCCCGCGCCTACCACACAAAGTGGACGAGCGGCAGCGCCATTCAGCCCCTAAGCGGAAGTAGCACAGGCTCTTCCGCCACCAAAGGCTTGCAGGCCTGCGGACCTGAAGCCGCAGGACCTTCTTTCTCGACAGATAGCCCTTAGACCTCCGTGCCTGCACGCGTGAACCACGAGTGGGCATCCAGTCCCTCGTCCGAGGTGATAGACAGAAAAGCGAGTCGAACGGTGTCTTCGGTGCCGAAGGAGAGGCGCGGCGCATTGGAGTGCGCCAGAAAATCAAAAACCATCATTACAGGGCCTGAAAAGTTAACTTGACGCAATACTTCTTTAGTACACAAAGCACTCACTTACACTCATAATGGACACACAAATTATACAACGGAACATCAGAGGATGCTTAGAAGCCTCGACGATATCCAGGAACTCTTACACGAACACTCCCCAGAAGTGCTGTGTGTACAAGAGGCACACCTAAATTCAGAAACACCAATTTTCTACGTCGTTATGTAATGTTCAGAAAGGACCGCAATGGACGCTAATGCGTCATCTGGCGGTGTGGCCATTACAGTTGATCAGGGCGTAGTATGTACACATCTACCGCTACAAACATCCCTTGAGGCATTGGCTGTTCGAGCAGTTCTTTCGAACAAACTTGTCACCATCTGCTCTCTTTACATACCTCCACATTGCCGTCTTGAAAAACACGAATTCCAGTCACTGATACATGAACTACCGGCACCTTATGTGGTCCTTGGGGACTTGAATGCACATAATGGTCTATGGGGCGACTTCTCGCTGCGATGCACAGTCACCTAATCGAACAGTTTCTCTTTTCTTCGGGTGCGTGTCTGTTGAATAGGAAAGAGCCAACATACTTCAACCTCGCCAACAAAACCTACTCATGCATAGATCTCAGCATTGTGTCTCCATCGCTTGTACCTCTACTTCAATGGAAAGTGATCAACAGTCATTTCGGGAGTGATCACTTTCCGATTATTCTAAATGCACCACTAGAAAAAGGTCCTCCACATGTTACCAGATAGCAGACAGACAAAGTGGACTGGGAACAGTTTCACAACACCACTCGTTTATGTTGGACTGACATATGTAGGTTAAACAAGGATGAAGCTGTGCAGTACTTGAAAGCTTTTCTTACTGATGCAGCAGCCAAGTGCATACCGCAAACATATGGTATGCCGGGCAAGCGACGCGTCCTATGGTGGAACACTGATTGTCGGAATGCCCGAAAAAAGCAGAACAGGGCATTGAGGTTACTTCGGAATTCATCGACAGCCGAAAATCTTGACAGCTTTAAGAAAATAAAGTCGCAAGGCAGGAGAACGCATCGGCAGGCCAGAAGAGAAAGCTGGCACAAGTTTATATCAGGGACAAATTCATATACACAAGAAGCTAAAGTCTGGAACATGGTTGGTAGGGTAGCAGGAAGACAAGTACACTCACTCCCACTCGTAAACACACAGGGTGACAGCCTGGAAGATCAGGCGAACTTCCTCGGTGCACACTACAAAGCAGGTGTCTAGCTCGTCACACTACACTGAAGCTTTCCAAAGATACAAAGCAAAAATAGAAAAGCAGAAACTAGAATACAAGTGCACCAATTACGAGGCATATAACCAACCTTTCAACTTAGCTGAGCTACAAACATCACTAAACTCCTGCAGTAATTCTGCCCCAGGCTACGACCGTGTCACGTATGAAATGTTGAAATACCTGCTGCTCAAAACGCTAAAAACTTTATTCTCCCTATACAATGCTATCTGGCTTTCTGGCACCATCCCTGCTACCTAGAAAGAGGCTATTGTTATCCCTATTTTGAAACAGGACAATGACCCTACCTCAGTTTAGAGGTATAGGCCAATTGCATTTACAAGCTGCCTTTGTAAACTTTTTGAGGAGATGATAAACCGCAGACTTTTACATTTCCTCGGAACACACAATCTCCTCGACCGATTCCAGTGTGGGTTTCGAGAGGGTCCATCCACCGCCGACTATCTGGTGCACATTGTGGGGGAGATTCAAGACGCTTTCGTCCATAAACAATACTTCCTCTCTGTGTTCCTCGATATCGAGAAGGCATACGACAATACATGGCGTCTTGGCATATTAAGTGACCAGTTCCAGTTGGGTGTGCGCGGTATAATGCTTTCCATAATCGAGAGTTATTTGTCCAATCGGACATTCCGTGTCCGTATGGGCATTATTCCCTCCCAAACATTCGTCCAAGAAACGGGAGTACCGCAAGGTGGTGTACTTCTTTGTACACTTTTTATTATCAAATAAATTCCTTGCACCTGTCATCCCCCGCAACATGTTCTATTGCACATATGTCGATAACATCCAGCTTGGCTCTAAGTCATGCAACCTGGCAATGTGTGAGTGGCAGGTTCAGTTAGGTTTAAACAAGGTCTCAAAATGGGCAGAGGAAAACGGTTTGCGACTGAACCCACTAAAAAGCACATGTGCCTTGTTCTCCCAAAAGAGAGGCATGCACCCAGAAGCCGACATTGAACTGAACGGTCAACGCCTGTCTGTTAATGCGGAACACAAATTCTTAGGCTTAATCTTGGACAACAAGTTGACCTTCGTACCGCACATCAAGCATTTAAAAATAAAATTTTTAAAAGCCATGAATGTCTTAAAAGTGTTGTCACGTACTACGTGGGGTAGTGACAGGCAATGTCTTATGAATCTGCATAGAAGCCTCATTCGCACCCACTTAGATTATGGGGCAGTTGTTTATCAGTCTTCGATTCAAACCGCAATGAAGATGCTGGACCCCGTGCACCATTTGGGCATCCGCCTTTCTACGGGTGCCTTTCGCACCAGCCCCGTAGAAAGCCCTTACGTTGAGTCAAATGAGTGGTCGCTTCATCTGCAGAAAACTTACATGTCCTTTGTATATTTCCTTAAGGTGAAAGCAGACAAGAAGCACCCCTCATACTCTACTATTAATGATTTGTTGAGCTTTATTCTGTTTCAAAACAGGCCTCTGATGAGGCAGCCCTTCTCTGTTCGCCTGAAGGGTCTAGCTGAGGAAACTGAGTGTCACTTCAACACAATGTAATGGCTCCTGTAGCATACCCGCCACCGTGGCAGTGGCAGACTATAGACTGCGATGTGTCTTTCCTCTAAGTTACAAAACATGCTGCCTATTGCCCATATCCAAACATACTTCCTGGATCTTCAACACAAATACACACGTCTTGAGTTTTTTACAGATGCCTCCAAGACCAACTCCTCTGCGTCCTACGCTGCTGTCAGCCCATCCTTTTAGGATGCTGGAACCTCTACATCCAGGCACAAGTATCTTCACAGCGGAAACTTACGCGATACTTGTGGCGGCTAAACACATCAAAAATTACAAATAGAAAAAGCAGTAATTCATAAGGACTACCTCAGTGTGGTAACGGCTCTGCAAACCCTTAGAAAACAAAGAATCCCCTGTCCTCGTCTCACTTTACTACATTTTAAGCGCACTCTACACGTTCAAACAACTTGTTGTAGTGTGCTGGCTGCCAGGGCACCGTGACATCCAAGGCAACGTGATCGCGGATCAGCTGCTGCATCCGTCCACGAAAGCACTGCCACTACACCCATATCAATCCCAGCCCTTGATCTGAAGCCGTCTCTCAAATGACTGCTCAGGAACTACTGGCAGGGCAAGTGGGATAGACACACACAAAACAAACTACACATTATTAAGCCACACCTTAGCCACTGGCCGCCAGTATCGAAATCACGTCATACAGAAGTAATACTAACGAGTCTCAGGATAGGACGCACATACACGGCACACACATACCTTTTGTCCATTGGCGATCCACCATTGTGTGACAGATGTGGTGAAGCACTAGCAGTTCTTCACACTTTTATCCAGTGCAAACACTTAGAAACTCTAAGAAAACAACACTTTACATTGCCCTATCGACAACATGTACCTTTACACCCTGCAACGTTCGTCGGTAGGGAACCACTTTTTAGTCATAAATCATTGTTAGCATTTTAAAAAGAAATTTGTAGTTTTCGTATCATATACCCGGGCGTTCCATAGCCACGACCTCTCCAGAGAGGTTTTCGCTGCGATGGCTACACAACACAGCACTTGCCTCACGGCCCTCGGACGCAATGGTATGGACGAGTGAGGCACTTGTGCTAATGCCATACATGTTCACCATCGTTTTTTTATTATCACCAACTTTTGTCATCTATTCACACCACATACACCTTTCAGGGCATGGTCATGATTTTATTAGTTGTATGTTCTTACCCGTCTTATCGCGAGAAATTTTGTGGCCTTTATACAGCCACTTATCACGATCATTGTCCATATCTTAATAAGATGAACTGGCACTCTTTGGCCGTGAAATGACCCTTGCGCCACAAAACATCAAACATCATCATCGTTGTGCTTTGTACTCACACCGTGACTACCTGGAAGTTCCCGCCCACCCGAAAAAGCTCATCAAATGGACCTTTAAATCCCTGTTCCTTACCCACCCCACCAAAAAATATCGCCGCCAGATGCACTCGATGCCGCATTTAGGCAGCAGTGGCAACTACTACTCCTGGAGCCTCTGTAGGAGGAAACACTGATAGTCGCGCTGCAAACCAGAAACTACAAAAGGAACAAGACGGCTCCAGTTTTTAGGATTAAAATGCATATGATAATGAGCAGGCTTCTTTCACTGTAATGTGTTCAAGAAAAAGAAAGGTACTGGCGTTCCGGTAGTGTTCACAACTATCACGGTTGGAGTAAGCTCATAGGAAATCGACAATGTCTCATCAGCCGTAGTGTCACGCTGGCTCAACAGAAAGTTCTTAAACTTCACCTCAACAAGAACGTAAGTCTGATTGTCACAGTTTCGATCCTGCCTACGGCTACCCGTCTATCCACAGGGACCAATTTATCAGGCGTACTTGTGGAAGCCCGGGTCCCATACTGTTACGCTGAGAACTATGGAAAGTAGATGTCCCTCTGAAATATTAAAATGAAGTCTTACAGGGCAATCTACGTGATTATGGTGTCGTGTCGGCTAGGAGACTCAGCCCCTACACACCTGAAGATGGCGTCAAGGTGAAAGAGGTACGTCGTCGATCCGTTATTTTGCAAATCACAAGGATTCTCGTCTACCTAAACAATTTACGCTTAGATTATGTAGCTACCCGGTGTCTGAGTACGTCGGGGCCGCTAAACAGTATTATAAGGGCCAGAGGCATGGTGAAATGCCAAGGTATTGCAATGGCCGGGTGCACTAGAAAGTCTGTGTTGGTCCTCATTCGCACAAGGAGTGTACCTCAAGAGCACTACCTAAATTTCTAACTGTGGTGGTGCCACTCTGCTTGATATGGAGGGTGCGTTAAAAGGGGCTGCTATACTTGCATGCTAGTCGGACCAAGCCCAAGGGAAGCTGTCAAGGCGCAATGATACAACGCTTAATCTGGAAGTTGTATTCACGAATATGAAAAACTTTTCCCAGCAAACGCCATCACAAAGCCAAAATGCATCTGGTGACACGTACGGGGATGTCACCAAAAAGAAAAGTGGAAAACCTACTGGCTCACCGAAACTTTCCAAACTATCGCAACACATCTCACAAGATCCATCAGTAGAGTACCGCAGTCACACGTCTCAGCCACCGCTACATGACAGTCGGATATGCGAAACGCAGCAGCACAGAAACACAGACCAAGATTTTGCACGCATACTGATTCTTACAATGGATTCTTACAATACAGCCGTTGTTCTTACAAAGGAAGCGATTCTTACAATGGAGCCGTTGGTGCCGTCGTCTTACGCTCCGCATGGGCCTCCTCCCTCGCAGTTGTAATCATAGCTTCCCCAACAACATCCTCACCTGAAGTGACCATCCACAGAATCTTTCGCACATGCTACATAATCCAGTGGAACGCTCGTGCCCTTCACTTGAAGCTCCAAGAATTACGGAGACTGGGGTAAGAGTATCGATTACCTTCGATCGTCATTTCTGAATCACGCGATGACCTAGATTTTAAAATAAACGAATACTTTGTTCATACCTCAAAGCATCCTGACGGTATCAGCAGATTACTCATCGCCTTTCATATTGACATTCCAGCCTCCTCGACGGATATCCCGCCCCACTGCGACCAGGAATATGTGTGCCTTAACAATATTAAACAAGAATAGACGGCCATCAGAGTATACCGGGAACGAGACAGGCCTTTCTGCGCTTCAAGGCTTGAAAACTTGCATTCAAGGGCACCTTTCCAGCGCATCAATTGTGGAGACTTCAAAGACCGCAATGAAATGTGGGGCAACTCACACATTTGGCTCGAGGAGCTAACCTTGCAGAGCATCTCTGAAAACATTCAGTGGAACTTCGAAATGACGTGACGATAGTTATAACGCGAGAACAGAATGCCGACAAAGGTACCCTTTGTCGAGGTTCTGTTCTCGCGCTATAAATATTTTCATGTCACAGCAACTAGCCTAAACTGTCACACTACAAAATGACGGCCGCATCAGCTACCCGCGAAGCACCACGACTTCTATAGCCGCATCAACGTAGCCTTCGTAACAAGCTCAATTGCTCGCGACATTCACTTGCAACACGCGATATTTCTCACTACGCAATGACTAGATGAGCTGCTGTTGCAAACATGGCATCAGGAAGAGCTATCCGGAGATCTACAAATTGAAAACGTACAAAGACGCCGCAGGCAAGGGAATTACTTCCGCTACCGATGATAGTGAATTACCTGCTACGAAGGCTCATTGCCTAAAAGAAATGCACCCACGTTCGAATGAAAAACGACAGATATCTGTGAAATGATGAGGAGTTTGAAAGACTTTGTGCTGTTCTCAGGAGAGCTATAAGGGAAGTTTTGCGCACAAAGTGTCTGGAAGACATCCGAGTCTGACGACAGATATAGCGTCATAATCGACACCTGGTCAACATTTGCTCAACATTAGACTTTCGTCAACCTTCATCCAAGATCTGGTGGATATTAAAAGTATGCGCATATGGCACTCAAACAGCGTCACGCTTTCACCGCACTCTCTCTGCATGAACGAGAATCTCTCAAAAAGCTCTCAGAAGAATCCTGCTCACTACTATCAACAACATCTATACCCTAAACCTCATCTTCAGGTAATCAGCTTCGAAACTCAGTGACAGCAGTGCGAGTGCCAGACATACCTTTCAAAATTGAGGAACTGAACACAGCTAGCGGCGAGTCAAACAGGCGCACATAACCCGGTCATTACAAAGTAACCAATGAAGCCATTGCAAAGCTACCCATTTTTACCCGCATGTGACTCCTAGAACACAATTCTTCGTGGATGTGCGGTGTTGTCTCTGCAAAGTGAAAACTGGCGAAAATAGCGCCCGTTTTGAAACCTGACAAGCAGCCCTGAAGCTCTACCAGTTTCCTGCTCGTCGTCCAACTGAGTTCAGTTAGCAAGCTCATGAAACGAGTAATTCACAAACGACTGAAATGGGTTCCAGAACGCAGCAACGAATTTCTCCAAGCAATTATCGAGTTCCGCCAGGGCAGGTCAGCTATCGACTATCTCAACGAACTTGTATTTTCCTTCAAAGAGAACCTCTTTGCTGATCATCTACCGAGAGCCGTCTTCCTTGACATAGAGGAAGCTTTGGCTCAGTTTTTACCGATGTCATTCTCGCCTTTATGAACGCTTAGGAGGCAAGCTATGCAACTATATTGCCGCGAACCATGCATTGGGTTTGTTGATTTGTGTTTTGTTTTTTCGGCCTGGCTGCGCCGGCCTGTGCTATCGCCGTTTTCACAACGTTTCGAACAAACGCTACCACAGCGTTTCGAACAAACGCTATCGAACAACGCTTCAGGCGTTGTTCGATAGAAACAACGCTTCAAGCGTTGTTTGTTAGAAATGCTGTTCGAACAAACAGCGTTTCTAACAAACGCTATCACGGCGTTCCCGATACAGTTCGCCTTTTCGAGAAACCCTCGCGCCGAGGGATATAAATTCCCGCACAGCCGATGCCGCGTCATTCGATCGTTGACGCTCACTAGCGTGCCCGTCGTTTTGCTGGCCGCTGTTTCGCCGCTTGTGTATTTTTTCAGTTGTTAGGGGAGCACAGGTTCGCTCCAATAAACTTGTTTTCCTGATAGACAACTGCATCGTCCTTTGCTGCGTGACAATATTGAGAACTGTCTCAAAGAGCGTCAAATATATAGGAGCTCTATATCGGAGAGTACATATCACGGTTCACACCAATGACATCTGCATCGGGAGTGCTTCAAGTTCACGTTACAATACCAAACAGCGACTTCGAAGAGTTTTACAGAACCTCTCTGTACTGGCAGCGTGTGCCGCCGAAGAATGAAAGACTAGACTACTTCAGTGCCCATCGGAACAAAAGCCCCTTTGTTCAAACTTGCGCATGCTTATATACATAAATATAACACTGGCGCCACCTGCGGCAGTGATCGCGGAACCGAAGCCAGATAGACCAGTATACAACACATTCCCTTCCTTAAAAAGAGCTATATGGGTTAGTGATTTGTGTGCGAGTGATAATGATTTGTGTGCAGGCCACGATGATTGCACATAGATTTTGCTTTGTTGCAGTGCGCAGTCTTCCAAATGGAACTGCTCAAACTGTTCTCTGGTAAAGCAGGAAGGAATTTCGAGAACTTATACAACGTCGTCAAACAGCGTTTCTTTTTCCTGGAAAGACGATGCGGGCAGGCGTTGGGAGTGCGTCCGCCACATGGTTTTCCGAACACTTGCGGTACTCGATGGTATAGTTGTACCGTAGTAGGCGCTCTGTCCATCACGCTACCCTTGCGGGTAGCGCGATGGAAAGAGCGCCACCCTCGAGTTCAACCCTTCCTGTTCCTTGGGTTGAAAGCAATGCCACCAAGGTTTGATGATCAGTGAGCAATGTGAAGTGGCGTCCCTACAAGTACACGTGCCACCGCTTGCACGCCCAAACACAGGCCAACGCTTCCTGTTCTTCTACCGAATATTTACTCTCAGCTAGTGAAAGGACTCAAGACGCGAAAAAGAAAGTGTGCAGTTTATGTCCGTCCACCTGCTTTAGGACCGTTCCAACGCCACAATCTGGTCCGTCCGTCGACACTAATACTGGAAGAGATTCATCTAACATTCTCAGTATAGATCAAGATGCCAGCACGTCTTTGGTGTTTCTGAAACCAGCGTCTATGTTATCAAACCAAACAAATCGCTGCCTCTTTCTTAGCAGCACACGCATTCGTTCAACCATGTCAGCGAAATTCTGAATAAGCCTAGAATAATATTCGACCAATCCCAGAAATGATCGAAGGCTGGCTGGATCTGTAGGCGCTGGAGTGTCTCGAATGGAAGCAACTTTTTTCTTCAATGGTATAATACCGTTTGCGGTGACCCTGTGGCCTATGAACGCAAGCTCCGGCGTATCAATGACGCATTTCGTGTTCAATTTGAGTCCTGCCTCTTTAATGCACCTCAGCACAGCTGTAAGATTCGCCATTAGCTCCTCTCTGCCGTTCCCAAATACAATGATGTCATCGATATGAAACAGGACGCCACCGCAGCCCTGCAGAATTTTCGACATCACACTCTGAAAAGCAGACGGTTCCAACGCAAGACCAAAACACACGCGCTTAAAACGAAAGAGGTCGTCGTGTTGGTATATCAGTCGTTAAATCGCGGCTCTAGGGGTGAAGCATGACCTGATGGTAAGCTGATGCAAGGTCAAGCTTGGAAAAGTGGGTTGCCCTCACTAAACTATGCAATAGCTCTTCTGTATGAGGGAGGGGAAAGCTATCTGCTACGACAGCTGTGTTTACCTGTCGAAGATCTACACAAAGGCGGTTACCTACAACTTTCTTTTCAACCACAACAACGGGCGACACCCACTGAGATGCCTCTCTTTGCTCTGTCACATCCATTATTTCCAAGCGGCGCAGTTCTTCCCAGACTCATGGCCGCAGTGGGAGTGGAAAGCGCGTGAGTTTTTAAGCAACTGGCTGAACTATCACCGTGTTTTGACGCGATGAACAAAACCCTTTGCGATACCAAGTCCTGGATCGAAAATAGCACCAAACTCTTTGACTAATTCTGATGGAAGGTGAATAGACTCCTCCGCCTTTGTCATGACTCCAGTGTGCTCCGTTGGAGCGCTAGTATGCATCGCTGTCGTTTCAAGGCACTGTAGTGACGACCCATCAATCTGCAGACTGACCCCCTAATTGCATGAATACCCAAAAGAGAGGTGCCTTGTTAAACGACATAAAAAGAAGCATTGTTGTGCCGTTATTGTACGTGACATCAGCAAAGAAGCAACCGCACACTGGAATGGGTTTCTTTGAACAGTTCAGTAGTCTAATTCGAGCAGCTGAAAACTGCTGACCTTCAAAATGCTGCCAAAATAGGTCATGCGTCAAAATCGAAACTGATGACCCTGAATCCACGAGGAAAGTTAAGTTCGTTTCACCAACTGCTGTTAATACGTAGATTGCGGGACGAGTGGATGTCGTCACGGCAAGAATGCTCAATTCTTCTTCAGTTATCAAACTTTCGTCGTCTAGTTCACGAACAGGAGCAGCGTTTCTGTCGCAGACTGAGCGAAAATGACCCATATTACCGCGACTACGACACCGCTTGTTTTTGGCGGGGCAGCGGAATGAAGATGCGTTGTGCCGAGGTGAAGCGCACCGGTAACACTGGCCCTGTTGTCTGCGCGACCAATTCGAGAGGTCGCTGGCAAAATATGCGGGCGGAAGGGTGTTTTCTTGAGCATTCATGCTCTGGACATCTGCAGTAGCGAATTCTTTGCAATCATTGGTTGCCTGCTTAAACTGCGTTGCTAATAGTACAGCTCGAGCGAATGAAAGAGAAGACCCTTCAAGCACCAACCGCTCACGCAAGTTCCAAGATAATACGCCCGCGCACGAACGCCCGCGCATGAATGCCCGCGCATAATACGCCTGCGCATGAACTGGTCACGCAAGGAATCTTCCTGAGAAGGAAAAGAGCACGTAGCAGAAAGCTCACGTAACGCGGTAATGTACTCATTGATTGTTTCACCGACTTGCTGCACGCGCCTACCGAACCGGTGCTGTTCAACCACAACATTTGTTGTCGTGAAGTGCGCATGCAGCGCTGCGACAGCGGTATCGTACGACGACGCTTCATGCTGTGTCTGAGAAGTTTACTTGACAGCTCCAGAATCCGTGTCAATAGTTGGCTCACGGGACTTTGCATTGGCCGAAGATTGAAGTGGTAGTGTGTGAAATGATTGCTGGCTTTCAACGCCGAGGCTGTGGGTTAGGAGAGCTTTGCGACGGTCCGGCGCACAGTCCGAAACACCAGATGCGAGCAAATAATTCTCGAAGATGCGGATCCATTGCGGCCAGGCAACACCAGGGCAGCTAGGCGTGGGCAGGAACGGAGGCGGTGGTGCCAGTCCGGAAACACTCATGGCGTGGAAAACAGTCGGCGCAAATGACGAAAATCACAACCCCTCCTAAACGAGCATCCTTGTCGTCAATGTACTGGCGGCGTGCCGCCGATGAATCAACGACTAGGCAAGTTGAGTGCCCATCGGAACAAAAAGCCCCTTTATTTCAACTTGCGCATGCTCATATACATAAACAACACTGGCGCCACCTACGGCAGCGATCATGAAAGGGAAACCAAATAGGCCAATATACAACACTCTCCACACATTTAGCGCTCCCAGGCACGCGCCCTTCACCAGAAAAAATGTACAGCGATTGCTTTCCCGAGAACGAAATTGAGCGAGTATCCACACCTCTTCACTGGACAGCCGAGGAGCTAGGTACGGTCTCAAAGATTTCTGATAATCGTCATCGACAGTAATCATTCAAGGTCTCCACAGGTGAACAAACTTCAAACTAGAATAGTTGCAGCTACTCAACTCTTCAAACTCATGGCTGGAACACGATGGGAACGCAGATGCCACTTATCAGTACTGCTTGAGGAAGCATGCATTGAAAAAACACAACGCCCTTGTTTATCGGTGCTTCACCGATTATCTCCACCAAAGGAGAGAATTCTGAAAGCCGCACGCAACAGCTACTTACAAATATCTCTAAGACTCCCAAACAGTTCATCAACATTGGGAACCGTAATAGAAGGAGGACGTCTCCCGCTAGATGTCACTTTGGCCCAAGAAACAATGCGTACGCTTCTTCGACAAATATTTCAAGGTGAAAAGCATTTCCTGTAAAGAGTTCACCTAACCCACAGAAATTCTTCATTTGCCAAGGCTGTGGGAATGCTTCTACTCTTCCTTGTAAGTGAGCCGCAGAAATGAATGCTTGCAACATTTATTCCCATACTTTGGCCTCCATCTATAAAATAAATTGTAGCTGGCATCAATACGACAGAGAAACGAGTGTCACAGACTGCGCAGTTACATACTACTCTCGTAGTCTTAGCCGAGACGCACAATCACACCTCACATATTTAAAGCGACGCCTCAACCACTCAGGAGTGATTTGTTAATTTATATGTGGGGTTTAACGTCCCAAAACCGCCATATGATTATGAGATACGCCTTAGTGAAGGGCTCCGGAAATTTCGACCAACTGGGGTTCTTTAACGTGCACAGGGGCGTACAACATTTCTACCTCCATTGGAAATGCAGTCACCGCAGTCGGGATTCGATCCCGTGACCTGAGGGTCAGCAGCTGAGTACCTTAGCTACTAGACCACCGCGGCGGGTCTCTTTCACTCAGAAGACTTCCGTTTGTGGACTTCATATTCCTTCTACAAAAACGCTATTCCATTGACTTCAGTGCCTAACATTCTCCATGGCAGCTGAACTTCTTGCTCCAGAGAAGCTGTCCTTCACATCTCACGAGAAACGCCGGACCACCGGGTAATTTTACCGACACCAAGGAGCATTACAAATATTGTTCAAACTCCTAAAGAAAACAAATTCACACCCTGTTTCATTCAAATTAGCCTTTCTACATCACCTGGCTATTACCGCAGGACTCTATATCACATTTGAGTGGGTATTGGCTCATTGTAGCATTAGGTCAATTGAAAAGCAGATAAAACAGCGCGCAAAAGTTTTCGATCCAAAAATACAGAAGAACCTATTTCACAAATTGGCATGCCTTTCGGATGTCTAAACGACTTGAGTTTGAAGAAAATAAGATATGCTGGATCCTTCCGATACATAAGTAGGCCTTTTTTGACTTAATCGACCACTCTCTCGAAACAAGACTTTCATTCAGAACTACTCGACATCTGGAAACGCTATGCCATCATCTTCGTCGGAACAGAGCCTATGCTCACAGCTTACGATACCGCTTCAGTCATTCAGCTAGTCCACACTGCAACAAACGTCACCTCATCCAAGCTGCGGAGTGTATCTTGTTTGAGTGCGCAGCGTATGCTGGTGAGCATGCGCTTTATGAGCATTGCACGCGTTCGATAACCAAAAGAACTTTCTCTCTCGACAGTGTATTGGTACCTTTAGCCTGTCCCGTGCTACAGAAGCGTGCTATGAAACTTTTTCTGTGTACTTCAGCTGTACAAACTCTAGCTCTACCCTGACGCCACAGAAAAACAATTAACGCCCATCCTCATTTCATGGTGAAAAAGGTGGCCTTTCTTTACTTTTTATCTATCTTATTAATTTGTTCTTTTTTCTCTCTGTCTCCCTATGTGTACTTTCAACACCCAATCTCCTTTCCCACGCAGAGTAGCAAGCCAGCGATTTATATATGCCGGTTAAATTCTCCAGCCGGTGAAATTCTCTAGTTTTCAATACAGTATTTTCTCTGTTTTTCTTTACACGGCTGGGCTAACTGATACTCAAACTGACCAATACACCTGAGTCTGAGTGAAATTGGTATTTGGAAAGAAATATCGCATGAAACTTCACTGTGCTAATTGTAAACTTGAAGTTGAATGGCGTGTTCTTTAGATGAAAAGTCATTTCATAACCCAACCGGCATGTCCTCGCGTGGCTTTTTGGGTAAAGTGCTTGGTCGGCAATCAGCAGGTGCGCCTTCGAATCCTGTCAGTCGACAATTTATTTTTTATTAAATTTATTTTTTAATGTGAATGCGCTATTTTCTTTCAGTTGTAAACTCATTTTTTTTTGAAGATTAGACACCCCCGTTTTACCCTGCGAAGTCATCTTGCGCCGAGTACGCAGCGCCTCCCATAGCATGCCGCTCCAGCGTCCCAGTATCCAGCGCGACACTGGGCCCATATTCGGGCACGGCGCTGTACGCTGGTACCCAATAACGCTGGGTGTTTTAATAGGGGAGTGTGTCACCATATTTGTTCTGTGATCTATGGTCCCAACTTATCACCTAGAGTCCAGTAAAAATCAAAATATATATATGAAACTTAGCAGGTATGTACAAAGCAGGTCCTAGCGTGTGCATGCCTCAGGAATTGGGTGATCGCCTATTCGTCCACTAAAAATAAAATAGCTCTGTATGACTAGCCCACCGTCTATTCGGCATTGAAACTGTCCAAGCCTGCCTACTTACCCAAGATGAACACTACAATTGACTTTGGGAAATATGCAGCGTCATGTTAGACTTCCTGTCACAATGACTTCCTAAACACTACAGATGGTGGCAAAGCTGTAATGAGCAAGGCAAACAATGAGATTGACGCCGTCATATTAGTGCTTAACCAGTCTTTCTGACATTAACGCGCTCACGGTGTTTTCATTTTCGTTACGTCTCCTACTTTGTGGCCGTGCAGCCTTATTCACTGAATCATGAGCGGTCTATCTCGCTACCTTAGCCACTAGACCACCGCCCCGCCGCGGTGGTCTAGTGGCTAAGGTACTCGGCTACTGACCCGCAGGGCGCGGGTTCGAATCCCGGCTGCGGCGGCTGCATTTCCGATGGAGGCGGAAATGTTGTAGGCCCGTGTGCTCAGATTTGGGTGCACGTTAAAGACCCCCAGGTGGTCTAAATTTCCGGAGCCCTCCACTACGGCGTCTCTCATAATCATATAGTGGTTTTGGGACGTTAAACCCCACATATCAATCGCTCCAACAATGAGGTGAGTACCTTCAGTTTTGAAGTATTACTTTAATTCCCGCAACGAAGTTTACAGTTCACAGAACGCTCCACGAGATCTGAGCGTACAGGGGAGTACCTATTGCAGTTAGAAGGCATATTTGTGAGCACACGACATCATCCCTACACGTAAATACGTCCTCAAAACTCTGGGAAATCAGATGAGCCGAACACTCAACATTTTCATTTATTTTAAATTACACAGCAGTGGTTCACAACCACGCTGCACAATATAGCAACAATGTGCAAAGCAATGAAACAGGTCTTTTGCACAGTTTAAACAGTCGACAACAGGAATAAAAAACATTTTTTTTGAGAAGGCCATCCTTGCCATATTAGTTCACAATGACTAACAAAAACACGATAGACAGAATACACCACTTTGAACACTTTAAAATACTACATCTCGATTTTTGCCAGTAATGGAATCATCAGCTTCCCTCACATCTCGCTGGCGCTAAAAGAAAGTTTGAACATTTCTTTTTGTCAAAAGCTGCTGTTTTTTGAAATGGTTCACTGTAACTCAATTATTACTGTGGCTTCACTGCGTGGGCTGAAATATTTTGTTAATTTTCTGACATTATTTGCATGCTCCTTCTTTAACTGACCGTTTATCGATCCCGGTTTGTTGTGGGCACACAAATTTTGACTCAAGGATATTTTTCAGTGAAAAAGCCTGTTTGCAATATAAGTACGTGGCATTATCTTGTTTTTTTGAAACAAAGTATTTCTCACTAGTTATCTCAAAAACCTAATCACAGTCAAGTTTAAAATGCAGCTTGAGCGACAACACATTAGAAGAGACACCACATGACAAGCTCAAATGAATGTTCAGTGATTTCCCCGAATGCTCAGCGATCTAATAAACTGCATCCTGTTCTGCGGTAATGATATACAAACTTACCAGCAGTAGTGGTTTTGTTAAATGGGATAATTGTGCCGTGCCTAGTTTCAGAAAATCGAAAACATTGTGCTCCTCAAATTTATGCTATACATCACTCCTGAAATCAAAATCGTGAGATAGAAATACAAATGGAGCTTCGGTACACCACTAAACAAGTAAAAGTGCAGAAAGTCGCCAAGAACGCCTCAATCTATCCAACGGCCACATCAAATATCCAGTGATAACTTTTTTACTTCCGGGCTAAAGCCTTAAAATATGAACTTTAAGGCTGCACGTATCTCAGCAATGGCCTCGTTGAGTGTAATTACAGTGCGAGGCAAGTTGCTAACTGAAGACAACTTGTCCAGATGGTTTGGACACCATTATGACATGTATTTTAAAGCACAAAAACAATGTTGCATAGTCGGAGCTGAATAACACACTGTGAAAGCTGGCGTTTTTCGAATATTCACTGTTACTGCATATATGTGTGAACTATAGGTACTGTAAACTGTGTCACCTGACAAAGCGATCTCAGACAGCAAACAATACACGCTTTCATAATTTTCCGTAGGCCATGGTGACGAGTTCGCGTAAAGCTGCGTAGTGTTGTCAAAATATTTATTGACATAAGGTGTACTTCAAAGAGGTCAAATAATAACTATGCCGAGTGTCGTGTGTGGCGCTTGTCGGATATGTAATGTTGTAGCGGTATAAATGACGGGTGTCGGCTGCTTCCGCCTCAGTAGTGTCATGTAGACAAGTTCATTTAGGAGTGTCTTGTAGACGAGTTTCTTTTTAGTCATAGAGATTGTTTATAAAATCAAAGTTTTCGCCGTGTGCATGACCAGCGGAATTCATCTGGGCATCATTTCAGAACTCGCCTATGACTGAATCTCACTGAAACTGCGTCATGTAAGGACCTAAATGACAAAAATCATCTCTCTAATAATAAAAAGAAAACAACGCTCTCCACGAAATGATTGTCAATCATTCTATAGGGATGAAAACATTAAAAATAAAAAACATTAATGATTGGAAAACTTTTACCAGCAATTAGTGCAGATGTGTCGCAAGAATATTGCGTAGTTGATGTCCGTGCTTTAATCGAAGAATTATATTTTAAGTGAAAGCAAGGGATGCCTCCTCAAACGTGCAATTATTAGAAAACACCAGATGGTCAGAATTCCTGAAGCCCTCCGAGGAGACTAAAGCGCCTTTAATAATTATATTGTGGCCTTGGAAAGTGAAACACCCGGTATTATTAGCAAACGAGAAAATAAAAGTAATAGTAGTTGACGTCAACACGAACAATGCGCAAAAGGTGTGTAAACGGATATTACATTGATCCAATTGATTACACCTCTACCTGATGACATTTTGACGTCATTGTGACGAAGTCAGTGCATAAGCAGGTTAGGTGCAGCAATGTTTAGCGTGCGAGGCAATGAACACATCCAATGAGAAGCTGAAGAGGACGATGGCTCACAGTCAATTACAAGCCGCGAGGATAAACAGGTTGGTCTACGCTTGCGAGCGAATCAGTGCAGGCCAAAAAAGTTCCTATGACAGCCCACAGACACAAACCGCGCCTAGTGGTCCGGAGCTTGCGGTCTGCTGTTTTCGTTCGATATCAAGCAAGGTATGTTCTTCGTGATTCTTTATATGATTTGTCCTCAGGCTCATGATCTGTACTTGATACATTCCTACAAGACAATGCAACTGCTGAGGTATTGTTCATAGCGTTGCTGTGCAGCTGTTTTCTCACTTGGCATCTATTGGCACAGCATGCTAATGCAAAGGAGGAGGCTTCCACAAAGAAATATGGCAGCCTATCCACGGAGTGAATGTTGGAGAGTGGGGCAAAGTATCCGTCCACCCATTCGTTCTTGCTTCCGTCCGTCCATGCGTCCATCTGTGTGACCGTCCGTGAGTCCATTTGGCCGTCCGTGCGTGCGTCTGTTCGTGCGCCCGCACATCCATCTGTGCGTTCGTCCCTGCCTTCGTCGTTGCATCTGCCGCTGCGTCCGTCCCTGCGGCAATCTGTCGGTGCAGCCATCCGTGAGTCCGTCCATGCATCTGTTGGTGTGTTCGTTCGTCCATGTATTCAACACTCCAAGTACCACCATCTCGCATATTTTCATCATATTGTTACAGGAAAAATAAGAGTTGTCAGTCCGCAGCCGCAACGCAGCTCACCGAACACGTCCACTTCTTCACTCTCAGTCTGAGGCACCTTTCTTGGGTATGCCCCACTATGCCCTCTTTCAGTCAGCCGTAATCACGTAACACGACCCCCGGCGACAAAAGCGCCGACCCGGCGAGTTTACTGGACCACAGCAGGAGCAGTGTGGTAACGCTTGAGCCTTGATACGTGGACGATGTCCCTTGACAGCAGAGCGGAAGAGGTTGATGGATTATCAGGGACAATTTCGTATGTAGTGTCGGTCACTCGTCTAAGCACGCGGTATGGGCACGTGAAACCAACAAAGAGAAGTTTTTCTCAAAGGCCTGCATGTCGCGTAGGGGACCAAAAAAGAACGTCGGAGCTTGTTGGAAAGTGTTCGTCGCGATGCCGCTAGTCGTAACTATGCTTCTGCGAGTATTGGGACGTCATTATTCTGCTGCGGGCAGGCTGACGAGCGTGGTCAGCTTGGGTAATAGCGTCGCGTGCATATTCAGAAGTAGACTGCGCAGCGGCTGGCAGAAAGGTATCGAACGGCAATGTTGGTTCGCGTTCAAACAGAAGGCAAAATGACGAGTACCCAGCAGTGTCATGCCGGGAGAAATTGTATGCGAACGTCACGTAGGGTAGTGCAAGGTCCCAATTACGATGGTCGGCCGAGACATATTTCGATAGCATGTCTGTCAGGGTGCGGTTTAAACGTTCTGTAAGCCCGTTTGTCTGGGGATAGTGCGATGTCGTGAGCTTATGTTGGGTAGAGCAGGAACGCAGGATATCGTCAACCACTTTCGAAAGGAACGTACGGCCCGGTCTGTCAGCAGTTGACGAGGAGCTCTATGCACTAAATTGAGACCGCGTAGTAGAAAATCAGCGACGTCTGTTGCGCAGCTTGTTGGCATGGCTCGCGTAACTGCATAACGGGTCGTGTAATTCGTAGCCACCGCGACCCACTTGTTTTCGAAGGCGGATGTTGGGAAGGGACCGAGAAGGTCCAAACCAACACGGAAGAATGGCTCTGATGGGATGTTGATGGGCTGAAGATATCCGGAAGGGAGTCCCGACAGCTTTTCGCGACGCTGGCAAATTTCACAAGCGTTGACATAGCGACGTACAGAGCATGAAAGGCAAGGCCAGTAGAAGTGGCGGCGGACACGGTCATATGTGCGAGAGACACCAAGGTGACACGCGGTTGGCGCGTCATGGAGCTCGCGTAGGACTGTCGAACGCAGGTGCTTTGGTATGACCAGAAGTAGGTCGTGACCATTGGGCGATAAATTACGCCGATATAAGGTACGGTCCCTTAACGTAAACATGCCAATAGAAGCGTCTTGCGATGAAGATTCAAGCTGTTGTATTAGGCGGCTGATATCCGGATCGCGACGCTGCTCGTCCCCGAGATGAAGCAACTGGGAGATGGAAAGGACGCAGCCCACAGAATCATGCTCGTAGGATCGCAGTTGGCCACAGGGTAGCGTGACAGACAATCCACATCTTCGTGCAGTTTTCCTGATTTATACACTACGGTGTAAGAATACTCCTGGAAACGGAGTGCCTAGCGGGCGAGACGACCTGTGGGATCTTTGAGGGAGGCGAGCTAGCAGAGAGCGCGGTGGTCGGTGACTACTATAAATGGTCGGGCATATAAGTTAGGGCGAAGTTTCGCGATTGCCCACACCAGCGCTAGGCATTCGCGCTCTGTGATAGATTAATTACGCTCCGAGGGGGAAAGCAGCCTGCTGGCATAAGTTATCACGCGATGCTGCCCACGTTGTCGCTGAGCCAACACAGCGCCTATTCCGTAACCGCTGGAATCGGTGCGGACTTCGGTCGGTGCCGTAGGGTCGAAGTGAGCCAGCACAGGAGAAGTGAGCAAAGTGGTCAGGTCGGAAAATGCTGCTGCTTGCAAGGGACCCCAGGTAAACGTCTCGTCTGGTTTGAGTGAATCTATTAGGGGCCGAGCGATTTCCGCGAAGTTCTTGATGAACTGCCGAAAATAGGAGCAGAGCCCCACAAAGCTACGGACATCTTTGGCGGTTTTTGGCACAGGAAAGTCCTTCACAGCTCGAACGTTTTCTGGGTCAGGCTGTACGCCGTAAGCGTCAACAATATGTCCAAGTATTGTATTGCGACGGCGACCAAACCGGCATTTGGATGAATTCAGCTGAAGGCCGGTGAGATGGAATACATTAAGAGTTTTCGACAGTCTCTCAAGGTGCGCTTCAAAAGTGGGAGCAAACACGATCACGTCATACAGATAACAAAGACACGTAGACCACTTGAATCCATGGAGCAGGGAGTCCATCATTCGTTCGAAAGTGGCGGGGGCATTACATAGGCCGAAAGGCATGACATTGAATTGGTAGAGGCCGTCGGGTGTTACAAAAGCCGACTTCTCTCGGTCCATGGGGTCCACGGCAATCTGCCAATAACCAGAACGAAGATCGATGAAAAAAAAGTAGGCGGCACCATGGAGGCAATCAAGGCGTCGTCAATGCGGGACAGAGGGTATGCGTCTCTCTTGGTAATAATGTTAAGGTGGCGATAGTCCACACAAAATCACCACGATCCGTCCTTCTTTTTAACTAATACCACCGGGGATGCCCAGGGACTGGAGGACGGTTCGATAATGTCTTTCGCTAGCATCTTGTTCACCTCCTTCTGAATTATGCTCCGCTCAAAAACAGACACTCTGTAGGGACGGGGGTGAACAGGGTTGGCATCACCTGTGTGTATGCGATGCTGGACAAAGGACGTTTGCCCAAGAGGTCGGTCGCCAAAATCGAAAATATTGTGGTAGGCCTCGAGAAGATGTTGGAGGGCCTCAACTTGCGGAGGTGGAAGATCAGTGGCGATCATGTCTAAAATTTGACGGCTGCGCGAACGTGTTACGAGTGATGTGTGCTGCGGTGAAACAAGTGTGTCTAAGGCAAGTACTTCAATTTTTGAATCGAGCAACGGACACAGGTGGGCCACAGAAATGCCTTGTGGAAGCACATGATTCATGTAGCCGAAATTGACAAGAGGTAGACAAGTTTTGTTATTTGTGATGCTGAGCACCGTACAGGGCACTGCAACATTCTGCGCAAGGAGTACGTCTGTGAGAGGCGTAGCATAATTGTCATCGTCGGGCACAGCTGATGAGCACAGAAAATCGACGTACGTCACAGTTTTGGAGGGCAGGCGAACAAAGTCGCTGCATTGTAATCGGCATGTAGGTTAGTACAGGGTGGCACTGATTTGTGGCAGTTCAAGGCGGAGCCCACCAGCGGAGCGATCAATCAGAGCAGAATCGGCGGCAAGAAAATCGAGGCCTAGTATTAGGTCGTGGGGACATGTTGCAAGCATGGTAAAAAAGACGACCACTCGATGACCGGCTACGGTAAGTTGAGCTGCGCACATACCGACGACAGGGACTGTTGCACCATCTGCAACTTGGATGACACTGGTCAAGGGGGGCGTGAGGACCTTCTTCATGCGACGACGAAAACGCGAACTCATATTAGAGACGTGAGCGCCCGTATCTATCAAAGCTTCAACAGGTGTGCCTTCAACATATACTTCTAGGGTGTTCCGGTTCAAACGTAAGGGCAGCAGAGGATTTTTGGGTAACGTCGACAAGGCAGCTTCACCTCCAGAAGCTGCGCAGCCTAGTTTTCCGGGGACATGCGGCGGTTGAACGATGGCGAGGGAGAGCGGCGACGCGTATTTGAACGAGAAGGGCGGCTTTGAGGCGGTGGTGACGACGGGACAGGGTGGCCGAAGTCCTTAGGGGCAGTAAATGCGGTAGACTCAGTGCGGGTCGGATAACGGTGGTTTGGTGGACGGAATGAGTTACTGTAAGCGGGGTACGAGCCAGAAGACATAGATGGCCATTGGCTGCAGCAGTAACGAGCGATGTGTCCCGCGCGACCACAGCGGAAGCAGATTGGCTTATCTTCAGCTGTTCGCCATTCAGACGGGTTCCTGGTTCGAATAGAGTGCGAACGGCGACGTCTCATATCCACAGAAGCTATCAAGGGACCAGTATTATCCAGGGTGGGCGCAGTGGATAGGATAGCAAGGTTAGCAAATTCCTGGCGGACAACAGCCTGGACCAAGGCGACAACTGGCGTTGAGGCGTCGGGCAACGTCGGTTTGTTGGTAGCCGGGTAAGCGGCCTCGAGTTCACGTCGGACGATGCGCGTCACGTCTTCGGTTGTAGACAGACGACAACGAGTGGCTTCGCAAGACGACGTTGCCGCGGTGTTGGGTAATCGCTGAAACTGCTGCAAAATGCGCCGACTCTTCGCCTGCTTGAGACGGCGGCACTGTTTGATCGGGGCGTCGATGGTCGTTACGTTGGTAAATACAAGCAGGCTGAACGCATCGTTGGTGATTCCTTTTAAAACGCGCTAAATCTTGTCGGCCTCAGTAATGTTGGAATCGGCCCTTTGACGCAACGCTAAGACGTCTTGAATATAATCAAGTAGGGCTCAGTGGACGTCTATGTATGTACAGCCCATTGCTTTCGGGCATCAAGCTGTTGACCAAACGGGTTGCCAAAGAGGTCACGAAGCTGTTGTTTAAACATTTCCCAGCTTGTGATTTCGTGCTCGTGGGTCTCAAACCAAATACGAGGGGTCTTGTCAAGATAGAAAATGACATTAGCAAGCATAACGCTTGGGTCCCAGCCATATTGCTTTCTGACGCGCTCGTACATGCTAAGCCACTTGTCCACATTCGCGTTGTCCTCTCTAGTAAAGGTATCGGGATCACGAGGTTGCGTTAGGGCGACGTACCGGGTTGCTGTCGTTGCTGAGGTAGGTGGCGAAGCCGTATCTTCACGCGGAGTCATGGTAGCAGACTTAAGGAGGCGTCCACTGCGTATCTCCGTTGTCAGAAGAGTACCCAGCACCTCCACCAAAAGGTTACGTAGAAAATAACAGCTGTCAGTCCGCAGCCACAACGCAGCTCGCCGACAACGTCCACTTCTTCACTCTTAGTCTGAGGCACCTTTCTTGGGTATGCCCCACTATGCCCTCTTTCAGTCAGCCGTAATCATGTAACAATATATTCCGCGTATGCACCGCAATCCAGCGGACATTCCAAGAGGTAAACGAGAGGTGGCACACGCACACTTTCTCACGGCTTGCGCTTCGTGTGTACTTCCTACCTTTAACCAGTTCGAGTTCATGATATATACTAGTTCCCTGTATTGATGACACTGTGGCCCAACACTCGCTAAACCTTTCTAAAAACAAGGAGGTCATGCCCAGCGAGTATAACGTAGCAACCTTTTCTTGTCAGATAGTGCTCAATGTACATGGCAATGGCTGCTAAGGGGGAATTAGAGACAGGAGAATTCGCCTTTTAGTTAACGTGCACGCTAAGAATTTTTATTGTTCAACAACGAACAGAAGAAATCTCTCACCGGCACCACCTTGGAGGTCAAAATGTGAGACTGGTTACACACTACGACTACTACTACGACAACGAGAGATGAGGGGTGCAGTATAAGGAGATTCGCCCCTAAAAAGAGCGAAAAATAAGAAAAAGACGACACAGGAGCCCACTCGCATACGAAAGCTTATTAAACAGACGACAGATATATATATATATATATATATATACATATATATATATAATATATATATATATATATATATATATATATATATATATATATATATATATATATATATAAGGAAAAAAAGTGTATACCTAAGGGCTCAGTTTTCCGTGTTTTGACACAATAATAATGAGATCCAACAGACATTAATGCCAAAGAATGTACTGGGGAAGTTATTAGAACCAATGAAATGTAAATAAAAAGAAAGAAAAGTGGGTGAAAAAATAACCAGCCGTGAGCAGGAATCGAACCTACGACCTTCGAATAACACGTTAGATGCTCTGCATCCTGTACTGCGGTAATGATATACAATCTTACCAGCAGTAGTGGTTTTGCTAAATGGTATATATATACATATATATATATATATATATATATATATATATATATATATATATATTGCCGCATTCAACCTGCAGATGAGAGCTCGCAAAGCCAGAGAGGAAGACGAAGCTCTTGCCCGGTCCTCTTTATGAGCACCTTTCATTTTTAATTAAAGTGAGCTCTTCTATATTGGACTCCTGCTGTGTGTTCGTCGTGACACTGGTGGAGGAGCTGGGTACATGTCCAGGACACCTTCCAACAGCCCGGGATCTAGTCCACAAAGACTTCCGCTCGTCGCAACACCCGTTCACCGCGCCAGCCGCCGCCTGTTAGGCCTGAGCCCAGAGTTCGGTCCTTGGACGGAAAACATGACCGCGCCGGGAAGCAGTTGCCCCACCATGACGAGCCCAAACAAGACACAGTTGACTGTTTTCACCCCTAAAACTCCTGTGGACTTCCATGGCAACACATGAGGACGCAGATGACTGGCTTGAGGAGTTCGAGCGCACAGCCAACGTTAACGGGTGGAACACCACACAGAAGTTGGGGTACGTGTATTTTCCTCTTCAAGACGGGGCTCGCACGTGGTTCACGAATCGCGTGTGGTCAACGTGGGACGAGTTCCGGCGGAAGTTCCTAGATACCTTCGCAAACACCGAAAGGCGGGAGCATGCACAACGACTCCTCGAATCACGGATTCAAAAGCCCAACGAGTCTGTTGCTATGTTTGTTGAGGACATGGCTCGTCTCTTTCATCGAGCGGATCCCGATATGTCCGAGAACAGAAAGATCAGCCACCTCCTACGCGGTGTTAAAGAGCAGCTGTTTGCTGTTCTCGTACAAAACCCACCTTCAAGCGTCGACGAATTTTCAAAGGAGGCAACCGCCATCGAACACGCACTACAGCTACGGTACCGCCAGTACGACCGTCCAAACAACAGCGGACAAATCAGCGCAACCGCCCTGACCACTGTGACACCTGACGAGCGTTCTTTGCATGACCTGATAAGGGAAATTGTGCAAGAGGGGGTGAAGAAGGTCGCCGCCACACCAAATGACTGCACGATTGCGTCGGTCACAGAAGTTGTTCGCCAAGAAATAAGGCAAGCGCTTTCACTTCCCGAGCCAAACCCTGAAATAGTTAGGCTAACATATACAGATATTCTTCGTCGACAGCCTAGAACTAACGGGCCACAACCTAATCAGTACCACCAGCAACAGCCTGCCGACAGTGCTTTTGTACTACTGAGAAACGTCGACGCCGATAAGACCCCCATTCCGCAAAACCGACATATGACGTACCTCTGACTACAGGCCCCAGTGCTTCCATTGTAGGGAAGCAGGCCACATCGTGCGCTATTGTGATCATCGCGTTACCGGGTATCAAGGATTTCCGTCCACTACGCCTCGGCGTTATTTCCACGGAAGACGCAACGTTGAAACGAGCACGACGATCCCGCGGGACGTTTCTCGTGGGTTCCGGTCACGCTCGCCCTTCCCTGGTCATTTTCCCCAATCTAATAGAGGTAGCACCACGGACATGTCGAGAGGAAGATCTCCCAGTCCACGACGGGGAAACAAAAGCAGCGTCCTTAGGGGGGAAGGTTGCGACTTGCCGAAGATTTGAAAATCCCCCATTACCGCCGCACGAAGTACCGCACATTTCGAATGAACCAACGAAAGACGAGATTGTCACCGCCGACATTACACTTTCAATTGACGGTCACGACGTGACCGGCACTGGTCGACACTGGTGCGGACTTTTCAATAATGAGTGTGAATCTGGCCGACAAACTCACGAAGGTAAAAATGGAATGGACGGGGCGGCAAATTAGAGGAGTCGGAGGCCAGCTGCTGACGCCTACCGGAAAGTGCACCGCACGAATCAAGATCGGGGATTCATCATTCGTGGCAACCTTCGTTATTCTTTCGGAGTGTTGTAAACAGGCCATCTTGGGTATAAATTTCTTGCGGGAGTACGGTGCCATCATAAATATACCGCACGGTGTACTGACCTTCTCAGCGGACGATAGCGCATCGCTGCAGCGCAAGCCCATGCGCGTGATTGTCGACGTGACCATACCACCGTTGTCACGCCGCCTCGTCTCTGTCACGTGTAACACGCAGCATACTGGACAAGGTGTCGCGGAACAAATATCGACGCTTTTACTCTCTCGAGGAATCACTATTGCCAGAAGTCTCGTCAGTGTAGTGTCTGAGCAAGCAGAGGTCCTGTTCACAAACTTAAGCAACGAGCGTCGACATATTACAGAGGGTACCACAGTTGCATACTTCGAAGAAATTGTAGGATTCCGCAAGTGCTTCGCAGTACAACAGGCAGAGACGCCTGGCCGCTTCAACACCACTGCCTGTCGACGTGAGCGCAGACTTATCGCCAGCGCAGAGGCAGAGTCTTCTCAATATTCTCGGCCAGTTTGAAGATTGTTTTTTGTCGACCTCGAGGGTAAACAAACGCCACTGACAAAGCACCGAATTATAACGGAAGAGACGGCAAGACCAATTCGACAAAATCCATACCGCGTGGCACCGAAAGAACGCGAAGCAATCCAAGAACAAGTCCAGAAAATGCTCATTGATGACATCATTCAGCCGTCAAAAAGCCTTTGGGCATCACCGGTAGTGCTAGTTAAGAAGAAAGACGGCAGCTTACGCTTCTGTGTGGACTACCGCAAGATGAACCTGCGTGACAAAGAAAGACGTATACCCACTACCGCGTATTGACAATTCACTTGACTGGCTGAGGCGTGCACGCTTCTTCTCGTCGAAGGACCTGAAAAGCGGTTATTGGCAAATTGAGGTCGATGAGCGGGACAGAGAAAAGACTGCTTTTGTTACGCCTGACGGGCTTTACGAGTTTAAAGTCTTGCCCTTCGGATTGTGCTCAGCCCCAGCAACATTTCAGAGACTGATGGATACCGTCCTATCAGGCCTTAAGTGGCAGACGTGTCTGGTATACCTCGACGACGTCATTGTTTTCTCACCAACATTCGAGGAACATGTAAGACGGCTGCTATTAGTATTTCGAAGCAATATGGTCCGCTGGCTTAAATGTTGTAGACTCGTGTGCTCAGATTTGGGTGCAGGTTAAAGAACCCCAGGTGGTCGGAATTTCCGGCGCCCTCCACTACGGCGTCTCTCATAATTATATGAAGGTTTCGGAACGTTATAACCCCACATATCATTCAATCAAGTTCGCTGGCTTATCACTGAAACCTGAAAAATGTCATTTCGGTTTCAAGGAACTCAGATTTTTAGGACATGTGGTGAGCCATGAAGGTGTTCGTCTGGACTCCGACAAGATCAACGCCGTCCGAGAATTTCCGGTGCGAACAGAAAAGAAGGCCGTAAGACGTTTTCGTGGCCTTTGCGCCTACTACCGCAGGTTTATCACCAATTTCTTGCACATTGCGTCGCCCTTCACACGCATAACGAGAGGCGATGTTCCATTTTTAAGGGGCGAAGAGGAACAAGCAGCATTTGCTGGTCTACGACAGCGCCTACAGACACCACCTTTGCTTGCTCACTTTGACGAGAACGCTCCAACCATGATCCACACTGATGCCAGAAACGTAAGTTTAGGCGATGTACTCGTCCAGTGGCAAGACTCAGCCGAGATAGTGATTGCATATGCAAGTAGGACGCTTTCCCGTGATGAGTCCCACTATTCCACAACAGAAAAGGAATGTCTTGCTGTAGTATGCCCAGTTCTGAAGTTTTGCCCATGCCTCTACGGCCGTCCTTTCACCTAGTCAGCGACCACCACTACCTATGCTGGCTGACCAACTTGAAGGACCCATCCGGTCGGCTAGCGCGCTGGAGCTTACTCCTACAAGAATTCGATATGACGGTCGTCTATAAGTCGGGACGGCAGCCTCCTGATGCTGATTGCTTATCCAGGTCGCCTATAAAGCAAGATGATGTCTCAGAAGATGATGACATGGCATTTTTAGGAATGGCCGACACAGTCACCATTTCGTCTAAGCAGAAAGAAGACAGTGAGTTGCTCCCTCTTATTAATTTTCTTAACGGCATGTCTACAAGCGTTCCCAAGATATTTGCAAGGAGCCTGCCATTATTCTGCTTGCGCAGTGGTGTCCTATACAAGAACTTTTCCCTCAGCGGAAATGCCCACTTACTTCTCGTCCTGACATCCATTCGGCGATGAGATTCTGAGCGCTTGCCACGATGAGCCAACCTCCGGCCACCTCAGGATACACGCTTACATTGGCCAGAATCCAACAGAAGTACTATTGGCCGAAGCTTCCAGGCATTGTAAAGCATTACGTCCGCACGTGCCTCGATTGTCAACCACGAAAATCGCCACCTTTAAAGCCAGCCGGATTGTTGTAACCAGTTCAAGTGCCCACCATGCCTTTTGCACAAATCGGAATGGATCTCCTTGGACCATTTCCGACTTCGCATACTGGAAACAAGTGGGTAATTGTCGCTACGTGCTATCTTACTCGCTAGGCAGAAACAAAGGCTTTATCAAGTGGAACTGCAGTAGAAGCAGCACAATGTTTTATTGAAAATATCGTTCTGAGGCATGGTGCTCCTAGAATTATAATAACAGAGAGAGGTACTGCTTTCACGGCCATGCTCCTCAAGTCAGTGCTTGAGTTGAGTGGAACAGCGCATCGAAAAACTACCTCCTACCACCCACAAACCAACGGCTTAACAGAACGCCTCAACAAGACGATTGCTGATATGCTCAGTATGTACATCGACATGGATCATAAAAATTGGGACGACGTTCTATCATACGTGACGTTTGCCTACAATACGGCGCAGCAGAAAACTACACAGAGCACGCCATTCAGTATTCTTTATGGCCGTGGAGTGATGACAATGCTTGATGCCATGCTGCTGCACGACGGCGAAGATACAGACACGGATGTTCAAGCCTTTACCCAACGAGCTGAAGACGCACGGCAGCTAGCACGCGTGCGAATCGCCCGACAGCAGAGTTACGACGCACAACAATATTCTTAACAACGCCTTTCTGAAAAGTTACTGAAGAAGTACTTTGGTCCCTACAATGTTATACGGCGCCTAAGTGACGTGAAATATGAGGTCATCCCTGTCAGTTCCTCGCGAGCTCAAAAATCTGAAATCGTACACGTTGTGCGGATGAAGCCATATTGCAGTGAGCCAGTTGCGTAATACGTCAACGACATACACCGCGTATTCTGTAGCTGAGCATCGGGTCGATGCTCTTCCTGGAGGGAGGCAAACGCCGCATTCAACCTGCAGAGGAGAGCTCGCACAGCCAGAGAGGATGACGAAGCTCTTGCCCGGTCCTCTTTACGAGCGCCTTTCATTTTTAACTAAAGTGAGCTCTTCTATATCGGACTCCTGCTGTATCTGCGTCATGACAATATATTGACCCGTGTCTACATGTGGACAAAAACGATGATGGGGGGATTTAGCGGACACCAGGTAGTGGGCCTCTGGCTTGACGCGAGAACGAAGAAGATCTTGTGGCTCAGCTGTTGAGAACACGCTGCTTTTGCTGCCTCAAGGCGTACTTGTGCTTTGTTCGCGTTGTACTGCGCCACTGGTGAAGGTGCTGGCCCGCGACCCCGCCTGATGCTCGACACTCCCACGGGGAGCCGTTCATCCAGCTCAGAAGCACTTGTCGACACTCCCGTGCATCGCTTCAGTGGTCGCTTGCGAGGCCTCCTTCCAGAGTTCACTCTCTCACAGGAACACTCTACAAAGCACCGCTCAGAACTACCAATGGCCACCGCCAATCCACAGCAGTTACTACGAGACAGTAGTTTGCCAACCCCATCTCAGGTAACCTTTTTTTCACCGCTGGTGCCTGATCGCTTTGGTGGTGGAGCACATGAAGACGTTGAAGAATGGCTTGATCACTATGAACGTGTCGCTAACACCAACCAGTGGTCCCTTGAACAAAGGCTTTCCCGCGCCTATTTTTCTCTCGACGACAGCGCTAAAACTTGGTACGAGAACAGAGAAGGCAGTTTGTCATCATGGAGTGACTTTAAAAGAGTAATGATTGACACAATTGCCGATGCCGACCGGCGCGAACGTGCGCAGCATTTACTCGAGCTACGGGTTCAGAAACCCAATGAAACGGTCGCAATGTTCGCTGAGGACATGACCCGTCTCTTCCGTAAAGCTGACCCGCACATGACCGACGACAAAAAGTTGCGCTACCTCATGCGCGGCGTTAAAGAGCAATTGTTCACCGGACTTTTGCGGAACCCGCCAACCACCGTGACAGACTTCATCAAAGAAGCTATGGCTATCGAACGGGCGCTTCACCTACGATGCCGACAATACGATCGCTTGTCCAGCAGTGCCCACATGCAAGTCGCCGCTACGGCATCTGAAAATCAAAGCTCGTTGCGCGATTTGATAAGAGAGATTGTTCGCGAAGAGCTGCTGAAGTTCCGGAATCTGGTCGCGGAACCACCCACGGCGTCTGTCACTGAAGTTGTCCGCGAAGAAATACGCCAAGCGTTTTCAACAGCTGATCCTACTGACGATCAGCGACCTATGAGCTACGCAGCCGCGCTTCGCCGCCCGCCGCCCGTTGCGCCGTCGTACCGCCAGCCATCGGCAGCCGTTCCTTGGTCGCCACAAGAACAGACACCGCGACGACCTGCTGTCGTACCGCCGTACGAAATGCCGCCGTAACAAGAGCCGTCTCCCAACGGGACACGGCATTTGCCACATTACGAGCCGTTGCGGCGTCCACAGCTTCGTAAAACAGACGCCTGGCGCACTGTAGATAGGCGCCCGCTTTGTTTTACCTGCGGAGGTGTGAGCCACATTTCCCGCCATTGCTGGCACCGCGTAGATATGTTTCGACCTCTTCGGCAATGGTCTGACGACCGACGCGCCAACGACGGCTACGCACCACGCCTGGACACTCATTCTCAAGGACTCCCCTTGTCTCAGTCCCATTTTGACAACCGCCGTGCCAATAATGACGAAAGTGTGCCTGATTACCAGCCAGGTTTGGGACGTCGACCACGCTCTCCGTCTCCGGCATATTCGCCTTCGTCGCGCCACCGAACTACAGCCGACGTCAGTGGAAGGAGGTCACCAAGTCCACGCCGGGGAAACTGAAGGCAGCGACCTCCGGGGCTGAGGTTGCAGGCCGTCAAGGCGACGAAAAGAAGCCCCCGTTACTTGTACCACAGGACGCCGTAAAGCCGAGAAGTTGTAACACCGACGAAACTGTGACCACAGATCTTACCTGTTTTGGTAGACGGACAATAAGTAACAGCCTAAGTTGACACCGGCGCCGACTTTTCTATCATAAGTGAAAACCTTGCCGTACGCCTCAAAAAAGTGAAGACTACGTGGACGGGACCTCACCTGAGGAAAGCAGGCGGCCAGCTGTTGATGCCTGCCGGAAGGTGTACAGCAAGACTCGACATCGGTGGCTCTGCTTTCGTGGCGACGTTCGTCATCCTCACCTCGTGTTGCAAGGACTTGATCATAGGGATGGACTTCTTAAGAGAATATGGTTCCGTCAGCAACATCCCGGACCGTTCAATTACATTCCGGAACAGCTCTGGTTTAGTTGACTGTTCAGACGCAATACGCAACACTTTACGTATAATTGATGATGATGTGGTCGTCCCGCCCCGGTCATGCACTCTTGTTTCAGTAGAAGGCGACGAAGCGTTTGATGGCGAAGGCATTGCTGACCAAATTGGCTCGCTGCTATTTAGTCATGGCATTTTGGTCGCACGAGGTATCGTCCGTCTCACTCGTGGACGCACGAATTTACTTCTGACGAACTTTAGTGCTGAGCGCCGGCACCTTCCGAAGGGCACAGCTATCGCTTCGTACGACAATATTGTAGAAATGCGAGGCAGTTTATGTTTGTCGGTATTGGACGAAGAGCCTAATCCAGAACCAGACCCCATTCACGATGTTGCCACCACTCTGTCAAAGGACGAGCGACAGAGACTTCTTCAGCTGCTAGCCGAATTCCGCGACTGCTTTTCAACGACATCACGAGTTGGTCGAACACCTTTGACAAAGCCCCGAATAATCACCGACGACACGGTGATACCTATCCACCAGAACCCTTATCGTGTAGCTTCAAAGGAACGCGAAGCCATACAACAACAAGTCGCGAAAATGCTTGCAGATGACGTCATTCAACCGTCACAGAGCCCCTGGGCATCGCCTGTAGTGCTAGTAAAGAAAAAGGACGGCACCCTGCGTTTTTGCGTGGACTACAGGAAGCTGAATCGGGTGACCAAGAAAGATGTGTACCCGCTCCCACGTATTGATGACTCCCTTGACAGACTTCGGCACGCTCGCTACTTTTCTTCCTGGACTTGAGGAGTGGTTACTGGCAGATCGAGGTAGACCCAAGAGACCGAGAGAAAACCGCTTTTGTGACCCCAGATGGTTTATATGAATTTAAAGTCTTGCCTTTCGGTTTGTGCTCCGCGCCCGCAACTTTTCAAATTCTTATGGACATGGTACTTTCGGGATTGAAGTGGAAGACGTGCCTAGTCTATCTGGACGACGTTATAGTGTTTTCGACCACTTTTGACGAGCATCTCAAAAGGCTGGAAGTTGTTTTACGTGCCATACGGTTCGCGGGCCTAACATTGAAACCAGAAAAGTGCCATTTCTGTTTTCACGAACTTCAGTTTCTCGGTCACGTCGTCAGCAACGCAGGCGTCCGGCCCGATCCTGGAAAAATTGCCGCCGTCGCACAGTTCCCAGTACCCTCCAATAAGAAGGCTGTCAGACGCTTCCTAGGCCTTTGTGCCCATTATCGCCAGTTTATCGCAGACTTCGCCCGCATCGCGTCGCCACTAACTCGTCTCACAAGAGATGATGTTGCCTTTGAGTGGAAAGAAGAACAGGAGGCTGCCTTTAATGACCTGCGTCAACGTCTCCAAACGCCCCCTGCGCTCGCCCACTTCGACGAAGAAGCCCCGACGATGCTTCACACAGACGCTAGCAATGTTGGTCTTGGGGCTGTGCTTGTGCAACGGCAAGAGGACACAGAAAGAGTGATCGCCTACTCAAGCCGAACGCTAACACGCGCAGAGGCTAACTATTCAACAACAGAGAAAGAATGTCTCGCCGTAGTATGGGCAGTAATGAAATTTCGCCCGTACTTGTATGACCGACACTTCAAAGTTATTAGTGACCATCACTTCCTTTGCTGGTTAACTAATCTAAAAGATCCCACCAGCCGATTAGCGCGTTGGAGCCTAAAACTGCAAGAGTTTGACATGACGGTCGTGCACAAGTCAGGCAAGCGACATATGGACGCTGACTGTTTGTCCCGTTCACCCATTGAGTCGGCAACCCTACCCGAGGAGGAGGAAACGGCATTTCTCGGTGTCCTCGACACGACCGCCATCGCGCAGCAACAACGTGACGACACTGAGTTGCTTGGCCTAATTAACTACTTGGAAGGCAGATCTCAGAAGGCGCCAAGAGTTTTCGCTAGAGTATTGTCATCGTTTTGTTTACGGGGCGGAGTACTTTACAAAAGAAACTTTTCGTCGACAGGATCCGCCTATCTGCTCGTCATACCAGCAGCCCTTCGTACCGAAATACTCAAAGCATGCCGCAACGAGGTGACCTCTGGCCATTTGGGTTACATGAGAACATTGGCCAGAGTACAGCAAAGGTATTACTGGCCGAGACTAACCACAGCCGTGAAGCACCACGTTCGTACCTGTCTCGACTGCCAGCGACGCAAGTCACCACCGACTAAACCAGCTGGCCTACTGCAACCCGTGCAGGTCCCAACAGCTCCATTCTACCAGATAGGCATGGGCATTTTGGGCCCACTTCCTATGTCCACTGCAGGAAACCGCGGGGTTATCGTCGTTACGGATTATCTGACCCGTTATGCCGAGACAAAAGCTATTCAGAGAGGTACAGCAGCGGAGGTGGCCAGGTTTTTCTTTGAAAAATTGTACTGAGGCATGGTGCACCAACCGTCGTGATCACAGACAGAGGAACCGCATTTACGGCAGCTCTTTTGTATCACGTCCTGATGCTGAGTGGAACAACGCATCGTAAGACCACTGCCTACCACCCACAAACAAACGGGCTGACGGAGCGTCTGAACAAAACCATTGAAGACATGCTTTCGATGTACGTAGACATAGAACACAAAAATTGGGATGAAATCTTACCATACATAACGTTTGCGTACAACACGGCCAAGCAAGAAACGACCCGCATGACCCCGTTCAGCCTCGTTCATGGACGAGAAGTACGAACTATGTTAGATGTGATGCTGCTGCACGAAAGTGACAACATCGACCCAGACGCCAACACGTTTACGGAACGCGCGGAAGAAGCTAGACAACTGGCACGTTTACGGATCCGCCAGCCGCAAGAGTACGATGCAGGCCGCTACAATGCTCACCGCAGAGCGGTTGTCTATCAAACTGGCGACAAAGTATAGATTTGGACACCCGTACGGAAACGAGGACTATCAGAAAAGCTCTTAAGAAGATACTTTGGGCCATACCGAGTGCTGCGACAACTGAGTGACGTCACTTACGAAGTTGTTCCCGACAATTCGTGTAGTACCAATCGTCGCCAGCACCATCCTGAACTCGTTCACGTAGTGCGCATGAAGCCTTACGTGAGCGAATGATTGCGTGAGACTTATATTTTAGCAAAAATTGCATTATTGACTTCGCATCGGGTCGATGCTCTTTGAGAGGGAGGCAAATGACCCGTGTCTACATGTGGACAAAAACGATGATGGGGGGATTTAGCGGACACCAGGTAGTGGGCCTCTGGCTTGACGCGAGAACGAAGAAGATCTTGTGGCTCAGCTGTTGAGAACACGCTGCTTTTGCTGCCTCAAGGCGTACTTGTGCTTTGTTCGCGTTGTACTCCGACAATATATATATATATATATATATATATATATATATATATATCTTACGTACTAAGCGCAAAATACGGATTCTTGCCCGCGAAAAAAAACATTAACTATTCATACTTTACTTGTGAGAACAGATATGTAACAACAACAAAAGACAATAATACTCGGAAATGTGAGAGAGGTATATGGTGAAAATATAAAAAGTTTGCTCAGCCAGTTAACGAAATACGAGTACTCTTTCTTTCGTAGGGCAATAAATGGGTGGCGTCAGAAACAGCGGGTAAAGTGCGGTCGCAATCAATAAAACATGAAGTTAGCTGGAAATAATGACGTGCTAGAGCTTCGGCGTATATGTTCTTTTTGAGGAGTAGCCTCATGTAGAAGTTAGTTCATTGACCCAGGGCTTTTTCAAAGCTTTTAGCCTTAGTGCGTTTTTCATATGAGTACAAATGTAAATGTGCCTCAATCAATTTGTTTAATGGGTAAAGAATAACCATTTACTGTTATATATATTGTAGTATACGAACTGTTCTAATGGCTATACCGCTTTACTATTGTACTGATGTTGTGTTTACTATTGCACTGATATATGATGTGGTCACAATAACTATATTTTAGGCCTAGTATTTACTTTAGCTAGAATGCACATGCTCTACCCAAAATCACTTTTGTCCCGTCATGTGTTTTTTACCACAAATTTTTAACAATAACTAGGTTTGGCTAATTGAGTTTTGTTTTCACTAGAGCAACAACAAGGGCTTTACGCCACTTCAATTGTAGAACTTCTTCCGTTCTTGAGAGAAAAAATTGGCCCCGTATCTGCATGTCGTCAAATGTCGTCAAAAGACGGCAGTCTTGTGTGTGGAGAGAGTTAACAAAACATTTATTAGATGTTCTGCGCAAGAAAATCAGGAACTTGTATTCTGGAGGCGTTGCGCTAGAGAGTCTAGAACGTGTAAAGGAGGCGAACGAGCGCATCAAATCACGTCACGCGTGAGACATGAGCGCTATCTGGCAGTTTTCTTGAAAAACGAACCGCGTGCCTCTGAGGCAGGTGTGCGCGCCGGTCTCAGAGATAGTAAGGTGTAGAACGCAAGGTGACGGGTAGGGGCCACCACCGTCTCGTCGTAGCAAAGCGTCGGAAACACTCGCCTTTTCGTGCAAGCGTTGCATGGTCAGCGCAGCGTGATAAGCGCTACAGTCTATAAAACTACCTTTGTATGCCTTTTATAGTAAAAGACGCATATGCAGATTATATACGTGTTGTTATGGTGCCACAGACAAGCGTAATACTTGCCTTTTAATTGACAATTGCACAAGTATGAACGCTAAATCTTGAGCACCATTGGTGGGCGCTCTGAATGGGGTCGACCATTTCAACTACTCGGTGCCGTTAAAAGTGGACAAACAGACAAGTGTACAGACAGACCAAAATTTTTGCGCCGAAGGTCCCCAAGAAAGACTATCGTGCCAAAGCGTCATCAAGTGTGAGGCCCACGGGACGGCTTTATGCATTACCATAGTAGAGAAACTCGTTCTCTAAATTTTTAACTTTTTGTAAACACTAAGTACCACAAATCGTAACCGCTGTTAGGCGGAGCTCCTTAGGCCGTGGGTCATGCGTCCTCGATCCCTGTAGTAGTAGTAGTAGTAGTAGTAGTAGTAGTAGTAGTAGTAGTAGTAGTAGTAGTAGTAGTAGTAGTAGTAGTAGTAGCTACCTCTTGTTTAGTCTTTGGAATGTCCGCTGGAGGGCAGTACTTGTATATGATGAAAAGATGCGAGATGGCGGTACTTGAAGTGCTCATTTGATGGACGGACGGATTGACAGGCGTACAGGCAGACGGACGAACAGACAGACAGACAGACAGACAGAGAGACAGACAGACAGACAGACAGATGGACGAACAGATGGACGGCGCCAGTGAACGACTTGCGATTTGCCGATAACACCCTTCGAAGCTTCGCCCCACTCATCATCATTCACTCCGTAGGTATGTCGTGATTGTTCTTTTTTTAGTTATGCGCACTTCTTAACGTGAATATGTTAATTTCACCGTGACGGCACTACATATACTGCATTTTGCATACTTGCGTCGTTATTTTTTACGTCTTACAACGGCTTTCCTCTATGCTCTGTCTTGGCTAGAGTGACACCTGGAGGTGCATGCCCAGCGATTAATTAGAATGACACCTCTGGCAATGCCAAAAGAAAAGGTTGTCTCACGGCTCTATTTTTTAGTTTATATGCCTAATAGAAAAATTGCCTGTGTGAATACACAACTGCTGTTTTCAAAAGGTGTTCCATAATTACACAAGTGACGTGCATTTTCACCGACCCTAGCCTGAAAACCACATCATACTCTGCAAATGCAGGTCTTCACGGTATTTCCCTACGCCATATGTACAATGGGCTCGGACAACAGCATCATTTTCAGCTGCCTTACGGCGAAGCGCTAGGACTTTGACGCAGATGCGAAACAAGTAACTTACGTCTGGCACCTAATTGATGGTCATGGAAGAAGGTTCGTCTTCTCATAAGAAAACTCATCCTGTAGTTTTCAGGGATATAAATTTAACTTTTGCAGTGTTTGTTGATAGTAAGGCACTACAGGAACAACATCATTCACTGGTTAGCTTTTGCATATAATTTTTTCTCATTTCTCAGTTTACTTTTTATGTGAGAGAAGTATCATCACCTAAGAAGAGGCGTGGCTTGATATCTTGCTACTTAAACAAATTTTCCTTATCGATATTTGCCGTCCAAAAAGCACTTTTTCCCAGTGTGAAAGGCACTTATTGGACGCATAAAGTGTTGAGTAAAGTGTTGGACGCATAAAGTACTGAATTTTTAAAATGAAGAGTTTCGTGCGCTCGAGAATGCCATCGAAATTGAAACGGTGATTTTTTTGCTACCTTACGTAAGCTTATTTGTATACAATATTCTATCTCCGGTACCACGCCTTTTCATATACCTGTTTTCTCACTCACCAACGCTTTGCTGAACCTTCGTTTTAGTATTCTGAGGCATTCATTTACCAATGCCCACTTCAACAAATTGCTTTATTGGGCTGGTTGGTACTGCATGTTGGACGAAGAAAGTGCTTAACAGCGCAAACGATCGGAAGCAACAGAAGAGATGACAACAGACCGCTGAACTAACAACCAAAACTTAGTGCAAACCAACTCCAACATATGAGAAAACAGATACGCGCATAACCACACAACACGAACAAAATCGCATATACATGTGATAAGCGGCCTACTTTATCAAGAGCCATTCATATCAGTGGACCCTAGATAAAGAATATCAGAGCTGTGAAGAAAAATTGAAGGTACGCTAACACAGGAAGCACCAAATTGATGAATGTGGATAGCTTCACTAATCTCACGCTTGCGCTGATTTTTATATCGCCTCATAATCCCCCACCTGTGGAAAATTGGCTGGCAGCCACACTTTTTACCCTGGTCTGCCAAGTGGTCTGCCAGAACATAATTCGTACACCTATTTTGCCAGTGATCTTCTTTGCCTATGGGAAACCTCGTGTACGTAGGAAATAACAGCCCTGCTAGAATGTGGCTTGTTGGGTAGGCTGTTGCTTTGTCCCTTCTCAGGCACTCTTCGTGACGTAAGGAGAGTCTCGGCGACGGAAGTTAGCAGGGTATTAGAAAAACCTGCTTGTTGAAGGCGATGAACTTGGTGTGAAGAACTACATCCTATCTGATTGTGACATGAGCGAGTAAGAACTGCCTTTCGGCAGGAAAAATCGATGCTACTCTTGACTAGCTTAGAATGGGCGGACGTAAAATGAGGAAGGCTTTGATTTGAGCGTGGCTCGTACGGACAACAGACATGGTTCACTAAAAAAAGCATTTTAAAGTCTGAAAATCGTTGCTCGTCATCAGAAATAAGCTACGACATTAATTAAAGTTGCTTCATTTCATGCCCAAATACGTCAAATATCTCACCGGTGGTTTGCCGAGGGTCAAATTGGTCGATGCGGTAAAACACCAAAATCTCGTCAACGTAGCGGAACACTTTAACTGTGCTTGCCTGCTGAAGGTTTGCCATGAGACTTCTGTCATACCGCGCAAGTAAAAGGTCAGTAATAGCCGGAGATAAACACGATCCAATGCACACACCTTCCCGTAGTGTCGAAGGTGTCCTTGTGAAGTAAAAAGGTCGAAATACATAAACGCGCAGTAGTTCTGAAAACCTGTGAACGTAAATTCCACATACCTTCTGAAACTTGGTGCAGTCATAACGCTCAATGCACTGGCTAACTTCATCGCACACAAGGTCAGATGGTAAAGAATAAATTAAGTCCTTGACGTCAACACAGAACGCGCTTACTCGTTACGGGCAATCAGTCCGGAGGTAGTCACTGACAATGACTGCCTCTTAATTCGACAGGGTTCATAATGGGCAGGACTGCTAGAGACCTCTGAAAATACAATGCAATGGGATGCTGCCAAGTACCGCGCTCGGAGACGACGGCTGTGAAGTGATTGCCTTCTTTGTGTGTTTTCACAGAAAGAAGATCGATAGGCTCAGGCCCTTTGCCGTTCTTGCGGGCTTTCCCAAAGTGACTAGCCCCACTTCGTCGCACAGTGTTGCGCTTGCGTGCTCACTCTAGTTCTTTTAATGGCTGGGAGCACCTTGAAATTCTTCCGCATGGCATCTTCAGCCTTGCTGTCATAAAAACGCTTTGACATAAGCACAAACCCTCTTTTTTACCAGATTGAAGAAACTTGACATAGGCTCTTCGTATGCTGGCGACGACGGCAGTAGACCGTTGTCAATCCATCTTGACGTCTTGAGGAAGGCACGCGACTCTCTCCTTGATGAGGCGATCAGTTTGGTCATCTTTCTCGTCTAACGATCATTTTTTTCTCGTCTAACGGTGCTTCTTACGAGGTGGAGCAGCTTAACCTATTCCAGGTTTGGAGGCTTGCAGACTTTTGGTCCATTCTTCAACACCTTTTTTGCACCTGCAAAAACAGCAACGTTTCCAAGGATGACGAGTTCTTGTCCTGGTGGGGTACGTCGGCCTCTCTTTTTTTGGCTCCAAGGTAGAAGCTGGCCTCGTAAAAACTCAGCGGATTGACGTGCTATTGAACTTGTGTGTGATGAAGTTAGCCAGTGCATTGAGCATTATGGCTGCACCAAATTTCAGAATGCATGTGGAATTCATGTTCACAAGTTTTTAGAACTGCTGTGCTTTTATCTACTTTCGACTACTGTACTTCACAATGACACCATCGACACTAAGCGGTAAGGCACGTGTTTAGCTTCGGTTCTTAGTGACCTTTTACTTGCGTGGTATGACAGAAGTCTCATGGCTAACCTTCATCAGAAAGGCGCAGTTAAAAGGCGCAGAAAGCCGCTACGTTGACGATTTTTCAGTGTTTCACCGCATAGACCAATTTGATCCTCGGCAAGCCATTCGTGGGATAATTGACGTATTTGGGCGTGAATAAAGCACTTTGAATTACGTCAAAGCGTATTTTTGGTGACAAGCTACGATTTCTAGACTTATAACTCCTTTTTTGGAGGACAATCTCTGTTGGCAGTGCAAGCCACGCTCAAAGAGAAGCCTTCTTTTTTTTTTTACATCCGCTCATTCTAAGCTAGTCAAGCGTAGCATCCTTTTTTCCTGCCTAAAGGCAGCTCCTATTCGCTCTTGTATCCACGAGATAGAATGTAGTTTTTCACACCAATATCATCGCCTTCATCAAGCAGGTTTCACTAATCCCCTGCTAACTTATATGACCAAGACTCTCCTTACGTCACTAAGAGGGCCTAATAAAGGACAAAGCAACAGCCTACTCAACAAGCCACATTATATCACGGCTGTTATTGATTAATTGATATGTGGGGTTTAACGTCCCAAAACCACCATATGAATATGAGAGACGCCGTAGTGGAGGGCTCCGGAAATTTCTACCACCTGAGGTTCTTTAACGTGCGCCCAAATCTGAGCACACGGGCCTACAATATTGCACGGCTGTTATTCCCTACGTACATGAAGTTACCCTTAGGCAAAAGAAGGTCGCTGGCAAAATAAGCGTATGAGTTGTATTCTGCACACGTGACAAACTCACTGGGCTATTACGCACAGTTAACAGTGGAGGGCCTAAGAAAGAAGCATGCGCTGAGAAACACGCTACGTGTTACGTTGAATGTGTTTTAGCGATTGTGTACAAGATATTGTTTACATGCGGGCTCTATTACATTGGCCAAACAGGCCGATGCATTATTGATCGCGTGAGGATTACTCTCTAAAAGGCTCCGTTTCCAGCCACTTGGTAGGCCAATGTAAATAGTGTGGCTGTCAGTCAATTTTTGACAAGTGTGTGATTATGGGGCGATATAAAAATCAGCGCGAGTGCGAGATTAGCGAAGCCTTTCACATTCCACGATTTGGTGCTGCCTGTGTCAGCGTACCTTCAATTTTCCTTCGCGGCTGTGAAATTAGTTATCTAGGGTCCACTGATGTGAATGGATCTTCATAAGGTAGGCCGTTTGGCACATGTATGTGCGATTTTGTTGATGTTGCGTGGTTATGCGCAGATTCTGTATTCCTATATATTGCGGTTGGTTTGCATTAAACTTTGGTTGTTAGTTCAGCACTTCGTTCTTGTCTTTTTTATCATCTCCTGTCATTTGAGCTGTTAAGCACTATCTTCGTCTACCAAAGCTCATCCTTTTTTTATTCAATACAAATTGTTTGCTTCTTCAAGTGACGATTTATGTTCATAAGTTGGCTGTTGCTTGTCTGAGAAAACAAGGGTGCCAAATGTTTTTTAATAGGGGGGTTGTTTCTACGTCAAGATTTCTAGAAATAGATCACATCTATTCATTTTACCTTGAATACTTGGAAGAAAGATGTCTCGATTACGTGTGCAGAAATTAGGAATTCCTTACCTAGAAATGTCTCCCCATATCTTAGGAATTTCGATCTGGGCAAAGTTTCTAAACGTTTAGGGGGTGTATCAGACAAGAGTGTTGCTGAAGGCGAAAAGAATGTCAGATTCAGCCTGTTGGTCGTTACTTCGCCCACCTTGGCGAGCCAATAAAGAGCCTCTTCAGCCACTAACGTCTTGTTCTCCTCTGCTCGTAACATCATCTTTGTAATATCAAGGTTGTTACTGAAATAAGAAGAATGGGACATAGAAAACACACACAAGTGGTAATTTTGAACAGAGACTTTTCGGAAACCGTATCATTGAATATATGCATGAATATGGCCGACACTCGAAAGGTATGCGCAAATGGGACAGGATAAACAAATGAAAAGTCTTCCGGACAGTTCTGGAGGAATAGCGCTCATCACTTCGGAATGCTGGAACGTGAAACAAATCCTCGGAACAGATAGTCACATTCTAAATGTTTCAGTTACACTTGATAGTATACAACAAAAGGCTGTTATCTCAAAGTATATTTAACAAACGTACAGTCAGCATTAGCTTCTGCATGCCAGACTTGCAATATCAAAATGAAACGATTGTACTTCCAGCATGAGTTTGGAAAAAGCAGCTGCTCGACAGTAAATTTCGTCTTTCTGGAAACACGATGCTTTCCGCTACACTTCCGCTGCACCTCCTGATTCCACGAGCTTCACAGTAGGCCGAGGTATGAAATTCTACCTTTTCTGCTTGTAGTGCTTTTGTAATAAGTTAAAGTTGTGCAAGATTTTTGAAAACTGCAAACATTTGATTTATAAGATTATGTACAAAGCCGTGCCTAATCTCTGCCAAAGAAAGGTTCACCATTAATAATGCACATTAGTTCGCAAAAACACTACCTTCGAACTGCACACATCTGTTCTGAATCACCTACGAGAAATTTGGCAAGGATTACTTGCTTGAAAAAGGATTACCTAAAAGGAAAAAGCAAACAATCCACTAGTGTTAGACACTTTTTTACTATGTAATTACCATGTGCTGCTGATCAATGATTTTATAATGAGGTGAAGAGAATTTTTGTTACATGCACTCTTTTACTGCGTTTTGATGGTCTTTACCTTCGTCTGGTAGAATCTCGGGTGGCTATGAGTTTCTAGTTTCACCTCTGGAAATATAAGCAACCAACGCACACTTGGGCGAGAAAGAGTTTGTAAGAAAAATCCTACTTTGTGCAAGAGCACTGCACTGCTCTCGCCAACTCCAAAACCTGGGTTCAGCATGTAGGGCAGGCCGGGGAATTTCGTTCTCACGCCATTGCCAAGGCGGGCTTGGGTCTGAAGCACCTTAGTTCGTGAGGACGGCTTTGAGGTGGCAAGCTTACGTTGGAGCGAGTCTAGACATGCACCTTATTATTATTTGAAAGACCTTGTGCATACATATATGTTCTATATATTTGATCTCTTAAAGTATTGTTTCATCTTGGCTGAGGTATTTGCAAAAGTTTTACGTGTCTAAAAGGCTGAAACCGTTTGGCATCTTGCTAATGACCCAAGTTTTTGTGACATAGCTGAGCTAAAATATATTTAGATGCTCATGTAGTCACCGAAGGACGGTTTTCAGCTGCATTTATTTTGGATATATTTTTAAATCGCAATAATATTGTAATTCATACCATGGGCCGCGGCGTATTGTTTGTGGAAAGTAGAATGCCTAGCTAAAGGCGTAAAATTGTGTGGTGTCTATGACGCCATTCTGAATAGTTCGAGAGCCTAGGTGCGATAGCGCAAGGAACACTGGAAAAACCCACGTATTTAAGTGGATTACGTGCTTAGTTTCCTTCCCAACACGCAAAGGCGTAGGCAAAAAAAAATTTGGGGGTGGAGGCAATCTTGTTGAAATGGCAATTTTTCCCTCTCTATGTCAAGGCGAAAAAGAAGTCGGGGAAAAGGGAATGGTTACATTAAACCACACCCTAAAACGCAATTGCCCACACTCAGTGATAGAACCAGAGAAGTATGATAATTATTAGAAGGGAAAGGAGACTGTGAAGAAAACATACACAAGTTTGATGTGTGCAAAAATAGCTCTGTCACTCACCACATCAGCAACATTGTGAAAAAAGCTGTAAGCAATTCAAATACAATTCATATAGCTAAATGGTTAAAGCCATTTCCTTCGCGTTTAAATAAGCGTTTCAGAAGAGTTTAAGCTTTTACATATTGGAGCATTTCAAAGCAGTTGAATGTGCCGCGACGCTAATACAAATGAGTATGGCCTCGTCACTGCAACGTCACCTTGAGGTGTGCTAATAACTCAACTATCAAACGAGCAAAGCTTTGTTGCGATTAAAGTGGAGGCCACGCATGTTTTATAAAAACATAACAATTTCTGTGCTTATTCTGCTGTGTTTTCTGACTCGTAGCAACCGGACCCGTTTAAGTGGTCTATTCTACTCGTTAATGCGCCTTTAGCAGTGAGCCGAAGACACGTTTATAGGGGGAAACGCAGAGGTAAAGCCAACCAGCTGTCAAGCGGAGCGAGAGCGAGCAGCAAGAACACTTTTTCTTTTCTTCTTTAACTGGCGCTTCTGCCTTTGCCATATATCAATGCTACAAATCACCCCCACCCTCTCCCCCAGAAACGAAGCCATCCTGGCAACCTATGGAACAGGTAGGATGGGTGGGTGGTAGTGCGGTGTCAGTCCATCGACATGGACACTCTCGCGACGACGACGACGTCGTTCTGTCGATGGTTGAACCGCCTAAAGAATATACGTTAACCGGTGAGGACTGACACAGGACTCGGTAGGGGCCTTCGTACTTCGGCAGTAGCATGATGGAAAGACCAGGAGCAGATGAGGGGACGCGAATCCATACCTACGTGCCGGACGATTATGATTAGGAAGCAGGTTTTTATCGTGACGGTCCTTCCGGTACGCTTGATCTTGTGCAGTAAAGGAACGTGCGAGTTACCTGCAATCTTCTGCATATGTGGCGACTTCAGATAGAGTTGTGGATTCTGAAGCGTCTTGACGGTACAAGAGAATGGTGTCTATGAATGAGGAAGGTTCGCGCCCAAAGAAGAGGAAGTACGGAGAGAATCCTGTCGAAGATTGAGTGGCGCGCTTGTAAGCGAAAGTAACAAAGGGGAGTATGCGGTCCCAGTTAGTGTGGTCAGCAGACACTTGTATTGACAGCATGTCGCCCAGTGTGTGGTTAAACCGTTCGGTCATTCCATTCATTGGAGGATGGTACGCGCTGATGGTCTGATGTACAACGTTGCATTCACGAAAAAGGGCTTGTACGGCTTCGGAAAGAAACGTGCGTTCGTGGTTGCTGAGTAGCTCATGAGGCGCACCCTGTCGAAAAACAAGATTGTGAAGGAGAAACAAGCCAACTTGACGTGATGTGGCCTCTGGCAGCACAGCAGTCTCAGCATAGCGTGTCAAGAGATCGATAGCGACCACCACTCAGCGGTTCTCGTCAGGAGAGTAGGGAAGGGGACCATACAAGTCAATTCCTCAGTGGTCAAAAGATCGGGATAGACCAGGCAACGGCTTCAGTTGTTCATTGGCTATGTTCGGTGGGCTTTTTGGCATTGAAATTTGCAACACGAACGTACGTATTGTCAGAGAAATCAGTACATTCCCCTCCATTAGTACCGCAGCCGGAGGTGTGCATACGTTTTTATCACACTGGCACGGCCACATTGAAGATCCGCGTGAAAGGAGTGTCAAATAGCAGCACGTAGGTGGTGAGGAATCACAAGCAACCACGTGCGGCCGTCGGAAAGGTAGTTGCGGCGGCACAGAAGTCCATCGCGAATGGCAAAATGTCGAGCTTTACGTCGTAGTGAACGATTGGCGGTACCTTGGGGCGGCCTAGACAGTACCTCTAATATAGAGACTATCCAAGCGTCTTGCCACTGCATGGAGGGCATGTCAGGGAACGAAAGTGCCGCATCAACGAGAATGGAAACAGACGCACTTCCATGTTCACGGGGAAGTGGAGAGTGGGAAAGAGTGTCGGCATCTGAATGTCTGTGGCCCGACCGGCAGACGATAAGAATATATTAGTCTTGGAGACGTAAAGCCCAACGAGCCAGACAGGCAGACAAGTCTTTTAGTGACGATAACCAGAAGAAGGCGTGTAGATCAGTCAGGACGTCAAATGGATGCCCTTAGACGTTTGGTTGAAGTTTTGTGATTGCCCAAACGATGGCCATACAGAGTTTTCTGTGACGGAATAATTCTCATCAGCCCTAGTAAGAATGCGACTGGCATAAGAAACCACGTACTCGTCGAAGCCAGGCTTGCTTCTAGCAATAATAGCGTGAAGACTGACCGCACTAGCGTCGGTGTGTAATTTTGTAAGAGAATCTGGATCAAGGTCACAGAGAATCGGTCTGAATGTCAGCAATTGATGTAGTTTCGCAAATGCATCATCGCAAGTGAAAAACCATGCCAAAATTCCTTCACTGCAAGAAAGTAGCCGTGTTAGAGGAACCAATACGAATGCGAAACTAGGGATGAATTAATGAAAGTCATAAGCGATAAAGCTCCGGAGTTCTTTTAGCGTCGATGGCTTAGCAAACTGGGCGACGGTACGGAGTGTGGCAGTGTCAGTTAGAACACTAATCTTGCTGACAATGTGTCCAAAGATGATGAGCTTCCGGGCGGCAAAATTGAACTTTTTCAAATTAGGTTGGAGCCCAGCATGTGTGAGGCATTTCAGTACACTTGCGAGACGCGGAGGATGGGCATCAGTAATTATGTTAAGTTTTTCTGTGGCTTTGTGGAAGACACCGTTCCAAGTGACTGTGGCGATGGACGTGGATTCGCCTGGGCTTCCACGGCAACCATCGACGTCGTGTGCAGCTACTACGAAAAAGCGTGCGGGCCACCCGAGTGGTGCCGAGAGCGAGGACACGCTTATTCACTCTCCGGCCTGCGATGAAAGCTCCCACGACGACGACTTCATGCCTGTCATAGGGGCAGCCAAAAAGATGACTAGTGATGCCGTCTCCATCAACAAGTAAGAATGCTACGAAGACGCTAGAGCCTACGATATACAAAATTCCGTTTGTGCCGGTCGATGTGGCTCATAGTCTCAACTGACTCAATCGTCAAGCCACGTCTAGATCTTTTGAGGAACTCGCCCGGGGACAGATCGTGGACGTGCGTATCAATGGCCGTAAGAATATCCTCGCCGTGGACGTCACTCAATGAAACACATTGCAAGTGTCGAGCAACTTCAAGATGTTGGATAACATCAATGTTCGCTCATACATACCTGATGACCGCGACTCTACTGCAGGCGTCATTCACGATGTCAGCATTTCCGTAAGAGAAAGTGACTTTGCTGCTCTCATCGAACCGGTGGCTGCAGAACTTACCATACTACAAGCCCATCGTCTTGGCAAATTATGCTGCTTGAAGCTCATGTTCAAGAGAGACAGCCTTCCTTTGCAAGTCAAGGTCGGTCATTTTCGACACACAGTTCGATCCTTCGTACCAAAGCCCCTTCAATGCCGAAAATGGTATAGATTAGGACATGTCAGCGCTGTTTGTACAAACCTGGCTGTGTGCTCGCTATGCTCAGAATTCACATAGCGCAGACACTTGTCAGGCAAAATTTTGAAAATGTCGAAACTGTGTTGGCCCTCACGAAGCATCGTCGAAATATTGCCCAAGAATTAAAAAGGAAATGCAAGTGTTGATGCAAATAGTCCGGGACGACTCAACTCACAGGGAGGCCGCTGATAAAGTACGACGCTGGTGGTCCCGTTGCCAGAGGATAGTGAAGAGGCCCGGTGCAGAAGCAAGGACTGTACCTCGCGAAATGATCGCCGGCATACCACCTCAAGCTTCCTGACATGCCCACGACAAATGATCCAAGCAACACAAGAGCAGCACCGGCTCGTCTGAGACATGGGCAGCGCTGCCAATGATAGACCCACCGTTTGAGCGGCCGCATCACTCGTCTACAATCACTTCAAAACGAGAATGTTGTGATAGTCGCGATAAAAAAATCGTAGCCACGATAAATGCCCTCATGACTACCATTCGTAGGCTCCTCCCTAGCATTGACAGACCGGCTGCTAAGAGTGCACTTCTGTTAGTGGATGCGCTGAAGCTGGTGCTATGAAGTCTGGAAAGGCACCATGGCTCCTCCTCTGCAAGTCTTTTGTGAAGAAGTCAAAGGAGCTTCAATTTTTCTGTTGAATGCCCGAGGCCTCAAGCCCCGTATTTCTGATATCGAACAATTTGTGTTTAAAAACTAGTTTCTAAATATTATCTCTGAGCCACGGCTACACAATGCACTACGACTATCTAGGTACAAAGCCTTCAAGTCCGCTACCTGCAACGAACAGAGTAAAGTCCCTGTATATATCAGATGTGACCTTACATATATCGAGCACTGTGTAGCACAACACGATGACAACCAGTATGTCGGCTTGACAGTAAAATGCAGAGACCTTAACTTCACGCTACTAGCCGCATATATATCACCTTGAAGCCGTTTTGAACCTGAAAACCTACGTGCGCTGTTAACAGCAACACCTGGACCACCGATCATCACTGGTGATTTCAACGCTCACCATCCACTACGGCGAAGTCAGAAGATAAACCGTCGCGGAAGGCAAGTATTCTTCTTTGCTCTGAAGGTGCAGCTGTTCCGTGTGAACGACGGAAGCTCAACGTTTTTACGGGGAACGACATACAGCAGCTGCCTTGACTTGAAATTTGTGTCACGAAGCCTAAATGGAAAGATTAAGCGGTTCGCAGAGTGTGAAAGACATGGAAGGGACCACATACCAACTTATTTGAAAACCAAGGGCTAGGAAAAATTGCTAAACAACGACACTTCAACTCGCATCGACTGGAGAAAGTTCAGGTCCCTGATAGAAAAGAGTTGTCAAGAAAGTGAAGCACCTCCTCTCAACACCCTCAAGGATATGATTAGAGGTGCTGCTCAAGAAGCGACGTTTTGTATTGAACATACTTCGAAATATTATTAACATGAAGCGGAATCGGAGCGGATAAGAGCGATCCGTGATCGTGTAAAACGAAGATATAGGCACACTAAGTCCAAACACGACTTGAGAGATTGACTTATATGTATGGTTTAACGTCCCAAAACCACCATATGATTGAGAGACGCCGTAGTGGAGGGCTCCGGAGGTTTTAACCCCCTGTGGTTCCTTAACCGGCATTGAAACCTTAGCACAAAGGCATTGAAATCTTCCGCCTCGATTGGAACGGCAGCCGCCGCAGCTGGGATTTGAACCCGTGACCTGCGGGTCAGCAGGCGAATGCCTTAGCCACTACACCACGGCGGCGCGGCACGACTTCAGGAAGGCAAGGCGCCTGCAGAAAAAAAATTCAGCGGCGAACAATTCACTTCAGTTCTTTCGGTGGAAATCTCTGTGCAAATTGTTGGATCCACACAAGCCTTTGACGCACGCATGTGGGATTGTTCATGATCTACGAACATGGGTACACCAGCATCACCCCTTCAAGTGCCTGTCTCTCCACCAAGGCCGCAACGAAATTGAAGTAGCAGTATATTTCAGCATGAAAGTTGCTGGTCAGGCGTCCGTGTGCACCACGCGTCACCAAGAAAACGCTCCAGACTCTAGAGACTCAAAATTGGACACCTTTTTTGTTACCTAGAGCAACTGCAAGCGGCATTGATGGCATGCAAACGATCTTCATCGCCTGGTCCGGATGGAATCACGTATATGAATCTTTGCTACCTTGGTGAGGCGGCTTGACGGGCCTTATATTCGTGTACAATGGCTCGTGGGGCAGCGACCTCATTCGGGGAAATCAAGCCGCCTCGTCTCTGTGCTTAAACTAGGTGAATATCCTCTGGACTTCCGGCTTACCATCGCGCTTACCAACTGTTTTGGGAAAGTGATGTAGAGGATAATTTTGACTCGCCTAGAGTTGTACCTGGAGCACCACGAGGTACATACTGATGCTATGACAGGTTTTCGACAAGGAGGGTCCGCAATTGATAACGTTATTGACCTGGTCCCATCTGTGCAATATCAAAAAAACTGAAACGTTTATCTGCGACGTTGGTCCTAGACGTGAAAGGTGCGTACGATAATATATCACATGAAGGTATTCTGGAAGTCATAAAAAGTGTTAGATAAGGAGGTCGGGTTTACCACTACATCGACACCTATTTCAAAAGCAGAAGTTTCTTTGTACAGACGGATAATTGCACAACAACGCATCATTGCATTCGTCGTGGTTTGCCTCAAGGTGGTGTTTTCAGCCCCACACTTTTCAATCTAGCACTCTTCGGCTTGGTTGATGCACGTCCAAAATCAGTTCATCCATCAATATAGGCAGATGACATCTTCATCTGTGCGTCAGGCGCAACACGCCTTCATTTGCGTGCCCGGCTTCAGAGAGCCGCTGCACTAGCGACAAAATACCTGGGAGAACGGGAACTAGAGCTGTCATCAGAGAAGTGCTCGCTTATAGCATTCACGCATAAGGTGATGAGTGTATATTTTATTAAAATCAACGAACACACGATTACCTACGTGAAGATCCACCGATTCCTCGGAGTCATTGTTAGTGGTGACCTCGCCTGGAGCCCTCACATCACCCACATGAAAACTAAACTCACCATGATCATCCACGTGCTCAGGTTTCTTGCTGGAAAAACGTCGGGTGCATCGGTAAAACCAATGGTTCAACTACACACTGTTGTGTTCCTCGGTTATATCCGATACAGCTTACTCGTGCTTTGCGGGATTCGAAGAACAAACTTGCGCGTCCTACAGTTGATTCAAGCCCAAGCACGGCAAATATGCCTTGATCTTCCGAGATGCGCGTCTACAGAAGCGATAGTCATCATTGCGCATGATTATCCAGTTAACGCATACATCCACGTAGACGCTTTGAGAATGCGCCTAAGACATTTTGCTCGGCTTCCAGCACATCACTTGGCCTCACTTCGAACTTCTAGGCCCCACTTAGAGTTCAACGCAACTGTAGCTCAGCATTGCGCAGTGCTTCCATCGCACTTCACGCATGCGAAACGGCCGCCGATACCATTGTGGTGCCTACACCCACTCAAAGCCCGTCTTACGATTTCTGGCATTCAAAATAAGAAAACGTCATCGCATCTAGCCGTGAAACAGGCCACATCACTCTTCCTGCAAGAGAAGCACAATGGACGCTTCCACATTTCTATGGATGGCTCGGTGTGTCAGTAGGTTCAGATGGGGCTGGTGTTTATTCCCGCGAGGTACATCACAATAAATTCATGACATCGCAATTGACGTCGTCGACAGCTGCAGAAATCACAGCCATACGTGCAGCTCTGAAGATTATAGTTGAAAAACCTTCGGGAACTTGGTCTATCTTCTCGGACTCGAAGGCAGCTCTTCAATGTCTTATTCCATCCTTCCGCCATGAACCTAATGAAAAATTGGGGGCTGAAATGAGGCTTTTTCTTCACCAAGCGATTGAGAAATAGCACAGCATAGAGTATCAGTGGATACCAGGTCATTGTGGTATATATGGCAATGACTGCAGAGATGAGGCCGTTAGATCTGCACACGACGGTACCCAATACACAGCCATCCCGTTCTCAAGAACAGACGCAGCTACAAGACTTCGTTCGCTTGCACATGACCTCACACTGATACAGTGGAACTCAACAGAATTCACAAACGCGTGCCTGCGTAACTTGGATCCCGGTCTGCAGCTTCGTCTTCCCTCTGGGATATCTCCAGCTGAAGAGATTCTTCTATGCCACCTGTGGCTTGGATTGACCTTTACAAACCCATACTCCTATCTTATTGGAAGGGTCAGCACTTCTACATGCACTTATTGCAGCTACGAAGAAACCATCGTGCACCTTCTATGCGAGTGCACCCATTTCAACCCGCCAAGAGAAGAACTGACTGCAGCTCTGGATGGACCAGATGATCGGCCTTTGTCGGGACAAACAATTTTGGGTTATTGGCCACGCTTATCTCAGCCCAGAAGGCTTTGAAAGCTTTGCTGCGCTTTTTGCAGACAACAGGCCTCAGAGACAGACTTTAGTGTCTTATGCTCTTTGATGTTGCCTTTCCTCTGTTGCTATTTTTAGTCATTTCTCTCTCTATATCTTCGCAACATTTCTTTTTATCATCTTTTATTTCCCTCACCCCTTTCCCAAGCACAGGGTAGCCAGCCGGTCTAAATACTGGCTAACCTGCCTGCCCTTCCGCTTAAAATTTTCTCCTCCTCCATGAGTATAAATGTTTTTGAAAAAAACAACGACGTCGTTCAGATAGCAAAACACGTCTACCATTTGAGGCCTCAAAGTATGGTGTCTATCAGAAGCTCTAAGGTGGCAGGGGCGTTGAAAAGACCAAACGGCATCACGTTAAACTCGTACAAGCCATCCGGACATACAAACGCAGTCTTGGCACGGTCAGATTGATCCATGGATACTTACCAGTGTCCTGATAATATCCAGCGAGAAAAAGAACTTTGCTTCTTGCAAACAGTCGAGAGCGTCGTCAATTCTGGAGTGCGGATAAACATCTTTGACGCGATCTTGTTAGGGCTCCTGTAATCAACAAAAAATCGCATGCTGCCGTCCTTTTTTTGACCATTACTACTGGGGAGGCCCAGGGACTGTTGGACGGCTTTATGACGCCACGATTGAGCATATCAGACACTTGATCGTCAATAACTTGGCACTCAGCGTGAGACACCCGGTGTCGATGCTGACGCAATGGTGCGTGGGTGCCGGTGTCTATAGGATGAACAATTGCAAATGTTCGGCCCAAATCGGTTTGCTTGAAGTCGAAACACTTCTGGAAGCGGTGGAGAAGTGTCAAGAGTAGGGTCTGTTGGACAACAGAAAGTTCAAGTTAGTCGATGGAAGGAGGGCGTCTAGGGAAGATGTGATGGACGTGGGAGCAGGAGTAACACTGGTGATATGGAGGCTTGTAACGCGATCGAGCACTTGACTAGCGAAAACACAATAAATAACCTCAAAATGTCTGATGCATTGGCCAACAAATAATGTGGCTGGCACTGAAAGGAGATTCGTGGCGTAAATTGTTGTGGAAGTGTTTTCGTCCATCAGAAGAGGAAAAGGTAGAAGAAGGTTTTTTTGAAAAGTGAAGTCTTCAGACGGCATAAACATGACGTTCGAAAAAGCAGCATGGTCGCAGGAGATCGGCACAATAGGTGAAGACGTAGAAGGGGTATTCGTGTCTGTGGGACCGACAACACGAGAAATGGAAGGCTTGTTAGAATCGTAGTCGACGAGTGATGATAATTCTAGTTCGGCCCGTGCATAATCAACAACGGCATAATGTGTGGAAACGAAGCCCCAGCCTATTATCACGTCTTGCGAGCAGTATGGAAAAACGATGAATTCGACCGCGTACAGAACGTCCTGGATAAGTAGCCGAGCCGTGCACGTCATACAAGGATTTACTTGATGCGCGATTGCCGTACACAGGGAGAGGCCAGAAAGCGGAATCGTAACTTTACTTACCTTGCGAAACATTGCTTCACTCAATACAGACACGGCAGCTCTAGTACTGATTAATGCTTGAATGGCAAAACCTTCAATAAAAACAGTTTTGTTAGTGGGTAGAAGACAAGGCCTTGTATAGTTTGACGGTGCTGCAGTTCTTGCCTCTAGAACTGCGATGGTCAGTTTTCCGTTTGTGCAGGTGGTGCATGCCGAAGCATCCGTGAAGGTTAACGTCGGCATGGAGAGAACGATGGGTGCTGGTTGAAGGCGCAGCGGCTTGGTGGCGGGGTATCTGAAGTAGCATCGAGAGGCAGCGTCTGTGGTGGCTCTTTGTGGCCGTAGCCGTATGCTTCGTCAATGGTACCCGAACGAGGGACGCGCCATGTTGAGCGACAGAACCGCTCAACATGGCCAGGCAGACGACAGTGTAGCAAATGGTTCTGTTATTCAGTGTGCGCCAAGGATTGTTGGGAAGCGTTGAAGGACGGCGGCATAGGGGAACATGTGAACCTGCCGGGGCGCGTGTTGCTAGAAGGCGTTCGTTTGGTGGGCAGTGTCAACGACGCTTGACGGCGCATGTGCCGGCCTTCACGCGACGTCAACGTAAGGCAAGGGAGTAGAAACAAGCGGTGGCTCGTACGTGGGTGGGAGTTTCTCGAAGATTTGTTCTTGGAAGGTTGACGCAGCAACGAGGTCAGCCCTGTGAGTATTGCTGAGAAAGAAGGGCGCAAGAGACAACTGGCGAGCCAATTCTTCTCGGATGAATTGTTAGATTTGCGGCGTCAATACCGTCTGTTCCGGTAAAATTGCATTAACGGTCAATGGTGACGTGGTAGGCAGGTTAAAAGTAGGGCGTCGCCATTAAATGCGCTGTTTTCCCAACTCATCGTAGTTTTGGCAGTGTTGAATAACTTCCGTAACTGTACGTGAGTCTTTCGCCACCAGCATGTGGAAGGCTTCGTCTTCAATTCCTTTCATAACATGTTCGACCTTGGCTGTTCCAGATATGTCGGGAATATAGTGACGGCAGAGGCCCGCAACGTCACCGATGTAGGACGCGGAACCCTCTTTAGACAGTTAGGCGTAATCTGGCAAGCGCAGTTCTGCACAGAGCTTGCGCCTTGTTGGTCGGTTCAAAGCGTCCGCGAAGGTGGTCTTGAAAGAGGCCCAGTCGGTGTGGTCGAGGTGGTCGAGTGGCTTGAGCGTTACGTCATGAGCCCGCGGTAGTGAGGGTTAACAACCTGGCTCCGGGGGCAGCTGGCAATCGGAAGATGACACGCAAAAATTGGTCTCTAATATTTACCCAGCACCTCCACCACATGTTAGTGCGACTTTAGCAGAGAGCTGAAGACACGTGTATAGGGGGAAGCGCAGAGGTAAAGCCGACCAGCTGACAAGCGGAGCGAGCGCGAGCAGGAACAACCCTCTTCCTTTTCTTGTTTCACTAGCGCTCCGGCCTGTGCTATATCAATGCTACATACTGTATACTGAATTGACCTGCTTTATTGACTATGTTCAAGCAGTGGTCCAAAATCGACGTGCCGCGTGCTCTTACACCACACGAACAGTGACATTATGTGAGGGTTCAAGGAATATTGTGTAGTATAACAGGAAAGCGTTTGATTCCGGAATGCACTCGGCTCAGTGACGTCTTTTTATCACGGATATGGCACTGTGAAATATTTACGAACAGAATGCAAAGAAAACGATAAAGAAAAGTTCCACAGAGGGGCGTCGAAACAGCAACCTCGATCTTCTCAGTGCTCGAAGCCAACCACTACGTGCGTTAACGGCGAGCTATTTATATACACCATGTACCGCTGGCGGTCCTCAGAGGTCACATACTTCACCACGTTTCAGTAATACGTAACGAGATGGCCCGACGGGTGCGTCGTGGGTGCGCACGCTCTAAGGGCCTAACCACACGTACTGATTGCAGCGCTTCAGTGGGGGACTTTTGTCAAGGCACCACGCTCTTTCTTTAGAGAAAGAGAGGGCGTTGGGCTACAGAAAGCTAAGCGCCCACTCTCTCCAGAAAGAAAGGGTGGGGCAAAGGACGCGTGAGCTCGTGCCTTTGGGGTCATCGTGCCGTGCCACCCCACGCGTCGATGCGTGCGCACATCTTCACATGTATAGAGTAACCTAGAGTAGTGGTCCAGAGCGTGTGCCCTTACCTCAGGATTAAAATCCCTTGTTCCTCTTGTGCTTCCACCACAAGTTTGCTCTCATGTTACAGTAGTTAAAAAGAGCGTGAATGTTATGCCCCTGACACACAGGTATCCTGAAGTCCTTTAGACAAGGGGACATCTTTCGGAAAGGCGTTCGGGCGCAGTGACACACGACAAAGGAGTAACTCCTTTCCGGCAAAGATGCCTTTTCGCACAAAGCATACCCCGCATCTACTTTTCTGGCAGGCAGGGAGTACTCTCGCATACAGTGTGCATAATTTATCAATAGAAGAAAACGTGTCGCAACACTGCGGTGCCCTGCCAGTACTTTTTTTTGCGCTGAGAAAATGTTTTCATTTTCAGCAGCAGTGCGATTTGTTGAAAAGTGAAGGCCTATAGTCTGTAAAGGCTATAGCCTATAGCCTTTACTCTCAAATGTCCGCATTACGTCACTAGCGCGACCATGTTAGGGTTGGCAGCGGCAGTTGCTGTGTCGGGCTCACTCGAAAACACTGCTTAAAGTGGCCGTCGCCTAATAACGGCAATGTGTCTTCCAACCAGCGTTCATTGCGCACATAGGCCCATTTTTCGCGGTTGATGGCTCGGGGGGACAGTGCGGAAGTAGTCAAAATGAAGCTGTTCATGACGAGTCTTTGTTTGAGGCTCATCGCTCTTGCCTTCGCAGCGTTTAGCTCATCTTCGATGGAGCCGAGGGCGACAAGAGTCAGGCCCTCCTCAACTGTTGCTTTATCTCTGTGCTCTACGCTGAGACATCGCAGGACCACGATGAAACGCGGCACGCCGTAACTGACCAAGCTGGACGGAGCCATGTAAAAAGCACGACAAAAAACAAAAACAGGAAAACACCGACTGTTGATAGTTGCCAGACGAACTTAAGTTGCTGCTAAAAACGCAAAAAAGCGAAAGAAAATTACAGGTATGCGCATTACAAGCCACCAGACAATAAAAAAACGGTTGTATGCTCCGGTGTCACTGAATGTGATGTACATGCGCAGATTCTTTTCATTATTTCTGATCTTGCGGCTTCCAGAAACAGCGCCATTTTTTCTGTAGCGTTCTTCTGAGGCACCGTCTAAAGCAGTAGTGCGGTGCCGTGTGTCATCAGCGCCACTACTTTCTGCAAATGGTCCCCTTAGGCGACAAAAGGGGTTTACTTCAAAGTACTTTACATTTGCCCGTGTGTCACGGGTATTAATGTACTCGTGGCCGTGGCGACGTTCATGAAAGGCGCCAGCTGCTCACACACGAAGAATAGTGACAGTTGTTTGTCCACGCACGTCCTATTTAGGATCATTTCTTGCGTGTTTTCTGCTTGAGCTGTGCGTTGCAAGTTTCAGGCTACTTGCATTTCTTTGCGTGACATTGCAATTTGTTACTGCAGCATTCTTTCCTTCACCCGTGTGGTGAAACAATTCACTATGAATGCTCAACTACCTCAGCGAAGACACACGTTTCGCTCTCGTGTTATACCGATTCTTAAAGTGAGAGATCAACCTTGTTTTTTATCGGCACTGCCACAGCTATTACATATACATTTGAGGAGACTCGGACTCAAAGCCCTGTTTTCAGAGCAGCTATGTGGCAAAACAATGATTTAGGACGACCGAAAAATATGCCTAGAGCTTGTGTGTAACGATGAACTTAAAAATTAAACTGTTCAAACAACACAGAAGAAACAACTAGACTATGCGCAAATTCGGAAAGAAATAATTTCATGATTCTGCACCACGCAAACAGCAAAAGGTGTCCTTTGAAGGATGTCGGCAATAGCAAGGATAAGATGCACAGTACGAGTACTGTACAGAAAAAACGACAGGTATAGCTATGGACCGAACTTGTTAATACTTATTTTTCTGGTCTCTAAGTGTATATATTCATTAGCAATACTTATTCACTATGTTTGTGAAACTCCATGGTACACGTTGTTCAAGCATATGTTAGACTAAAATATGATGTGAAGTCTACTACATTATCCTTTCCTCCTGTTTAAAATAAACGTTCCCATAGCTACAGAACAGAAATGTTTACACCCTAAAGGGTGTAAAAAGCGTGCTTTTTACGAAAAAGCATCTTATGCAACACCTTTTAACACCCTTAAATCGATTGAAAAAAAAGCACCACATTGTTTGGGTGCTTGCCTCGATAGCACTCTAAAATAGACTCTCAGGGTGCTTTTGTGCCTGAGAAGGGTGTAGATGACTATTCATCAAATGGAATATGCAGCATAAGAAGAACACATAATTATAATATTTGGAATTTTACGTCTCAAAAACCTCGATATGATTATGAGGGTCGTCGTAGTGGAAAGCTCTAGAGATTTTGACCATTTGGTGTTCTTTATTGGGCGCTTATATCGCACAGTGCACAGGCTTTTACCTTTTCGCCACCGTCTTAATTCAACTGCCACGGCCGGCAATGAACCCTCGACCTTCGGATTGGCGGCCGAGCAGCATAGCTACTACACGAATATGTAGACCTTGCGTTAAATGACAGCCTAATTTACTTAGAATGTGTGAAGGTGCTCTCCGAATACAGCAGAATGCCAGCAGAAGCAAATCGCGTTTAATCTATAATGGCAATTCACTGCAATCCACGTTACGAAAGCTCACCTTAGCGTTGGTTATAAGCTACATGTTTGCTATGGATTATATACAGGAACATAATGTTCGCCCGAGTATGGGTGTGTGTGTGAGAGCCTGCGCATGTGTTCGCGTGTAAGCGCGATTGTGTGTACACCCGTACATGTGTGCGTGCGTGTGTATGTGCGAGTCCGTGCTTGTGTTAAGCGTGCCTGTGCACATGTGTACGCCCATGCATGCGTGCGTTTACGGTCGCGCGTGTGTGTGGCCGTATGTGTGTATACGTGTGTGTGCGCCTGTAAATAAGTATGCGTGTGTATCAGCCCGTGTGCTCTCGAATTTAGTGTGGTTGTGTGTGTGTGTGTGTGCGTGTGCAGGGGGAGGCACTGTTTCTTAGTGTTTAAGGTCCCACACCTGTTCAGACTGGGAGTCTATATGGGAGGTGGCTTAAGGAATGGCGGTGGTCAACGCACTGTACACGGACTATTCAGTACATGGAAAACAGCTGCACATTTTCGTACCTCATCGTTGTTTACGAACTTGCTGTGGTAGCTGATTAGGTCCGCTGAGGCACTTGTACGCTCGAAAACGTGGGTTATGACCGATTCACACGGAAAGCTGTCTCTGCACTTATGCACAACCATCGTTTATATCAACAACGTTTAACAACAGCTTGCCCTGTCTTCGCTACAGGTGCTTAGCTAGCTGATTGGGCAACCATATGGAATTATGTGCTGATCATGTGGTCAACAAAAAGTTCGTTATAACAACCTCGGTACATTTCGTGGTGCGTAAAAAGCCTTCTAAACATCCGCGACTGTGGATTCCAGCTTCCACTACGCGTTCAGTGTTTGCGGCACCATACACGGAATCGCCAGACACGGACAATGCGAAAAGAAATTCCTCTGGAAAAAGGTGTAGCGATCCTCTCCCGCTAATGCCACCGAGGACGAAATAATTATTGTTTCTGGCCATTCCATTGTGCACTTTGTTTCCCGCAAGTTTCGCTTCACTGTTTTTCGCGCACTGCAATCGCATTCCGTCCAAATACTCAAAGAACCCGAGGCTGGTAAATAACCTGCGTCGCTGTGCGGCTGGCTGGAAGGAGAGTTGCCATCTACAAGGAGTCATTCTTGAAGCGCAATCCAATTGCCTTCCGCGTCGAACCGCCGTCTGCCGTATGCGCCATAGCGTTTGCCTTTCGGCGCCCTATTTGCGGGTTTCCCGCTTCGCCCCCCCCCCGCTCACCCCGGCCAGCGTTGCCCCCACAACGGCGGTGTAGATAAGCGAATAGTTGCGTCACCGAACACCTGCGTCGACAGCTGCGGCGTCGCCGCAAGTGCCTCCTCCTTCTCTCTCTCAACGTTGCCCACTCTGTCTCATGCATTGGTCTGGGGTCTTGGTCGCTGTGTGAGTTCTAATTGATTGATTTGTGGGGTTTAACGTCCCAAAACCACTATTTCATTATGAGAGACGCCGTAGTGGAGGGCTCCGAAAATTTTGACCACCTGGGGTTCTTTAACATGCACCCAAACTTGAGTACATGGGCCTACAACATTTCCGCCTCCATCTGAAATGCAGCCGCCACAGCCGGGCTTTGATCCTGCGACCTGCGGGTCAGCAGCCGAGTACCTTAGCCACTAGACCACCGTGGCGGGGCTGTGTGAGTTCTAGCGAACAGGCGCATCTTCAATTGTTGGTCACGCATGACACCATGTTCGAAGTGACGCTCGGATTCAGGAATATTCATGGAGCGGCGGACACGGACAACGTGGGCCTGTTAACGGTGAGTGTACTGTTTTCGTAGGTAGTAATCATACAGCGCTAGCTGGGCGCCTGCAACAGCTCTGCCAAAGTAGGCTGCCAGCCATTTACAACAGCATGCGTTCGCGGGCCTGTTGCTGATGCCCGATTAAACGTGTGACTTAACGAGTTCACACTGCTATGCGCGATGTTGTGTAAGTGCCTGCATAACTCATACAGTGAGTGATGTGATCATTTAACAAGGGCTCGATTCGTCGCTGATGGCACATTGTCTCTACACTGCTCAAAGTGATTGATATTGTTTCAAGATGCGCTTTAGGCTACATTGTAATAACATTTCTATTAATACTCAAATGTGCAGCGTGCTACTGTAGGTGTAAGCGTAAAAAAAGAAAGAAAAAGAAAAATATATGTACAGAGGCGCACTGTACGAAGTGGCTTTTTTTGCTTAAAAGCGGTATGGTTGGAGGTGCTGATATGCCGCGATGCTCCCAGCACGTGCGCGTCGCTCTTTTAAAATATTTAGGACACGTGTCGCCAGCAACAGGGAAAGATCTAGTAGACTTCCAAAGGCGCATTGTTGTGGCCATCGCCGTGCGTTGTTTTCCCTCGTTTCTCTTTGCTGTTTTCGTGCTTTGCTTTCATCTGCGATAACGTTCGGCGTTATAACAGAATCGAGAGAGCATACGTGACTGTGAGAGCTATGTGCGGTAGCTCTAGCATAAGCCATTGCTGCTGCAACGTAGACGGCGTCCGCGCGCGTTGGTGTCGTTCGAGCGCTCCTACTTGCTTGATTGTGTTTAACTCAGTAATTAGGCACGGGTTATGTTTGTGAATCCCGTGGTCAATAATCGCTAATAGCGTGCCCCAGATTGCCATCGATGGTGGGCTTGGTTGTCGAAATATGCCAGACGCTTTTTCTGAAAGCAAGCTTTGAACATTTTTTTTAAAAAGAAATACTTTCATACGTGCTAGGCAGTGCCTATTGCAGGCCCGCAACTCTTTAAAAACTGGACGAACTATCACATCTTTTATCAAAATACAATGAATTGAGATGATTGAATTATAGATGACGAATTTCTGTGCTAGATTAGGTGCACAAAACACATGTTCGCAGCCCTACGTCTAGAAAGCAGGCAAATAGGAAGCACAGCGTCAAATTTGGATTAGATGCCATTGATGGAGGTTCTTGTGAGGGTGGAAAGAACGAGAAAATTGTTCATTTTTGATGCCCTTATAGAGGCAGTCTGAATTGCACTGATTGCTGAATTGTCCCGATTCCTCAGATTGTTAGAGGCGTGATTACAGTCAGTAAATATTTTACTTTTTTTGCAGACCTCTTCGCTAGTGCCACGCCCAATATCACTTGTTCTCATGCAAAAGAGAAAGCAGAGATGCCTTCACTGTTTGTACATGAAGAGGTAAGTTTCTTGTGCGTTTTGATTAATGCTACAAGTTCCGAACGTTGTACATTAAGAATTGTTTTTCACACTGGCTCACTACCCTAGAAGGAATTTGATTCTTAGGTGAGTTTAGGCTTTCGTAAGTGCCATTTTTGAGCTGTAGTCTTACATTTCACCTCAATTCGGGAATTTGCTGTATGCTGGTAAACTATCTTATCTTTATCATACGAAATTATTGGAATGTATGGGTTGTATGCTTCGAGTTCAGTGTAATATCAATTACACGCCATTTCAAAGGAAACACACTACACATTCTTCATATATGATGCTGCCAGAACAGCACCAACATCATTTTATGAGAAGTCATATTTGCTCTTATTACAGGATGAGAGGGTGCCGCTGACGTCCTGCGTAGTCTACCCTGGCCCCAGCCTAGAGCAAGCCTAGTTCAAGAACCTCCACGTGGATGACCGAAAAATCTTCCGTGTCAGTAATGACGAAGAAGGAGTGACAGCACTGATGAGTTGAATTTTTTTTTTCAACATTGTCTATGGCCGCAAGGCCTTTACCAACCACCGCGATTGAGCGGCTTTTTCTCGGCGTGAGTTTGGAGTTTATCAGAGAAGTTGTTCTGGCAGTACGACGCTGAAAATTTCAGTGTCACAATGCCTGAACAACTTTTTTTTTTAGTGTGGTCATGATAGATGAACAAATATTGTTATTTGTGTGAGTTATTTTGCTTAACTATAGCTGGACCATTCCATGCCAAACGTCCCAGCCACTTTGGCGACCATCTAAAATGTATTTGAAAAAAAAGTGTTGACTTACTGCGTTGAAAACAGTGAAGTGCTAGAATATTTCAGCGAGAAAAAAAGTTTTGTTCATGTGGCTGGCTTATAAATTCCTGGCATAATGCCGTCTGCATGCTGTTTGTGGAAAATTTCGTTTTAAAACTACCGCTTATTTTTTTCTAAAGCGAATTCGGTCTACCTGTTAAGTAAATGTGCTTCTGTAAGGTATTTGAAGCTCAATAATAATAGCGCAATTTTTTTGCCTCATTCGCTTCCAAGAATGAAGCCAAAATGTGTTATGTTTGCATTTTTTATTGCAATATTGCACTTTGTATGAATATCTGAGCAGTGAATACTTACTCCACAGAAGGTATATTTTGAGAAAAAAATATCTTTAGACCTCTGAATCTGCTGACGTATACGAGAAAATTACATGAATTTAACAAAATTGTAATTTTTGTCCGTATTGAGATGCAATTTGCTCCAAGTTGTGATACAATGAAAACTCATCAATATACCTAAATTGTAAGAAAATGAAATTCTTTCTATATTAAAAATCTTATCGCAAAAAGGACAGGAAAGCGCTGTTAACTGAATTATACTGAAGGTGCTACGAGCATTTTTATACTGAGCACAAGAACAGGGTTCATCTGCAACAACACATGTGTGACCATGACAAAATAATGTTAACCGAGAAAAGAATACTCTTTTTCGGAAAAGATAAGTGAAGGTGTACTGATGCATTTATACTTGGCCTTCCTGATTAAGAGTTTTAAAATCTCTCATTTTTTCTGCTTGCTTTTTTTCAAAAACCGTGTTTCATGAAACCTAGCACTACACTTACATACTTTATGGTGTCCGGCCATGAGACAACTATAGCCCTTCTTAACATTTAAAGGCATGCTGTCTTGCTCCGTCATTGAAGCATTGCCCAGTTTGTCCTATGTGTACTTTTCCACATGTTAGCGGTATCGCATACATATTAGATTGGCATTCGGTAAACCTATTCTAGTGACGAATGGTGCAAGATTGACTATTCCTGTTGCTGTGTAAGTGCATGCCTTTTGAAAGCTTGCAAGGGGTGGAAACCAACAATGTCATATGTGCTGGCTCTTTTCCTAAAATTGTGAGACGCCTTATGTACGTAGTACCGTGTAACATGCAAAGGTCATTGGTCATTCTCTTTCTCTCTTGGTCCTGTTTCCTTTCACTTTACTTTCTGCAGAAGGGCTTCGCAAAGAATTGTGACTGATGATGTTGGGGTATTTGCTGGTGATATCAGCCCAGAAGTGCTAAGAATGTTCTGCCTTTTGATAGTGGGCTTTAAATATTAATAAAAAGAGGAATACATGTATTTAGGCCGTTCTTCAGATGTCATGTTAGCACCAGGGTGAGGTCAGGCTTAAAAACCAGACTAAAAGACTAAATATGCTGGATAACCCAACAGAATAATCACACGCGTTTGCAAAACCCTCCTGCAGAAAGTAAAGTTAAAGAAGACAGGACCAACGAAAAAAATTACTGAAACCTCTGCATGTTATTACCACATCACGTGTCTCACAATTAAAAAAATAGCCAGCAGATATGATATAACGTGTTGTTTTCCACCGCTTGCAAGCTTTCAAAAGTGTGTGTACTAAACAGCAACAGGAATAGTCAATCTTGCACCACTCGTCACGAGAATAGGTTTACTTAATTGCTAATTTAACGTTTGTAGAAGTATTTTTATCAGGTAAACCAATGATCAGTGCGTCACTACACGTTCACTTATCCTTTCCGAGAGGGAGTATTCTTTTCACAGTTAAGATTATTTTGTAGTGCTCACACGTGCCGTCGCCCATGAACACGGTTCTTGTACTCCATATAAAAGCGCTCGTAGCACATTCATTAAATTCAGTTGACAGTCGATGCTCTTTCCTGTCCTTTCTGTCTCTTCCTGAAATTGTCGCACGATGACTAGCACACAACCACGATGAACCAACTCGCCCAAATTAAGCTCTTGTTACTGTAACACGTAGACCGAGTTTTGTATAGAAAGAAGGAGTGGTGCTTTTAAAATACAATTTTTCGCATAAAACACCTAGACGGCATTCCATGAAGTTATGAAGGCAGCCACCTGACCAAATATTTTTCTTCTCCTAAATATTCCAGAAGTTCACAATTTTCAAAGCAGCACGAGTTTATTGAATACATTTGAGATGGTTGCCCAAATGGCTTTGACATATGGCATAAAGTGACCCAGCTGTGTCATTAGCCATAATTATGCATTACCTTTTTTGTTTTTTGTGTGTCCTGACTCAGCTTTGTGTTTGTTTTTAGCTTATTCTGTTTCTGATAATTGAATTGGTTTTTTAAGTATTCGCTAAAATTTCTCATTTCTCATAACCAATTGTTATACATCCAGGAATACCAAGCTTAAACCACTGTGATTGTATACATTTGAAAACACTATCCGTATATATTTTTGTGTTTATCAATTCTTGGGAACGATTGTGTACATGAAGACGTATATAGTGAAATCATGGTGATTGTATATATTTGAAAGAATTATAAGTATAAATTTGCCTGTATTTCATTCCTATTAATCGATTGTGTACATGAAGGAGTAATAAACTGGGAACTTGAAACAGCTATAGTAGATACTTGAAACAACTATAGGGATATATTAGCGTGCATTTCATTTGAAGTCTCTGGGTACTTGAAGCAGTATACTAAACTGAAACCAGTGTAATTGTATGTTTCAAAGGATTGTCAGTATAGTGAAACTGAAAAAAATATAATAAACATTTGAGGTGTTGCATGTGTAGTGTACGTAAACGTGAACATGTTACACATCTGGTGACAAAGTTGTGTAGCAGAAATAAAGTTTATAAGTTTTATTTGCCTAGTAAATAAATGGAATATGCAAGGGCAGCAAGGCTTAGTTTTCTGTAACGCACATTATGCATATACTGTGAAGTATATATAGATCCGGCAGAAGTTCATACACGATTGTACGTGTTTATATCTTCGCCCACATGCAATGAATGGAGCTCGACAGGTGGCACACCATTGATAATCAGGACCACTTTCTTAATGTAGTGTGTAATCAGTGCATGCTGATATCTATTAGTCCAGTCTAAAAGAATACTGGCACCCCTGCCATGGGCACTCAACACCCTTGTGTACCCTTCTCACACCCTCCTCTAAGGGTGCTAAAAAGTGAAGGACATCAAAGGCACCCTTCTTTAAGGGTGTTTTTGTAACACCCTCCAGTTTTTTTACATGTACACCCTATTCTAAGGGTACAAGGCAAAGCACCCTTTTTGGAAAGTGCTAAATTAACACCCTTAGGATGTCGTCCATGGACAAGCTCATTTACACCCTTTTGTGTGTGTAAACTTTTACTGTGTATCAAATCTTAACTACGTGTCCATTTCGAGATCTGATGTTGAAAAGTACCGAAATTATAGCACTGTTCTATTACCTTGCTCTACGATCTCTTAACAAAAGTGATCTTTATTTAAATTACCTAGAAATTAGTAGCAAATAGCAGTTTTGCGAAGCTGTGAACAACGTACTTATATATGATGCCCACAGGTCGTCGAAAAATCCCAGGTCACTATTCCATGTATATATACAGCAGCGTAGGCTGGGAATTTCGGTTGGCTACTGAACGTGGCTTTTCAGGTGTGCCTCTCCTCACGAATTTAGCGAGAACTCGGCTGCCTTTTGCTGGATCATCGTTGTAGATGGACAGCTGTGTATGTAACTTTTAAAACAGGTCCCTCTCGCATAAAAAGCATTGTTTATTTCACAAACTATTTGTACTGTGAACTCATGAAATTCGCCGACTCTGCTAACGTGCAAGTGACTTATTTCCGGTGATATGACTAGAAACACTGTGCCATCACTGAAGTGCCGTTCCATTGAAACTGTTAGAACACTACTTCCAAATAAAGCGTTCGTAACGTCTTTGACAGAGATGGCTCTTGTTTCAGCTGCGTCAAAAAAAGACAGTTTAGTGCCGTTGGAAACTCTCTATAAGTAACGTGAATCAGTGTAAGCAGAGGTTCTACGTGTAGAGTGTATGTTTGGGTTGCGACCCAAACATACACTCTACACGTATCTTACCCATGTAGGATCTTACCCATGTAGTATCTTACCCATGTAGGAAGGATGTCTTCTAGCATCATTCGAGAAACAACTCCTTCAGGAACATTTGCGGCAACTGCGTGAAGTAGATAGAAGTCCTTTATGCAGAAAAAAAGCATTATTCATTAAAAAACGCAAAGAAGTATAAACAAACCTTTCTTTTCTGCTGCGACATGACATTTTCTTAATGATGCTATCCCTTTATTGATAAAGCTGTAAAAGCAATAATAGTTTATGTCTACTGAACGTTTTCAACAACTGCTTGTTCTCGTCAGAATTTGGTCTAGGTCTATCCTGCTGGGCTATGCAATTCTTCTAAACAAGTTGACAGCGCGCGCTTTAATGAGGAAGATGAAGAAACTGCTCAAATATATTAGGCAAGAGTGAGCATGCTTTAGCAATTCATAATGCTGTAATTGATGGCATGGGTTGATATACTTCATAATGCTAATTTGGAGAATAAACAGAAGGTTGGAGGAAAACAATCCTACGAGTGCATTGGTGTTTCAATGAAGACAAAACATCAGAGCCGGTGTATACAGACTTAGGCGTTCCGGGTGAGAATTTTAGTGCCAACCAGAAGGGACACAAAGAGTAGAAGAGACGAACACTGGCGCTTCTGCCATCTCTCCTACTCTTTGTGGTCCGCCTTGACCTAAACTGAAATTTTTGCCCCAAATGTCATGTACTAAATAGACGCAACAAAAGCTCCAATAATTTCCACGCCACGGTGGTTTAATGACTAAGGCACTCGGATACTGACTCGTAAGCACCGGGTCTAACCGCAGTCATGGCGAGAGCACTTTCGATAGAGGCGAAATGACCTGAGGCCCGTGTGCTTAGATTTAGGTATATGTTAAAAAAACCAGTTGGTCAATATTTCCTCTGCCCTCCACTAGGACGTTAAGCATATGTATGAGAAGAAATCTCCACGCTTAATTAGCTTTTAAACAACTCCCAAAGGCGATACTGCGAGCATGTTTCGACCTACTTTAATGAACAAGCATAGGAAAAGATTACTGGTTCTTTTAAATGCGCCCTAGCTTAAGAACTTGGCGAACCAGCTCTTGAAGCTGCATGAAGTTTCTGTGCTTGCTGATTTTAGGCAATTTGCCTTGTTTTAATTCAAAGTACGCTTGCACTAGGAGCAGAAACAACGCAAACTGCTCGAAATAGCGTTCCTCACAAACAGCGTTGCTTGCAGAGTGGTGATATAAAGCTAAATTTTTTTCCACAAACAAATTGTGCCCATCGTAAAAGCCCCCCGGTGATGCTTTATCGTGTTTTGCCACGAGTATCAAACGTACACGGCTGATAGGATCAAGTGCCGGCGGTATGAGATGAGAGATTTTTCCCCATAATAGGTTCCAACAGTGCTTACCCTTACAACAAATTATTGATTTCACTTGCGTCATTGCAAGAAGTACCTTCAAGATTGACAGACAGACAAACAGACAGACAAGGAACTTTAATAAGGTCCCGAAGAGTCAGCCAGTGCAGTCCTACCGAGGAACCCTGGCTTGCTGTCAGCTAATGCCATGTTTGAATCTTGGAGGCCATGCCTCTGTGCTCTCTCTCTCTCCCCCTCTGGATTGCTTTTGGGTGCAGTACACGTTTCCGTTAATATCCAGGTTTTATGCATGCTGAAACTGTGATTTTTTTATTGCATTGCACACACTGTACACAATGGTTGTCTAGAGAAGTCAAGAGTGATGTCCCTCAGTACTGTGTTGACAAGTTTTATGAAGTGTCTGGTGTCAGTGTTATACTGCATGGTGACAAATCTGCGAAAGTTATCTGGAAAAGAAGGACGACGACTAGGCGATATCTGCGCGTGCTCAAATGGGACCGATTCGTATAGAAGTTTATTCCTTTTAGCAAGACTACCACAAAATAAATTTAATGTCTGTTGCAACAAACATATTTTGGAAATCCTTACTGTATTTTTATTTCTCTTTATTTATCTTCCACATGTTTGAGAAAGTATTCAAATATTATGATTTATTTTTGAAACTATCAACCCCTGGTGTTTTATTTAAAAAGGTATTTTATTTTTTACCAGCGCCTGTTACATTTATTTATATATGTAATGCATAACATTATAGAACATACAAAATCGCTTAGAGTATTAGCAAACGACAGCAGTATTCAAAGAACAATGAAAAGAATTTTAACACATAATGAAAATCAACAAGGTGTTATTCCTTCAAAACTCTCTATACATTGTTACAAAGTTGTGTATATACATGAAAAATTTTCTAAATTGGCACATCATCCATATTACGTTTATGTGTTTTGCATTACACGCTCCTGTATTTTACGCGTAATGCTAGTGATCGATTGTCGGTAACTTGAAACGATTCACTGCTCTCTTGACTTATGAATAGGTATTATTTTTACAATTTTACAAACATCTGGTAGCTGTGAAAAATTAAATGGCTTTGAGACGACGAACTGAATAATCTTGCTACGCCATTTCGCGTACTGTTCAAGTAACTCGTTAGAAATATTTTCTGAACCAGAATGTACTCCGAAGGCTTTTTTAAAAATAATAATTAAGCCTAAGTACAGCTCATAGTCCCAATGAAAGAGTTGCATCTCTTGGTCTAACTGCACCTAATCTACGCGTCTGAGCCAACCAGACGCGTAGATCTACGCGTCTGGTGGGAATCTACGCGTCTAAGCCCACCAGGAGTGAATGATGTAAAGCGTAAAAATACTAATTTTTTTACTTTCGCGTGACGTTGACTGGCTAAGTGTACACGGATTTGAGGCGTTACGCCACAGGCAGTTCGGACGCTGCCCTCAAAGGTTTGACCATTGAACAGGTATTAACGCCAGACAACAAGAAATATGACAAGTATTTGAAGGTCATTCATTGTGATTACTGTTGAGTGCAGTCTGTGCATTTGAGTATGCAACATGGCGTTTCGTCACTTTGATGTGAGCACGTGAGAAGCCAGTGCTGTAAGCATGACCTAAATATATTCATTGCATGAATTTGAATACGCACAGAATTAATAATTTGCGCACAGCCGAAGGAAACTTCATGAAGAGCGGCGCTCAATGTGATTCCTTGCTACTTTTAGGAGACGACGAACAGTGATATTTTCCTGCACTAAAGCTGGTCAGGATTTTTCATTGAGTAGAAGTGAAAGCTTGCATTGACATCAAAAAACAAAGAATACGTTCGTTAGACCACCGCAAGCCAATTAAATTGCATTAATACCAAAATGTTCTGCTGCTGCCGATACCTTCATCTGTCACTCCAACCGACGGCAGTTGTAGCTTGTCTTTTTTTGGCTTTCGAGATAGTCGAGTGTTGCGTCCTAAATTGCCAAATGATTTATCTGTCCCGCGTAGCTAAAACCTATACACAAACAAATCTGTAAAATAATATCAGACGCTAGAATAGCCAGCTTCACCCAAGCGATTCAATCAATTATTCGACATCTGAGTTTCTATTTAACAAAGGTGGGCATCTGAGCACGTTGCTTTTCCATGATTTTAAATGCTAAAGTGCCATAAAACGCTTCGCAAAATAAAAATGTTGTGTGTGTATGCCTTTTTTTTGTGTCCTACATTTTAGTGTGCTTTTTTCCTTGTTAATTTTAATACACATTTCTTCCGAAGCACATTTGTGGAGGCAGTTTTCACGACGCGGATCTACTGTACCGCAACTAAGCAGATGCAAGCGTACTCCTGTAGTGTGAGGTCTAGGCCTCCGTGATCAGCAAAGATTCGTGGCCGGAAGTAATCGCAGAGGTCATGGGGGAGGTTAGTAGATGGCATAATAGAGCCGCTGCCTTGTTCGGATGGCACATTAAAGGTGAAAACAGCGGGCAGTTGGTCAGTCCGAGTATAAGGTAGCGCTGCGACGGGGCAGCAGCACTTGTGTTGTTTTTCCTTATCTTTGTGCCATCTGTCAGCGTGCTGTTTTTACCCATTATGTCCTACCACGTAGCCAAACTTTGAGACTTGCTTCCTATGTGTTAGCCTGATGGCCAACGCGCTGTAAAGAAATACTGCGACTTTGCATGTCGCATGCTTCACGGAACGAACTGGGCAGTCTATGACAACGTGAAATCCGATTTGTTCTTGCCAGACGAGAAGATTTTCCCCAACATACGTAAAGAACCCTGAGCAAGCCACCATGCCAGGGATGGCCCAGAGCCTTTATACTTGCAAGGCATGATCATTTCTCTTGGCATGTCACCTCTCGGTTTAGGTCGGTTATGACTTGAGGTGAGAGTTTGTTGAGGGTAAGGGAATAGTCAGCAGTTTGGGCATGATTGGGGTCATCTTTTCTGTCAGAGACACAGTGTTGTCGTGTTCAACCCTTTCCCTACAAAAGTAAAGTTGGGCTCGCTCATCATGTAAAAATATTTGGCTGCTGTGGAGCTAGCCTGCTTTAATTGGTTTACTTTACTGTCTTCCTTTTGGCTTCAACTGATGGCTAACCTGAACTTTTCAAATGCCATCAAAGCATTGCATTGTGAATAAGTAGGAACTTGATATACATTATCTGTTTTAGAACATAGCGTGTACCTCCGTGAGCGAGTGTGCTTACCGGTGAAGTCCCTTTCGGGAAAGAAATGCCCTTGCTTGCCTAAGCTTTGTCAAATGAAATCTAATTAGACACATAAAAAACAGTATCAACTGCTTTCGCACACTATTAAATACTACCATCCGGATGCATTCGGCACATGCCAGAATTCTCTAATACAGATTTTAACTCCCGCCGTAGCCGGTATACTGAGAAGTATAGTTGCGGAATACCGTGTCACTGCCCTAGTACACAAACGACTGCAGAAACTGGATTAGCCTAATGTTTTGTTGTTTTGAGAGGGTCTCCTGGACAATATGTATTACGGTGAAGAGATTGGAAGATTGGGTGCTGCGTATAATTTAAATCAAGATTGACTACACTACGTTGCTACAATAACAATTCTGTGCTTGCCAGCGTCATGTCAGCGTTACCGGGTGGCCCTACCTATCAGACTTCTCATGTTAACGGCAAAGGTAACTACGGTAACAGGTAAAAGGGCAAACAAACTAAAATCTGTGATGGCCTTTTCGCATGTTCTCGTGACCATGGATTGTATAGCGGAGAATAGAAGCACATTTCCGTTTCCTGTCAGGGTGATGAAGCCGATAAAAATTTCGATGTGCAATATCGTCTTTGTAAATTAGCTCGGTGATGTGGTGCATTTCGCAGAACGCCGTTAACTATTTTGTTACCATGTTTATTCAAATTGATCACCGGCGATCAACGCGTTTGGATCGACGATTTGGTAATGTAAAATTTGTTTCTCGTGCACCTAGTGCTTTATAGTACTTAGTACAGTCACTAAATTTTCAGAATCAAATTTAATTTGCCTGTTTTGATAACATAGTAGTTTTGACAGACCTTTGCGTGATCCAATGTGCGTGCATTGTTAAAAAAGTTCACTAGGCTGGGGAACTTGACAGAAGTGCGTGCTTCGTGATTACGCTGCAGTTTCATTGAAGTTGTCAAATGAAAATATTCTTTTGCAAGATAAATATCGAATTCAAGCGTCAGCTTTGCAATTGGAACATCTTGAGCAGCACTAATTGCTAGAAATGTATGGCAACTCTGCAATGGAGAGCTGTTCCTAGGAGCCAGAAAAAGTTTGCTCTATGAAATATATTTTCGAAAATTCGCTGCGCAATAAATTGTTGAGGTGGCCTTCTCTAAGAGTTTCTAGCAGTATTGGTTTTGATTGATCTGATTGATATGTGGAGTTTAACGTCCCCAAACCACCTTACTAATATTAGAGACGCCGTAGAGGAGGGTTCCGGAAATTTCGACCACCTGGTGTTCTTTAACGTGCATCAAATCTGAGCACACGGGCCCACAACATTTCCGCCTCTATCGGAAATGCAGCCGCCACACCCGGGATTCAATCCCGCGGCCTGCGGGTTAGCAGCGGAGTACCTTAGCCACTAGACCACCACGGCGGGGCAGCAGCATAGGTTTTGCTTGCAATATGGTATAAGACACAGGATCGCATAAAGTGTCAACAGTCACTCCTATGACGTCGTCTTCACGCGCGCATGGGTGTGCACCAGCGCTGCAAAACACAATCGCTGCTCGACATTGTTTTTCAACACCACCTGAATTGAATGAGGGCAACGATTACAGCGCCTCAGCTTCAAGGTTTATGGCCACGATATTTTTAGTTAGCCTGAGGCAACCGCCGCCATTGATGGGTTTGTTTTGTTTACATCCTAAAGAGTTCTCTGCCGCGACAAGTGCATATAGCTTCTCACCTTTGTGCACAATCCCATAGCTACTCGCGTTACGTGGGTGGTACCCACTTCACAGGAAGTTGGCGTGCTGGAGCTGGCTGCAGAGGTTCTCCTAATGACAAGAAGGCTCCCGGAGGACGTCTTTGCCCTGACTACGAAGCAGTGCGAAAACATATAGTGCTGCGCTCGAATTCCCTTTCTTTATCACGATATGCACGAAAATGCAAAAATTAGGGTTGGATGCATATATCGTAACGCCTATCTTTGTGGAGTAAGGTGGATCATGGAAAAAGGTGAAGCTAGATGAAATGACAAAATTTATTGGACATCTAAATTTTAGAGAGAATACTTGCATAAGCGGTATGCATCCATATTTAAACACCTGGAGACTATCGTAGCAAGACAACAGTTATTTAATGAGAAAAATGTACGAGTGCAATACTGTCTCACAAAAAATCAAGCAATTTTTCACCACATAACAGGAGCAACGAAGCATCATTCAGCTTCTCAATTTCGTTGTCTATGTCTATGAAAAGAAATATTTTGTACAACATTCAAACCTTTTATATTGCTCCTGGGTGAGACGAAGAAGTGTGTTTTGAATAAGAGCTACTTCTGCTAACTCCGGCGTATTTCAGTTGTAATTTAAGTCTGTTGATCAGTTTTCGCTGCTCCCTTGGATGGGATGGATGTAGACCACCCGGGCGCCTGCCGGCACCAGCAACGTCAGCGGCGGCCGCCTCCAGGAATCGGATGGGACAAGCGAGCGACAGCGACAGTGAAGATACTCATGCTTACTATCTCAGCAGTGAGGACTTCTCAGATGACGGTTTCCAACCTGTGCTGAGCCGCAAGGCGAAGGGAAGGAACATGAGGACATCCTCATCCTCCACTATTCAAACTGTAAGTGAAGCGCCAAAATCGAACACTTATACCATCCTGTTTCTGCCTGCACTTCCTACCGTCAGCATGAAACGCCTTAACAGACAGTCTATGTCGAGGTCTCTGGAAACGCTCGTGCCAAATGAGATCACGGACATAAGAGTGAACGCCAGAAAGAATATACTGGCTGTGAACGTTTTGCACGCAAGTGCGTTGGGCGTTCTGCGCAGTGTAACTGACTTGGACGGCAACCAGGTGCGCTCTCATGTTTTCTTGGAATGTGATGTAGTAACCAGCGTGATCTACGACATTGATGTCGCTATTTCCAATAAGGACTTACAACTTCTTGTCAAGTCAACAACTGATACTCCAATTGTTGATGTCACCCGGCGAGGCAAGTCTCGCTGTGTTAAGATTGCGTTTAAGAGCACATCACTCCCCTCTCATGTGAAGGTGGGTTACTTCAGACATGCTGTGCGGCCTTTCATTCCAAAGCCTCTCCAGTGCCGTAAATGCATGAAACTTCGACATGTGAGCAGCGTCTACGAGAATTCAATGGTATGACACCGCTGCGCCGAGCACCATGAAGCAGATAAGTGCGTCGCAACTGTCAAGAAATGCTCTAATTGCAATGGATCCCATGAAACCACTTCGAAGGACTGCCCGCGGATTCAGAAGAAATTGCCATCTTGAAGGAGATGGTGCACAATCACTCATCTCATCGAGAAGCCGCAGCTAAAGTCAGAAGGCGTCGTTCACGTCGACGTCGGCCTTCGAGGACGCCCGCTACCTCCTCGACACGTTTGCGTGATCCCTCATCAGTACCACCTCCTTTGCCTCCCAGACCACATGCCGTGGGAAAGGCTGTAATGGACAAAGCTAGTGAGCATACCCTAACTGCGACAGAGTGGCCTACACTACAAAGGGAAGCAGCATCAAGCGAACCGAAGGAGCTTCATGACGGCCAGTCCGCGCTCCCGGTTCGAGATCTTTCCAACCAAGACAGGCAAGTGACTGCAATCGTCTTGGTTCGAGATCTTTCCAACCAAGACAGGCAAGTGGCTGCAATTGTGCAATCATTAATTGCCACGATTCGCACGCTATTGAGCAGCATACAATCTTCGTCTGCTAAGAGTGCACTGCAAATAATGGATGCACTGAATCCAGTTCTTGCTAACTTCGTATAAGCACAATGGCTCAACAGAATCTCATCTTCCGCACTGAAGTTAAAAGTGCGTCGATTTTTCAGTGGAATGCCAGAGGCATGAAGTCCCGTATCTCGGAATTTCGCCAATTTGTTCGGGCCAATCAATTCCCTATACTTGTCATATGTGAACCAAACGTATCAACGCCTTATAGATTCTCCGGTTATGAAGCTTTTTGTTCAGCCGCTTGCGAAGAACGAAGCAAAGTAATTGTTTATATTCGCACAGGGCGATACGCACCCAATAAGTTCAAATGACGACAATCAGTACGTGTGTCTTCGTGTGAAGAAGAATGCAGTTTCGTTCACGCTTATTGGTGGATATATATCTCCGTCATCGCGATTTGACTGCGACAGAATAAAAGACATCCTAATGAGAACCGATGGGCTTTGGATCACCACCGGTGACTTCAATGCCCATCACATGCTTTGGGGGAGCACTAGGATGAATGCCAGGGGCCGGAACATTGTTACATTCGGTTCCAACTACGACCTTTCCATCATGAACGATGGTACCCCCACATATCTGCGGCGTCTCACGTATGGCAGTTGCCTTGACCTGACATTCGTGTCACGGTGCTTCTCTCACAAAGTTAAGTGGTTTTTCGACATTAAGACTCATGGGAGTGATCACATACCCACCTACGTGACGATCGATGGTATCATAAAAAATTTCTCTTCCGGTGTTGCAATTGGCACTGACTGGTCGATGTTTGTATCGCGTGTTGAGAACGCCTGCCAAGAAGGTCTCGCCTGCAGCCTGGAAGATACCATAGCGGAAGCTATGCAAGCATCCAAATGTAAATTAGCATTTTCGTCTGAAACAACACAGGTTGACATCAAACTGGAAAAATTACGAGCTATACGAAGGCGTGCTGAACGACGACACAGACGCACAAGATCAATTTACGATCTGAGGGAAGCAAGGCGGCTCCAGAAAAAGATTCAACGACGCATTTACAAACTGGAGAGCGAACGCAGGAAAGCATTCTGCGAATCTGTAGACCCTCATAAACCGCTGTCATATATCTGGAGAACAGTTCGTGGTCTTCGCTCCTCTCCGCAACAACGGCACCCTTTTAAAGCTTTGGCACTCCACCTTGAAAAAAACAAAACTCGATGTGGCTGAAGAATTATGCACGAGAGTTGCCGGGAATATTATGAACGAGAGCATCGACGCCGCGATCGTTCCTGAGACGCGATTACCAGAAATGGACATTCCGTTCACCATGGAAGAACTGGAAGGTGCGTTAGTCTCTTCTAAGCGCATGTCATCGCCAGGTCCTGATGGTATTACTTATAGTGCGTTGGACCACCTTGGACAAAAAGCCAGAAAAGAACTTTTAACATGCTTCAACAACTCCTGGCTCAGCGGCAGTGTTCCCCGAGAATGGAAAATAGGTCGATTAATACCACTTTTGAAATCGGGAAAATCACCATTGGACTTGACAGCGTATCGCCCTATTGCCCTCGCAAGCTGCCTCGGAAAAGTGATGGAAAGAATGGTTCCATTTCGTCTCGAGTGGTACTTGGAACGATACACCAAATACCCTTCTTGCATGGCAGGCTTTCGTCGGGGCCGCTCCTCCATTGACTGTGTCCATGACTTATCGACATTTTTTCAACAAGAAAAAGTCGCAAGCGCATTTCAGTGGCACTCTTTCTTGACGTGAAGGGTGCATATGATAATGTAGCTCACGATGCCATCCTCACTTCTCTCGCAGCAATGAGCATTGGTGGACGAATGTTTCAATGGATAAAAGATTATATATCTGGCAGGGGTTTCTTTGTACAAACATATGAGGGTACAACTGCTGAACATTACACCTACTGTGGAGTACCTCAGGGAGGTGTTTTAAGCCCCACATTATTCAATGTGGCCCTCATTGGTCATGTGAAGGTTCTGCCAAAGTCGGTGTGCCTATCCATAAATGCCGATGATATTTGCCTCTGGAGTGCTGCAGTTACTCGCCCTCAGGTGCGTGCACGAATACAGCGGGTAGCAACCCTCACAACAGCCTACCTTCAGAAACAAGGCCTAAATATATCAACTGTGAAGTGCGCGTTGATGGCGTTTACACGCAAACCAATGACGCCATACCCTGTTTACATCAATGGGCAGAGTGTCAAATATGCACGGACGCATCGTTTCTTAGGCATAATAATCGACAGAAGTCTTTCGTGGAGCCCACATTGTGCGTACTTGAAGAAGAGACTGCTATCTATTGTGCATATCATGAAATTCTTGTGCGGTGAAGCATAGGGAACTTATGTGGCCTCCATGCTACAGCTGTACAGGGCCCTATTTCTGGGTATTTTGCGCTACAGCTTGCCCGTACTGACTAACACTTGCAAATGGAATACTCATTCATTGGAGAGTTTGCAGGGTCAGGCACTGCGTATCTGCCTAGGACTGCCCCGATGCGCTTCTACTTATGCCACAATCATGCTTGCGAAAGACCATCTGATCAGGACATATATAGCTGTGGATTGCCTCTGAGCGCACATTCGACATGCTAGCCGTGTCCCCGACCAGCACTTGGCCCTTCTACCTTCCGGAAGACCACATGCTACGTTTTCAGACGTCATAGCCAAGCACCTAAACAGTATTCCATCAGGATATACGCCAGCTGCGAGAACGGCATGTCCTTTGTGGTGCCTCGACCAGCCGCAAGTACGTCTAGAAATTCCGAGAATCAAAAAGAAAAGCAGTCACTCCAGAGTAGCATTGAAGCAAGCAACACTGCTAATATTACATGAGTTGTACTTAGACCGAACGCAGATATATACTGATGGGTCCGTCTCATCCAGCAGCTCATCAGGTGCCGCTGTAATTCAGGCTGCAGAAATGACAATCAAGTTTAAGTTGTCGCATATGACTACAACTACGGCATCAGAGCTTGCTGCTATAAGGGCTGCTTTACAATATCTCGTTCAAGAACGTCCAGGAAAATGGGTCCTATTCTTTGATTCGAAGGCAGCGCTTCAGAGTTTGCAGTCTGCCATGCGTAGGAGGAGTCATGACCAACTGGTACAAGAAACCAGACATTGCCGTCATGAAGCTCTAGCGCGAGGGCATGATATTATATATCAATGGCTGCCTGGACATATCGGTATTACCGGAAATCAATTAGCCGATGATGCAGCCCGCTCAGCCCATGAAGAAACCCGTGTAGTCCCGATTCCTCTATCAAGGAATGATGCAGCAAGACAACTTTACCTGCTGGCTCGAATTCTCACACGCACGTTCTGATCGTCTACCAGCTTCCAAAGGTGTCAATTTTATGAACTGGATCCTTCGTTCAAGCTAAAGCTACCATTACAACTTTCCCGCTCCGATGCGACACTGTTATGCCGCCTTTGGTTGAGTGTTGCATTTACAAAGGTGTACTCCTTTCGCATTGGTATGGCAGACACTCCTACATGCGACTACTGCGGAGCTGAAGAGACCATCGAACACGTACTGTGCAGCTGCGCTTGCTACGACACACAGCGATGCCAGCTCCGGATGGTTTTGAATCGACTTGACCCTGGACCATTTTGTGTGCAGAAGATACTAGGACCTTGGTCATCTGCCTCAGTTGCGCAGAAAGCAACTAAAGCGCTGCTACTTTACCTTAAGTCAACAAACCTGAGCGACCGCCTGTAGACTGTGTGTGCTCCCCGAGTGTGCTCGTGATTGTGTGTACCTTCTCATCTTTCTGCAACCTCTTTTCTCCCCTTTATCCCTTCCCCAGTGCAGGGTAGCAAACCGGATGTGCGTCTGGTTAACCTTCCTGCTTTCCTTGCATCTTTATCTCTCTCTCTCTGGGTGATTCATCTACAAAATACAAATTCTGAATGTTTTCGGTCTTGGTTATTTTTGCGCAAATAGTGCTGCTATTGAAATATTTAAATGCTAGATACAATTAATTGAACATTTTCACATTTCATTAATCTTAAAATACCTTTGGTGCTCTACAACATACTTGGTATAAAAAGAGCATTTTATTGTGCAATGTTTGATATGCTGCAATGCGTGGTGGAGTACTTTTCGAACTGGGAAAAAGGATATTCCAGAGACATATGAAAAACAACGAATTTAGCACGGGAAACAAAAAGTTAAACTTGACTTTCTCGGTGGGTGGTGCTTGAGATTGTAGTTTATTTCACCTGACCCTAATATGCTGTTACGCGAATAAAGCATTCATTATACTTCCTATTCAGTTATGTCAGTCTCTCGCACTGACACTGTGTCTGGGTGGGAGTACAAGCATGCAAGCATTACAGACTTGAAGAAAAGTGGCAGCTCCCACGTACCATGAGAATCAGTGTAATGGGAAGCTTCCGTAGGGATGCTGAATGTGATGTAATGTCCATACTGAGCAGAACGGTATGAAATATATGTTCAAATCTTGTGCTTACAGAGATATGGTGAGCAGTCGCATGTAATAAATGCAAAGAATTTCGGCTTACTATAGGCCCTTTTGGTATCAATGTATAGCGACAGAGGAAGATGGGATGGCGGCCAACGTGGTCGTGTCGTTCTCTCGCCACTTTATTATCAAAGGCGATTGCCGAAGCGGAGCGGCGGCGGCTGCAGCGTGCAAACCGCCAGGCGCGTGAGCACGATCTGTTCTTGAACAGCTCGAGCTAGCCTCAACTGCACGAAAGATGCAGCGTGGTGGTCAGTAAATGATGATGATGATGATCATGCACTAGAAGTGTATATAACAAAACAAGAGAAAGAGTCTATATACATGAACGACAATCCGCAAGTTGTCCCTTTGGGAAGTCCAGGCTGTCAACGTGTAGTTACTATCGAGAACCAGTGGGTCTCTAGTGGGCGGCACTAGGAGTTGCACAGTGGACGAAGAAGTAAGCGTTCGGTCACTGTGTTTGCACAAAAGTGGGTTACAGGATGACCAGCTGGGGCCAGTCGAGAGCGCACAGGGTGTCGCGTGTGAGCTTGCAGGTAGAGGTGCATTCAGAGTGAAGTGAGGGCGGGTCTACAAAAGCCGATTTGGCCCCTGCGCGCAAAGCAATGAGAAGTGGCGTAGGGAAGTCTTGCAGACCACTCATCGACAAGCAACGGCTTCGATGGTGCTTTCGCGGCCATGCACAGCACTGGCACGGATGTCGGTAGGCAGGTGTTACTTGAGTGGTATTTGAATATTAGTGGACTTGACCGCTTTCGTTGGCAGTGGGCAAGTAGCATTGTACACGTTCGGTAGAGGTGACTGACGCATGTGGCTTGTAAAAGGGTGTGCCTACATTCCAGTTAGACGCCAGCTTGGCCCACGGTTTCCGTCAAGAACTCAGTAGGAGACGTGTCATTGGATCCAGCAGATGTGGACTCAGCCGGAGAGTCAGTGGGCGTAGCTTGACTTGGGGAAGGACCTTCAGTAGGCGGCACACGTGGGTTCGTGCGCAGGTCGGTATAGAAGATGGGTGCCTGTATGGCAGGCGTGAGATGTGTGGTCTGCTATGACATAGGCGGACCAGGCACGTCGTCTTCAGGAGCGTCGCTCATTGTTGCTGCATCTCGGAAGTTTGGCCGTGGTTGACAGCTTGTGATTCCAACTTCGCCTGCGGAAGACTGCGAGGGCGAGGATGGTCGCTGCTGGCAGGACACACAGATCATTGGGGTGGGTAGAGAGGTGCCTTCGGACATCGTTGATGCTGAAGCCTTCGTAACCGGGGGATGAATAGCGGGCGTGACAATGTCCGCAGTCGTGGTAGACACCGCGGCGTTCGGCGATGCTGCCGTCGTAGAACCTGACCCGTTAGCCGTGTTGTGAGCCGTGGAGGCTCGGCCAAGACGAGCGGGTGGCAAGCCTGCCTGCAGCGTCTTCGGCCGAGGACGAAGAATACACGAGTCTTGTGGCTGACTGGTCGCATTCAGCCAAAATGTCGGAAACCTCGGCACATGGGCAGTCGGGGGCGTGTGCCAACTGCCCGTCTGGGCAGTCGAGAGGTTGATAAGGGCCAGACGAGAGGTCGATAAGTCTCGTTTACCTGGACGTTGTTGAAAGCAAAAGCTCCGTGGCTGGAAGTCGAAAACGGGCAAAAGGTTGCCTGTGCCAGGCTCCGAGGCGGGTGCCAACGTGGTCGTCGTAGAGTCTAGTGAGGCCACGGTGTCGCAAGCCGTCGATGTTATGGGAGACGTGCAGGCGGCAGGCAGGTGCGACGGAGCTGCGTACGTGGGCTTCGAGAAAATGCACTTCTCAGAGGGGATGTCAGTTGCAGTGTAGACGTCTTCTACCCTGTGGTCATGGTCAGGTGCAGAATTGGATGTTCCAGCGACCGGATTGGAGGTAGAAGTAGTTCTAGATGGGGAAGTGAGGTGTTTGTCAAGGTAGGACTGCGGGCTGTCGGTACCGCTCGCTGGAGCGGAGGAGAAACCTGGAATTCACGGCTCCCCGGAAGCGGGCGGTAAGTTTCACCATAGCAGGCGAGCACCGCAGCACAGAGGTGATCGAAGGGTTGCGGGCTGGAGGACGACTCGGCGGCTAGATGACGCAGCTCAACCGGGAAGGTACCCAGCAGGATTGCGTGCATCATAGGCTGTGCCTTGATGTCACTGACCGCGAGAATGGCAGCGAGCCGCATAAACCACGCTCGGGGGTAGACCGGGTGAAATGTTAGCACTGGCAGCACAGTCGCAAGAATATGGCAGCGGGCAGCACGGCGAAGGGCGTGTTCTCTGGGTCACCAATGTAGCGAGAGAGGAAGACGGGATGACGGCCAACGTGGTCGTGTCGTTCTCTCGCCACTTCATTATCAAATATGATTGCTGAAGCGGAGCGCTGGTGGCTGCAGCGTCTAAACCACCAGGTGCTTGCGCACGATCTGTTCTCGAACAGCTCGAGCTAGCCTCAGCTGCATAAGAGGCGCGGCGTGATAGTCAGGAAATGATTATGATGATGATCATGCACTACATAGTTATATGTGGTGACACACTGCGCACAAACCGATGCAGCCAGCTTAACTCAGCCGCATGCTGCAACGTGAGTTCGATAAGGGGCAGCACCACCGCAGTTTCACTAAAGGCTGATGTCACCACAGGTGGATAAAGATTCAAGCTGCCAGGTTAGCTTTGATTGTTTCTCTAACCATTCGAGCACAGCGTAGGCATTCTCGCCTCACCGTCGCTAAAAGGTAATAAACAGTTACGTTTTTATGTTAGGATCCGTTCTTCATTGATCCGGCATCCCACATCTGGTGACCTAAATATTGAACTAACTGCACCACCATGGCCTAGCAAGAAGTCGTTGCCGCTCTTCGCCAAGAAGTACAACTTTTAGAGCAACTTCAGGCTCAAAAACAGTGGCAATCCGACCATGCCCCCTTAAGCTCTGGTTTAGGAGCGCCACCTTTTATACAGCCGTAGCACCCTGCATTCTTTTATCGCCGGAATTTCCAAACGTTTCGCCAGGAAGCCCAGCCATTTGACTCCTCAAGATGGAGGATGGTTTCTGCCTGCAAAATATCATCTCGCAGCATAAAAGGTGCGCCATAACAATTGGCATGCTTCCACCTGCTCTGTGATGCCTGGTGTTTTGTCCGGGACCACAGGCGTAAGACCGTTTTCAAGGTTTCTTGCTAGCCCTACCTCAGCCGGCAGCGCCACTTCACTCACTACATACCATGCGAAACGGTTAGCATCGAACCTACACAAAGTTTCGGGTCTGCAGCATCTAGCCGGTCACAGCTGAACACGCAGACATTGCATCACATGGTTTCTAATGACACACCCAAGATGATACTGAGCGCGTCAAGTGCCACAAATGAGTGCCTCATGCCTATATCTTATCCCGCCAAAGCTTCTAGAACAATCACGCAAGGCCAACAAAAAATGTGAAGTCTCATTCTACAGGGTTTGCGTGATACAGCATCAACTACTTCAATTGATTGATTGATTTGTGGAATTAACGTCCCAAAACCACTATTTGATTATGAGAGACGCCGTAGGGGATGGCTCCGGAAATTCTTACCACCTGGGGTTCTTTAACGTGCACCCAAATCTGAGTAAACGGGCGTACAACATTTCCGCCTCCATCAGAAATGCAGCCGCCACAGCCGGGATATGATTCCACGACCCAACTACTTCAAAGGTAACCATGCGGTCGTCGCAACACATTGTTTTAGAGGTGGATGAGAAGATGGCACCATACACATCACGTGACACGAATTAGTCTCGTTACACGAGACTTGACGACTTTGTCTACGACACCTGCCAACGCCGTCCCAAACATCCGTTTACCCATGAACCTCAGGAAAGTGGTCCCGACACCTATTAATACCAGCTGCCGTTCACGCATTCACCGAAGCTACTGATCGCTCTCAGGCATGTGACGAAACATTTCGGTCTTCGTATGTTACCATGCCAATTGAGCGTACTCGATTCTCATGGGGTGCACGCTTGCGTGCTCCTGCCATCGGGTGATGACTTCGGCAGCGCGTCTTCAACACTCCCATCCGGCTTCCTTGTCCCAACGACAACGCTGCTTCGTTTCAAACTTCATACGTTTCAGTGAGACACTTAAGCTGAGATGCTGCTTGCACCACTGCTTCTCTGCTCACGCTCGACTGGCAAGTGGCTTGCCACTTAAACACAAACGTTAGTGTCATGTCTATTTCATTGTGGCCACTCATTCTTTCAGATCAAAGCGACCTTTCTGTCCTAGCAAGAGTAGATGAGCCATCTCATGCCGAACGAAACAGGGTTGATGGCGAGGTAGAAGCGACGGTAGTATTTCCACATCTCGTGCACAACGGCTCGCGCTTTTCACTCGGGATGGCTCTCCGCCTTCGGCGCCACTCGCAGCCTCAACGTCCTTAAGAAATTTCAGTCAGTGGCGTCCTTCCGCAGCTGCCACGTCGCAACCCGCTCCTTTCACGACAAACTGTGGTACGCCTCTTAGATTTCTACAGACCCGCTGAGGGCTCTGCACTCCGCAAGGGCGAGGGAGAGGAGTGATGTGGCGATACATTTCACAAAAACGGGCGCAGACAGCGTGACTCGGCCGCATGCTGATATTAGCCCAGAGAATGAACACTCTCGGGGTGGCAGTCGGGATGAAGTGACATCACGGCAAGGATTCACTTGCTTCACGGCCGAGTATCACCTCTTTCTGAGCTCGCTGTGTGCCCGGTTTTGCGCGATATGGATGGGATAACTGCACATCGATGTGATGCAAATCTACCAAGGTAGAAAGCGGCTGTTCACACTGCTAGCCAAAGTTCAGTAAGTTGAATGAAGTTGTGACAATCTGATGGACAAAACTCCCGTCTGAACGGGAGAGTCACTGTGAAAATTGTTTTGCAGTGCGGCAACGCCTTTGTTCTTTTCACCGCTTAAGCCAAGAAAGCGGTGCTAAATAGCTTTACGGTGATGTTTGATAACAGCCTTATTACAACTTGGTGTACACTTCGGAGTTGGAAACACGTGTCCCGAAGAATTACAAATAAATTAGAATGTCTTTGAATTCACTAATTACATCGTGGTTTTTGTGCAGATCAGGTGGGTGATTTGACAAAGTTGCGCTTTTTACTAAAAGCACGTTATATAGGTCTCCCATAAAACTATTTTAATACATCTTTGATAATACCAAGAATGTTGAACAAAGGTATATCTTCACGCAAAACATTCAGGGAAATGCTGAGATGTTAGTGTACCTAAAGAGAATATTTCTTCTGAAGAGCTAGTCACCCCGAAATTATGTGGCTGTATATTCCAGTTGGTATGAACTGCTGCTCCGATCAAACGTCACGCTGTTTGCAAAGCAAGTGATTGAAATTCCAAATGAGCGTTGTGAACAGTTTTGATGGTGCTCTCGAGGACATGGTTCACGTGCTAATTAAACGGTCTTCACCTCAGCGTCTTTTCTCGTACGTCATGCCCACATACAAGTTAATGAAGCTCAGGTGTAATCAAATGCAAGGAAAATGATTTACGCGTGAACTATCTAAACGGGTATTCTTACGAGTGCCACGGAGCCGTTGCGATGATGCTGCCCTCTAAGTTCTGGCTTCTGCAGTTAACCATAACTCGTTCTATAGCTGGGTGAAGCACCAATATTACTGCGAGGGAAACCTCAAACTACATGGTGAGTAAGCGAGTACACAGTAGAAACAAATACAACAGCTGCAGTGGCATTCTCATCTAAGTGCTTCAGAGATATTTTGTCAGCCTCGATACAACATGGGTTTTTGCAAGTGTGTGTAGAGCTCGGTACAAAGGCAAAAAAAAATCTGTCTGTGGCTAGACAGGTCAATGTGACCGATACAACAACTTTTGGAAGAGAAAACCTCGTATGCCTGAAGGAAATCGCTCGTGAAGACAACAACCTAATATTGTAAGCATGTTGTTTTATGTGTAAATACCAAGACTTGAATACGGGGCATGAAACATATTCTTGCTCTTCACTAACGTCAGAATGATGTAGCCGCAGCAGAGAATTCAACCCATTTTCGAGTTTATCAGCGTAAAAACACAAACAATGTGTGTACAGTGAAGTGCGGTATCCGCTGGCGCTTGTACTGAACAAAAGTGTTTTGTCCATTTATAGAACTAGTATAAATATACATGCTGTTTTCGGCATTCATCTGAAGCTCGATTCAAGGGAAAAGCGATCGCAAACATTGGAACAGCGCATGATATGAGCGCGTGTTATCTAGGCACGCCACGACAGGCGTCCAAGCATCCTTGCCATGAGGTCATTCATGCACGCCGCCAGGCAGCGCCCCTCCATCTTCTCGGGTCTTATACGCATCCGATAAGGGACAGCGCCACCGCAGTTTTACCGGAGTATGACTTCACAACGGGTGACTATAAGACCCAAGCTACCAGGCTTGCTTTTATCATTCTTTCTCTAGCTGTTCGATCGCAGCTTTGGCATAGTCGCCTCGCTGTCGCTGTCTTGTTAATAGACAGTTATTTTTTCATGTTGGGATTCGTACTGGAGCCACCCGGCATTCCACATATCTATCTATCTATCTATCTATCTATCTATCTATCTATCTATCTATCTATCAATCTATCTATCTATCTATCTATTTATCTATCTATCTATCTATCTATAATCTCTCTCTCTCTCTCTCTCTACATATATATATATATAAACATAAATATAATATATATATATATATATATATATATATATATATATATATATAAGGGAAAGAAGTGTATACATAAGGGCTCGTTTTGTCATGTTTTGACACAATATTTTTCAGATCTAACAGACAATAATGCCAAGGAATGTATAGGGAAAGTTAATAGGACAAATCGAATGTAGATAAGAAGAAAGAAAAGTGGGTAAAAAAATAACCAACCGTGAGCAGGAATCGAACCTACGACCATATATATATATATATATATATATATATATATATATATTATATATATATCCTCCTGACTTCCGGGTTGGATTTTGGTCCACGGAATTTCCTGAAACTTTCACAACTGGGTGTGTAGGTGACGAAGATAAAAAGTGAAGCTTATTATTTCCGTTATGCCTGTGCTTTAGGTATGGCGTGATGTCCAACTAATTGGACGCTGAAACTTAATTAAAGCGTTAAGTAGTGGGCCTGAAGCAACACAAAGCAAGGTTACTGAAGAAAAGTGTGACAAATTCCGTAATAACTGCAAGTTTTTATTCAAAATTTAACAAATATTAAAAAACCAACAGAAAAGTGGACCTTAACTTTCGCCGTTTAACTTCTAGAAGATTGCTCTGTTCAACGCCACCATGTTTTCTTCTTTGTTTCGCAATCTTCTGGCGCAATTTCGACAAAACTTCATGGAGGGCGCCAGTAGATGTCCAAAATATTGGACAAGTGGTTTTTGAGGAAGAAAACATGCTGAGATCTTTGTAGTGATGGGGTATTTCATGTCCAATATTTTGGACAAATCGCCATAGCTGGAACTCAGGAGGATATAGTCAGTATAACTCATCCCCTGATATCCCCATATATAGTCAGTATAACTCATCCCCTGATGAAGGGAGGTCCCCTCCCGAAACTGTTGGGAAATAAATATATTTATCCTTGTTGACAACGCTCCCGTTGTGCCATATCCCATATATATATATATATATATATATATATATATATATATATATTTATATGAGACGCTATGATGAATAGGCGACGAGCAAGGCACCACTCTTTCGCCCTTAGGAAAAGGATCACGTTTGATGCCGTAAAACGTTATCATGGCGTCTCGCAGATGTTCGTACGGGCGAGGGCTTCAAAACAAGTTTGTGAGGCGGCGTTTGAGGTTGTGTGCAAGATGATATTTATATACCCCATACATGAACTTTTGGATCTATATGCCGTTGTGATCCAAGGCCTCCGCATACTCCTCAAACCATGCATGGCTCTAGGCGAGATGTGCGGAATGATGGCAGTGGCGGGTCGCATTGGGACTGCCAGGCTTGCGCTGGCTGGATCGAGGCCGGGAAGCTCGGTGGCAGGAGTGCCACGTCGGTCGCTTGTGCGCGTGTTCATGGTCACCAATTTTTTGAGGAACGAGACGAGATGGCGGCAATGAGCCCATGTCGATATCACAGCTTTATTTGGGACGCCCGCTTACGCGGAGACGCAGCTGCAGCGTCCAGTTAGGCCAGGAGCTGGACCATTATAGGCACCCCGCCCCTCAAGCCACCGGCGCTTGTCTTTTTCTTTCGCCAGCTGGCCGCAACTAGCACTACGCTACAAACTCCTCTTATTAGGTGCCGTAACTTTTTGTCTTCTGCCATACCCGGGTCAACGCAACGAAAAAGGCTCGTCATATCGTCCACGTACATCATCACGCTTTCTTTTGGCATTTGAATGCGTGATTGAATGGCCCGCCTCGCTCTCTCATGGCAATGGCGTCTGCGTAACTTGCCAGCTTACGAAGGCAAAACATCGTCCACGACGAGAAGGGTTCACTGTTCTCGTACTAAGTACGACCGCTATTCTCAATGCTGAAGTAGACATTCAGCAGCAAGTTTGCGTCAGTCCGCTCGTTGAAAGCAGCAACGCGCTCAAAGTGAGCGAACCAGTCAACGGGATTGCTTAAAATGAAGCCACGAAACACCCTAAAAACTTGTGGCTTCTCCAGCGTGTAATTATTCGTCGGAGTATTTCTTGTACCGCTCGGGTGTGGTGTAGTTGGCGTCATTTCCTGTTGGGGCTCAAGCTCAAGGGGGCAATCCTTGGATCTTCCGGCTTGCCCGGTGGACAAATGTTATGACTGGTGAGATGTAGGGCTACCAGAAGGCATTTGTATTTATGGCTCGGAATATCGAGCGACTCCACCAGTTGTCACGCATGAACAATACGGACTTTTGGCAAAGAGTACCGCGTAGTTGCAGAGACGAAGGTTAGTGACGCGACAGAATGAATAAGACTGAGTGAGGAGCAGCGAATGAGCGCACTGTACTAGACGACTTGTTCATTTGTTTCTCCTGGATGCGGGCCCGTGCTCACCGCAGTTCATGGCTAGGTGGTGTTATAGTTAGCGCCAGTTTGGGACATCTCGCTCAATGACAAAAATAAAGCACCTTCACCTTTCATCCGCATGCTTCGCAAAACATCGATTTCCCAGGTATGTGTGATCTTCCAAATTTTTCTATATAGCCAGTTGTTTTACTGGCGCAATGTTCGCAATCAACACCAGGGAATGCAAAGTTATGTGTAGTGCTTGTGCTACACATCAGCTTGCTTTCTCTGGTGCAGCCGTTGTTACGTCAATCGGCTTCAGTGCACTATACTTATGTATACAATTGTTTAACCAATGTGTCACCTCCATCACAGATTCATATAACTTTTGATAAGCCTAATTTAAAAAAATAGAAAACCAGCACTGCATTTACAAGTGACCTTTCCCCAACCTGACGCCTTCGTACAATCTTTGTTTATGGGCAGCTGTGTAGCAACATGCCTAAGTGGTACGCAGAATGTCTGAATTTGATTCCTGCTGCTACCAATTCGTTTATTTTCATAGGGGTAAGAAATATAACCCTATTGAATATCCTGGGTTGGTGGATGCTGATATCGTTGATGAATATGGCGGAAATAATACTGGATATGGTGGAAATGATAGTGAATATACTCAAATTGGTATTAGATATTGTAGAAGCTGTAGTAGTGATAATAGCTGAAGATGGTCAGAGTTAAAAAATGGTGATTGATGGTGTTATTGGTGGCGAGCCAATGGTGGCGTCAGCGGAAAATGCCGGCTGATAACAGCGAGAGTGAAAAAAGTGGTGGAAGATTGTGGTGGTGGCGGCAAGTTAATGGTGGCAAAGGTGGAAAATGCCGGCTGATGGTGACGATCAAAAACGTGTTTGCTGGATGGCTTGGCTAACAAGCTGGATGACAATGGTATCATAAAAGTTGGGTGTATGATAGAGGCGTGATAAAAAAGCAGATAACAGTGTGTGAAATCACATAATATTTGTAGTGTTTCACTCAGGAAGGCGCAGAGAAACATCTTCACGATGGAAAGAAACCAACGCCACTCATTACGCTTTCTAGCATGTTTTCTTTTTTGTGTGGCGTCAACGACGCTTCATTTCTTGTGGAGCGTAGAATGTGGCCGGGCATGTTTACGTTTCGTGCTCGAATACATCAGTATGGCATGCGAGATAGGGTGCTTTGTTGCGATATTTAGAATACTAGAGAGATCACTGTGAACAGCGACAGTAAATGTGTTACATCGCCGCGCAGTTATTGAGAATTAAATGACCTGCAGCTCGCGAATACCAAAATACAGCGGTCGCTCGATGTCGCCTAGCTTCAAACGCTACTCTTGCAATTCTTGCATAACCAATTACTTGAGCTGTACTTCTAAACTAACAAAGTGAGTACAACGCTAAAATGCATAAACATCTACTTTCGACATAGGGCGAGACGGTTTCCAGCAACTTTGACTTTCACCCTTCTGTTCTACCACCGTGATTTCCACCAAAGGTTAGGCCAACCTACCAAGCCCGTACAAGTGTTACCGGTGCTTCTTGGTTTCAGAAAACAGAATTTCAATAAATGAGAAACACAACACAGCACAGCCGTGGCCTCATTAAACCTAAATCAAGCATTTTTTGTAGTGTACAGTGTCCGAGGAAGAAGCGACAAACATCAATGCGACGCGGCGCCAACACTTCCAGGCAGCATACGCCTCTCGTCATCGCCAGCTGCCAGCCCTTTTCTGGCTTTTATGCGAGAACACAGACTTGTTCAACTGTATGCTTACTGAACCAATATGATAGCATAATGTTTCCTGCGTACTGCAATTGTTTTGGCTATGCAGTTATGTAGTTGTTGCTAATGATAGAGCTACAGCAGTACGCTGGTACGACTGCGCTGTACGTTGCGCAAAAAAATCGCGTTACTCACTCAACTGTGCGGCCGTATCTATTAAATGAGCCTAGAGGAGTCGTAAAGCAGATGTATGTTCTGGCGCTAAAAAGCGTTGACACTATCATCCACATCGTTAAATTAACCATGGTGGACTCATCCGTTGACTTACTACACTCAATGAGTTATTTAGTCAGTCAGGTAGAGTAATGTGCTGGTCAGCTAAAAAACGTTGACTGAGTGTTTGCGGCAATAAAGACTTTTTTCTTCCAGTGAACCCTCGAAGCGAAATGCTTTTCTTGAATGAGGCTGAGTGAGCTCTATGCTTTTTGAACCTACGCGTATGCTATGTTTTAACTTGGTTAACGAAATAATCTTCGATAATTAAAAGATAAAGCATTACCACGGAACTAAAAAAAAGATGATTTCTCGTAAACGATTTTCTTTTCTTCCGCGCAGAACTAAATCAGTCATTCGGAGGAGCTAGTTGAAATATATATATATATATATATATATATATATATATATATATATATATATATATATATATATATATATATATATATATATATTTGTATATAGTCAAATACATCCTCCATGAGCGTTCACAACGTGGTTTAATTTGACATTTCAGCCTAGGAAAAATGCACAGGCCGCAGGTATTCTAAAGGTGAAAAGGAGAAAAGGGAGAGAGATGGAGGGGGACGGAGAAGGAATATTGAAAGGAGGGGCCCGGGGAAGTCCCCCCTCCTTATTCTCCTTTTCTCCTTTTTCTTTCTTTTTCTTTTTCTTTTTTCTTCCGTTTTTTCCTCTTTCTGTCTCTCCCCCTCTGATTCTAGATTGTGTAAAGCTGAGCACCAACAAACTGTACCCTCAATTCTGATGAAGGCCAGACGCTAGGCCGAACCGTCGAATTAAACCACGTTGGGATGGCTCACGGAGGTTCAACTTGACTACTTGCAACTCTACGGCCACTCGACCACCACTATATATATATATATATATATATATATATATATATATATATATATATATAAAGATTTAAACGTGTTTCATCAATTGAAGTGCACTTCTCAAAGATCATCGCTGCAAAACCATCCTAAAATATCTAAAAATGTTGCGTGAGTTTCGTAAAGAGCCCATACGATAACTGGGGTGTATATTCGCCGCCACATTATCTGAAAATATTCGCACTGCTTTCGCATGTACAACATTGTAGCTGCCTTCGTGCATATCAGCTGAAAACACAAGGTTGACACCACCGTATTGTCTGTACATGTAGCTGCACGTCTGACGGGGCCTCGTTTTGGAAGACGGAGTCTCGAATACGTTCGGGCGTCACCAGGCAAATGGCGCGCTTTTAGGAGGAGGACCTTGAGGAAGCCATAATCTCAGCGTTAGAGCATCCGAGCCTTGAAGATAGGCCGGTACAATTTATTCATTCAAGGGAGCGCTATTTCTAAGGACTACATCAGTTGTTCATAATTCAAGTATACATGTTAGGTGTCCCTATTCATTGTGTTCTGGAAGGTGATAGAGTACCAATACTTCCATGATTGACCTGGAAGCTGTTGCACGACGTGTAAGAAATATTTCAGGCAAATGAGCGTGTAAATAATTTAGACTACAACAAAATAGAGTGCGCCAAGTTAAGGGTGTGTAATGCAGGTGTTTTTGTTTTCACCGTTATCAGTTTTTGGCAATACACAAATTGTGCTCACTAGGACCATTCTGTAAATAACTGTGGCTGCTGCAGATTGGATGAAATGACTCGCTTTGTCTCCCTTGCCAAGCAGCGCACGAATATCGTTCGCTATTTGGCAGGCAACCCACCGGGCAACACGTGACAGTGGCAGGCATAACGCCAAAGGTAAGCCCACGTTTTTAACTGTTGCCGCTGTTCGAAAAGCTGAAATGGGGACCTGTCTTCTTCATACATTGGATACAAAGGTTTGGATATCTTGATACTATCTTGATAAATCAATGAATAAATGTATGTCACGGTTTCAAGCATTTGGAATCCTATGCGGCATACCAGTTTACCCATATGCGTGCCTCTTTTGTCACCCCGAATCCTTTCAGTCTGTGTCATGTGTTGTCATACCCCATAGGTTCATCAGAAATTTGTTCAATGCAGCAAAAATTGTTACAACCTGGTCGAGTGGCAGATATTTCACCAGCAGCTCACGTTGGTTCGGAAAAGGAAGCTTCCACTGTTCATTCCCTGGAAAGATTGCTCCGTGGATACCCTGCGGATCCTCACAGAGGTATGGTTGCTTTTCAGTAGCAGTGCTAAAGAAAAATATCCTATATTTCAATCCTCTTGGTTGTCTCGCTAGCAAGCTGTACCCAATTTCTTATCACCAGTTGTCAAGAGTGTTTCAATATAAGGTGTGCCATCTGAAAAGCTTCAACATTGCTCTTAATCCGTTTGTATTGATTTAGAATTCAGTGCGCTGTCTGTTGTACAGACGTTGCCTCACCATAGAGTTTTTTCTATGCACCCGTGAACGTAGAAAAGGCGAGGGAAGTAAGCTCTGATTTTGCATGGTACTCATAGGTAAGCAGTGGTTATCTAACATTCATTCAGTTTCACCATTCAATTACCTTTATAGGGAACCACACTAAAATAGACGCTCGTATTTCCTGAATAGATGTTCTGCAGCTGAAGCTCACAGGATTTGGTTATAGCTCTATACCTCAGAGCTCTCCCTTAGAATACCAACAAATATATGTAGATCCTTTCTACTCATTTTGTTCTTCTCTTTCCCTAAAGCCATATGTACAAGCTAATCGGAGAATATTTGATATATTGTCTACCATGGCGGTACACATCTATGTCTTTTTAGACCCTCATATAGAGGGCATGGAACTTGTGAAAAATGTCGAGAAAGTTCAGGTTCACTATGAACGATTCTTCGTTCTTTCGAGTATGATGAATTTCACAAGTGTCTTTAAAAATTACGCAGCCAGAAAACTTTTATTGCTTCATTTTTTAATGCTAACCGAGTCACAAAGTCATTGTGCATGACGAAGTTGTTGAGAACTAACCCTGACCTAATAATCATATTTTGTGGTCTTTGTTTTTCTCGGCCTGGTCCAAGTTTTACAGAGCAGCCTACATGCTGACACTACATAACTGTATTTACCTGCTTTTTCGGTGGTGTGTCTGAAGTGCTGCTGCAAGATTGAAATAAAGGGTCATATGGAACAGTTGTGTATATAAACTTGCGCAAAAACGCTGGACTGGCGTGCTTATTCATTAGCAACACATGAGACATCAGCAAACATTAATGAACTACAGTTTTTGTCCACACTATTTCAAAGAGTTGGACAAGCCCATACCTCATAGCTAGTTTAGCTTCTGCGTACGCAGTCTGCGAAGGAGCCCCCTTCCAGCCCTTCCCACCCTACAGTTTCCTGCGAGCCTACTTTATTTGAGTATGTATTTCTTTTTTTTATATCAGGCAACGACAAATAACAAATGTACATATGCGTTGCGAAGGAGAATTACAAAACGTTGCGAATGCCTGACTAAGTGTCACACTCCTAGAAAGAGGCTTTGACCTTGTGTGATTACGCAGGCTTATCGCCGTATTAGCGAAAAGCCTAATTCACGTAAAATAACAAACCATGCTTTAACGCTTGTGGGCATTTTATATATGCAAGAAGAACAACGCCTTCTGTGACCTGTGCGAATATTTGACTTGGCCCTTTGTGAGGTCTCGAGTATACCAGGCAGATCATGGTCACGGTGGGATTTTGTGGTCTTTCTCCACCAAAACGCAGTCGGCACTGCACTCCAGAGGCGCGTACAAGTTGTATGGACTAGACTTGCTGCGTACTTCTTCTGGTGCGGGGCACGGTGTGGAAAGTACAAGAAATGCAGCCAGCCAGTGAAGGCAAAAAATACGAAGGAGATCATGTTGCGTGATGGCAACTGTAGGATCGTGGTTAGAATTGGTTGCGCGGTGGTTATTTTTTCGTGCCGTAAGCTTGGGAAGGCTGGCCAGCCATTGGCAGGCAGCATTGATTTATTGGCACTCAGTCGGAACGTGTCAACTGGATATGCCGTGACCGCGGCGCACGGACAGTACGGTGCCGGCATGGTGCATCACGTAGTTCGGCAGCGCCAGACACAGTCGAGCGTTTCCAGTGGCTGTTAACTCGCAAAAAAACAACAACCGCCACGTGGGCAACAAAAGGGGTGGGATTTAGAACGTCATTGTGACGGCCCCCTAATTTGCTCACGGCACTGGCAGTCGGCACATCAATGGGCCTCTTCCGGCACCCCGAGCGGCGCGGTGACTCCTCACTTCGGTTGCGCTGAAGCCCAGCTGCATGCTGTCTTCACAAACGCATTTTCGAGGCAGCGCGCAGTGGGAAAACTCTCAGGTCACCGACAAAATTTTGTCTCGGTCCGGCTTCGGTAGCTATCGAAGCTGGTGAGCTGGCGACAGGTGAGAGCGTGGTGCATGTCGCGATTGATCGGACGCCCAGTCGGCGATTGGATGCGTATTGTCGCAGTAGCGTGTCTTCGACTGCTTCTGTGCAAATGAGCTCGTAAGTAGAACCACCAGTGGTCAGCGAGCGGTTCCTCTTACAGCACAAAGGAACCGCTCGCTGACCACTGGTGGTTCTACTTACGAGCTCGGTCGTCAAGAAGTTGACGTGTTCTAGGGAAGCGGTTTCTATGGCCAAGAAAACCAGTACGTGCAGCTCTGAGTCTAGATATTTGTGCGCTGCTAAGCTCTCTCTTGCCTCCATGACATTTTCTAGTTGTGTTCTATTTATATTTTAGATGTCTTATTTCAGGAAAGGGCATGAATATGCATGTGCCCGAAGGTGGTGTTCTCGTGGTGGGGTATTTGATTCACCAAGTACTGTTCTATCGGTGAGCAAGCAGGCGACAATTCGCCGAGAGTTGTGTAAGGGCGAGGAACCGAGAGAATAGGAAGAGGCCCTAAAGCTCTGCCAAGTGTTCCTAACTGCGCTTCAGGTGTTAGGCACCGTCTACTCTGCCGAAACCCATAGGGTCGCCCTACAGAAGACCGTTATTTCCGAAGTGTTTTTCTTTTTCTTTTGTAACGTTGATATCCGTACCTGTGTAACTTTTGTACAGTCTGTAAATACAAGTTTTTCTCAGCCTACTGAAACTTACCCAGCGTTTCTGCTTCATCTTCCAGCGACCAGCAAGTCACTCGCTACTATTGAAATAGAGGCCGCACGTTTTGTCTCCCACTTTGCTATACCAACTCGGGTGGTGCGTCTCGGGCGCCGAGTGGGTAGAGTTGGTTTCAACATCATCGCAAAGAACATGAATTCTACTGCAATGTTGATGTCTGTCGGCATTCTTCGCGCCATATAACGTTTTCACGTCCACAGTGTTAGTTAGGCTTCTATAATTGAGGCTATATAAGTTTTCACACTTTTTCCATTACACAAATCACACAGTAACTTATTGGTGCTTAAGCACCAATAAGTTACTGTAACTTTCGCGTAACCCTGACTGTAAATCGTGTGTCCTGCAATTTAGGTGTCTTAATAGGCGATATTATTTTTTTGTGCGTTTTTTAGTCTTCGCCTCGCCACAAATGCTGTCGCTGCTCGGCATTGGTTGCTATAAACTAACTGTCAATATAAAGTGATTCATGATGTTTGTAAAGTTCATTTACCGATGCATACAACACCTTTTGGGGAGAACTAAAGCAACTTGCTTCACAAGCTTGAATTTAATTATAATTTTCTTCTACTCAGCCAAACAGGGGCTCTCTGGCAGTTAGTTGCTAGTTTCCTCATCCGGACATAAATCTTTTCGGTATAACGTATTGCCAACCCCACAGAAAGTGTGGAATTTATCCAAACATTCTTGCGGAACCGAGTCCTTGCTTTTTTCCGATAACCAAAGAATGCACTCTGAAAAGAAGAACACAGCCGTTATTTAGTAGTAGTAAACGTACGAAGAGCCAGTTTTGTTAGCATTCTTACATGCCCGGCACTAACACAGACAACATACACACAGAATACATTCTTATTCCTACAGAAGCTGTACAGCAAACTTTACACCAGTTGAGGAATGCTTCTTAGCTTATTCACCACTCTAAATTTGCTTTGAAAATCGCTTTGCAACTATTTCCCGCTGAGAACACGTAACATGTGGAGTTATTTACGCAGGAAAAGCATAGACGTGTTGCCAAAGTAGACGCCCCCATGTGGTCATGTGGGCTAAACAGTACATAGCACAGCGTGCGGTATCGCTTCTTAGGCTCACCAAGCCACACACTGTAGTGCAGCTGGACAGGTCAAGTAGAATGGTGTTGAAATCCTAAGTTTATAAGAACCTTCACAAAAAACAACGTCTCAAATGCCATCTTCTAATTGTGACAGAACCATCGAAATAACTTCGCCAATTCCGAAATGTTATGGGGTCAAGTAAAAAGGTGAAGTATCTAAATATTCTACAATAACACCCTATATGAGTCCATTCGTAAGTCTTCAAATGCATAATAGGCTTCAGTGTAGTAGGTAGGGCGAGTTGGTCATCCATGAACGTAGCTTATATTAGCGCTTGTCTTTCGTTAGCATCTCTTTCCTTCTTGTAAGTACCACGCTTATCTAAAGAAAGTTCATGCTAACTTTACCGGTCATTGTCTGGAACTTGGAACAATTCATCATAATTGTCAACATTATCAAGTTTCATCCTGCCACACGTGTACAATTGGTATTTAGCTCTTCATCGCTCACGCAAATTGTTACCAATCTCCACCAAAATCATGCATCCCTTGCCTGCGGCAATGTTCATCATTGTTATCATTTCAATTTGTATCAATATTAGAATATCTAGCTCAAGTTTTTCATACTCCACACCTTTAGAAGATTTGTAGATCGATTCCCCATATTAGGTTGGCAGTTTAACTCCCGCTAATCGACTGAAATGTATCTCTGACGGAGCATGATAGCAGTAATTCTGAACCGGTAGACATGCAAGACTACACTTTTAGTCCAAAAGTCGCACCTTTCAGAAGTAATCATAAAAAGAGTATCAAGAACATACTGTGGAACATACTGTGGCCAAGAGAACATATAGTTTCATATGGACGATACCTGAACTATTGCTTACAGGAAAAAAAGGAAAAAAGATGTAGAATGAAGACAGTATAGTAAAAAACAAAGGTCAGAGAGGGAGAAAAAAGTCAGCAGAAAATAGACACTAATAACTATACCTTGATTTTGAGAGCCGACCAGACAGCTGGTTTTGCCAAACCCGATTAACATTGTATGTCACGGATTTATCCATATTCGAAAATTACTTTTTGACCCAGTATTTTTTGAGTATCTGTAAACATGGGCCCCATATTGAAAAAACGTTTAGTGTTTTGAAGAAAATTACACACTGCATCGAATGAATCTCTGTGGCAATTTCCAGACATTTTCTGTGGTTAAATTCAAACCTAATTTCGCAAATTGAATAGCTGGAAGTATTTTTGTAACTACTGCATAGTTCCGACCTGAGCCAAAATAATGTTCAATAGTTTCTGATTCTTCGCAGAATGGACAAAGGGGGTAAAGTGTGAGACCAGCTCTGTGTGAATAAAAATTTAATGGGTGAACATGGCACCGGAATATGGAGATGATAATTTCAAGTTTTTTTGACTGACTCCACTGGGCTTTCCATGGCAATTAGAGGTGCTGATAACCTGTCTACATTTTTTATATTTTCCGAACTATCTGTAAAAATAGCGAATTTCTTATATCAAACCTCGGATAAGTATTCTAACTTGGGAAGTACCAATTTACTGTTCTATCAATTGATACTCGCACCAAAAATCAGCCCGAGTTGCTCGTCTTCGTCTTGTTTCACTGGCACAGAACTGGCTCACTGTTCACTGGCACAGAACACCAGATGGCATTACTCCTGCTCCCAAGAAAGCATCGACTCGCTGCTCAAACAAAAGAGTGCACAGCAGTGGGTCAAAGTAGGCAACACAAACAAACAATAAACAAACTAGCAGACGAAAAAAAAAGTGTTCTTGGCCCAGCAATCGAAATAAACGACATTCACTGTTCACATGAAGAGTTATCTTGCAAACGAAAGAAAAAATTTGCATTACCGCGTAAAGTATGGCTTTAGGTGGGCGACATGTACAATCTCTGAGCGTGGCAACCTGCGCTGGTATGATGGTAAGCCTCTGTCTGGAAACACTTCGTATATGACGTCGATCACAAGTCTGAATACTTTGTAAGGTCCGAAGTACTTCCTCAAGAATTTCTCACCGAGACCTCGCCGCCTAATGGGCGTGCAAACCCAAACCTGGCCACCAGGTTTTTAATTAACTTCTCAATGTTGGATGTTGAACCACCGTGGATCTGCTCACTGTTGAGTTCTCTTGTGCACACGGGCCATTCGACGCGTTTCTTCAGCGCGCTGAATTTACTATTTGATGCTTGGGAGCTAATTGGTTGAGCTGGTCGATGTTCTCATACGAAATCATGGCGTCTAGCATAGTTCTGACTTCTCGACCATAAACAAGTCGAAATGGTGTGAAGAGTGTAGTTTCTTGCGATGCAGCGTTGTGCGAAAACGTTACGTACGGCAGTATGTCGTCTGACGTTTTGCACTGCACCACTACAAACATTAGAGATCATGTTGGCTAGCATTTTGTTTAGCCTTTCTGTCAAACCTTTGCTCTGAGGGTGATATGCAGTGGTCTTATGATGGGTTGTGTTACTCAACCTGAAGATATTATCGAAGAGCTTCCTTGTCAATGATCTCTTTTAATTAGTGATGACACAGTATGGGGTGCCGTGCTGTAGCACGATTTGATGCATAAAAATAAACTGGTAACTTCAGATGCAGTCCCTCGCGGCAGTGCCTTCATCTCAGCATAACGTATCAAGTAATCGGTTGCGACAATAATCCACTTGTTTCCCGAAGAAGACAAAGAAAATTGCCTTAAAAGGTCTATTGCCACTTGATAAAATGGTGTCCGTTGTAGAACGATCGGTTTTAGATGGCCTAGAGGATCTAAGGGTGGTGTTTTGCGACGCCGGCATTCATAGCATTTCTCCACATAGCGTTTGACGAAGGCAGACATTTTAGGCCAGTAGTAAAGTTATGGCACCCGATCCTGAGTTCTCGAGTAGCTCAGACGGCCGGATGTGGGCTTGTCGTGGCAAGCTAATAAAACGTCAACCAAGAGGGCTTAAGACACGACTAGAAGATGAGATCTGTCATGAGCACCGGTGTTTCTTTTGTATAAGGCGCCATTTCTCAAACAAAATGATGGCAACCTTCGCGACATCGGACGAGGAATGGGCATAGTGTCATCTTCCAGGTGATCAATAATCAGTCCTAAATCGGCGTCATTACTTTCATGAGACATCAGATCCGGCAGCTGAGAGATGCCATGAAGGCGCCTACCTTTTAGCGCTTGTACTAACGGATTGAAGCTCGTGATAGCGTGTCGGCATCTTCGTGCATTTTGCCTGAACGGCACAGGATGGTGACAACAAATTTCTGTTGGCGCAGACTCTATTGTGCTAATCATTCTGAACGGTCTCGAAGACTGGTCAACCTGCAAAAAGCATGAAAATCAGTTACCACTTCAAATGGCCTTTAATAGAGATATGGCCAAATGACCGCGAGACATTCTTTTTCTGATGTGGAATAGTCAGATTCTGCGCGAGAAAGTGTGCGGCTTGCGTTGGCTATCACCCCTTCAATCTCATCTTGTATTTGTACGAAAAAAAGCTCCAAGACCGAAATTGCTGGCATCCGTGCGTACTCGCGTGTCAGCATCTTCATCGAAATGGCCGAGCATGGGAGGGTATGAGAGCCGGTGCTGTAGTTTCAAAAAGGCAGTCTGCTGTTCGTCAGCACAGGCAAATAGTGTGTCATCATGCGTGAGGCGTGATAGTGGCTCCGTAGTGTTAGAAAAACTTTCAATACAGCGCCGGTAATATGCGCGGAGACCAAGCAATCGTCGAAGACTTTTTTTCTCAGTTGGGGCTGGGAAAGTGGCGACAGCAGCAGTCTCGGCAGAATCAGGTCGAACACCACCGGCACTGACATTGTGACCAAGAAACTTTAGCTGCCCTGCCGCGGTGGTTTAGTGAGTAAGGTACTCGGCTGCTGACCCGCAGGTCACGGGATCGAATCCCAACTGCGGTGGCTCTATTTTCGATGGAGGCAGAATTGTGGTAGGCTCGTGTGCTGAGATTTGGGTGCACGTTAAAGAACCCCAGCTGGTCAAAATTTCCGCAGCCCTTAACTATGGCATCTCTCATAATCATAAGGTGGTTTCGTGACATTAAAGCCCATATATCAAGCAATCAAGAAAGCTTAGTTTTCCTAGCTGAACTGACGTTTTTGAAGCTTAAGTGTGAGATCGGACGACATAATGGCTTCGAGTACATTTCGAAGGTGACGAAGATGCTTGTCAAACGTTTCTGAAAACACAACATCTTCAAGGTAGACGAGACAGTTTTTCCACTTGCGATGTGTTAGGACAGTGTCCAAAATTCGCTGGAATGTGGCTGCAGCGAAACAGAGGCCGAAAGGGAGTACTCTGAATTCATAAAGTCACCCGCAGTTTCAAAAGCCGCCTTTTCCCGGTCAGGTTTTTCGACCAATGTCGACCGTTTGTCGACATTGGATAATAATCTAATGACCACTCTTCAAGTCCATGAACGAAAAATACTTCGCGTGTCGCAAACTTTCCAGAGAATCATCGACTCTGGGCAACAAGTACACGTGTTTCTTTGTGACATTGTTCATCTTCTTGTAGTCGACACAAAAGCAAAGTGTGCTATCTTTATTTTTCACAAGAACGCCCGTTGATGAGCAAGGGCTGCTTGAAGGCTGTATCACGCCATCCTGAAGCATTTCCTTGACGTGAGTTTGAATTGCGTGCCATTCCGTTGACGAAACACATAAATGCTGCGGCCGTATGGGGTAATACGGCGTTTCATTATAGGTGTTTGACGTTTCTTCGAAGAACGTTCAAAGCATGTGTGGAATTCTAGCAACAGCTCTCTCAAACGCTGTTTGTTGTCTTCAGAAAGCGTTGGACTGTTGTCGACGCTGCGGAAAGGCGCTTAAGCCGTGCCGATGGCCTCGAAAGCAAAACACTCGGTGACATTGGTGTCTGGGTCAGCGTAGGTAATGACAGTTCCAGGGAAAAGGTGCCGGCGCTCGTAGCTGTGGCTTGTGACAAGAACGCCGCAGTGGTCCTCACGATGGTAAAGAAGGCTTCTCGCTACGCAAACAACCCGAGACAGCAGAAGTGAGCGATTGCTTTTCTCGTCTGCTTCACAGCGCATCACTCCGTCCCACGCCACCTGAATCACAATAGTTGCACTTGGTGGTAACGTGACAGCGTCGTCGACGACGCGAAGGGATACTCGGGAATGGCAGGAGACCGCGGAAGCTGTCGTGGCATTTGTGGTCACGAAAGTGACTTGACGTCGTCGAATGTCAATTATAGCATCATGCTTCCTGAGAAAATCCAAGGTTATAATCAGGTCTCGAGAACACCGTCAGAAAACGCTCAAACTAGCAGTCAACGTATATCCGCAGACTTGCTAGCTTGCCATGCACATACTGAGTGGCGTGACGACATGCCAGCCAGCTGTACGAATTGGCGTTCGGTTCCAAGGCGTCGTTACTAACTTCAAAAGGGCGGCCAGTTTTTCGCTACTTATGGAAAAGCCCGCACCAGTTTCCACTGAAGCGCTGACTTCCCGACAATCTAACTAAACAGGAATATCTAGAGAAACTCTTCCACAATCAGCCGGTGATGTCGTTTTCAACGTGTAATTGGTATTGTCAGTCCGCGTCGATAGGCGGCCTTGAGCATGACCACTCTGAACGGCCTTGCCATCGAAGGTTGCTGTGGCTAGTTTTCCCGACGCGGGCTAGGTGAGCGGCCTTGCACCATACCCGAACAGGTGCGACGATTAGGCGAGAATCATCATGGTGATGGAGAACGTGAGTGGTGCCGAGATGTCGATCCGCGATGCTGGCCAACGTAGTCAGCAAGTTTTGAAGGCCACTGGCCGTATCTAGGAGGTGAAGAGCTGGCCAAAAAGCTCGAAGACCCAGCTCTTGATAAGCGCACTATCGGTATATGTGCCCAGGTTCACCACAGAGATAGTAAAGAGGTCTTCGACTGGGGACCCGCCACACGTCTGATTTTCGCAAGATTGGTCGGTGGTCACTGAGGTACGCGCCCACTTGGATGCCTGAAGCATGGCTGGGCCGTGGTGTCAAGCGGAGTGAAATGTGATGCCAGTTGGCGCACAGATTGGTCTACCGGAAGCATGACAGGGGCCGGGCTGGGAAGCGGAGCCAAAGGTCATACTGGCTGGAGCAGAAATTGCGCAAACTAAATGCGAGTAAGTCACTTGGGTGCCGTGGATCTGCCTGACAGGACGATTCGCGTAGTGCCAGATGATTTTCATCTCAAACTATGCCGGACAAGGAACTGACAGTGGGCGCCAAGGGCACTGATATCTTCTGCAGTTCTTTGCGGATAACAGAGCGTATGAGCTCTCGGAAGAAGTACACGTGGCCCCCAAGACCGCCATTGTAGTCCGTAGTGGAGGCGAAGGTTACTTGTCACTTGTACGTCTCACCCTGTTGCCGTAGCGTGATTTCAATAAGAATGACTTCAGCAAGAAACTGATGTAGTCTCTTATGGGCGGTGTACAAGACCACCGAGAAACTGCTCCTTCACCCCAAGCATCAGGATTACAAATAAGCAGCGCACGACGTTTTACACAAAGAGAGACGATAGGGACACCGCTGCTTTCAATACAGCGGTGTCCCTATCTTATCGTCTCTCTTTGTGTAAAACGTCGTGCGCTGCTTATTTGTAATCATGAACAATCACCAACTCGCCCAACTTTCGGTGTTACCAAGCATCAGGTATCGCACTTTTTTCTCTTCCGTCTTCTGAGGGTCGGCTCGTCGAAAAAGACGCATCATGTCTTCAACATACGCTTTCATTTGGCATTTCCATACGGCACTGAAGTTCCTGCTCTGCTCGCTCTGGGCAATCGGGACTTGCATACGTTTTGAGAGGCCGGAGTTTCATGTTCTCCCATGACGTGAACACACCTGCCCTGTTTTCACACCAAGTACGTGCCCCATCATTCACACTGAAGTAGACATGTCTGAGCTTGTCTGAGTCATCCGACAAGTTTTGAGCGGGAACGAAGTCACAGTGGACTAGCGAATCCTCATCATTCTCATGGGCAGCACCATGAAAGGGATTTTGCATTCGTGGTTTGAACAGCGTATAGTGCATTTGCGTTGTGCCTTCCATACCGGGTGGGTGGGAGGCACTTGGGACGGCGCTGCCTAAGATAGTTGGAGCCGCCATCTCCTGTGGGGGAAGTGCGAACTCAGTGTCCAGTCGTCATATCCTTCGGCTGGTACGATGATCAGGCGTAAACCACTGGTATGGGGCTGGAGCTTGTTGTACTGGTAGGGGTTTGGTGCATAGGGTACCCAGCACCTTCACCAGTTGTCACACACTAGGAGCTCGAAGAAACGTACAAGGAGACGCGACTGTCAAAAGTCTCAGAGACGAAGAAGGACGCCTCCTGCTGGCATGGACTACTCGTCTTCGTCTTCTTCAATCACTGACACAGAACTGGCTCACTGTTCACTGGCACAGAACTCCAGGCGGCAAGGTATTATTGAGATTCCAATTAACGTATTATCAAATCTATACCTCTATGCATGACTGTTTTTTGTGTGGTCAAATAAATATTTAAATAGACTATTTATCTCTACAGGATTTCCTCAACATCGAGGCAGTAGAACTGATGGTGCATGCGATTCAACATAAGTAATTTCTTCCACGTATCCTTTCTTAGTTGAAGTAAATATGTAGCGCTTTCTTACATAAGAGCACTTTTGCTCCGTACTCGACATCTAGATACCTACAAAGTTCATATATCTAGCGATCTGTCCTTCACCCATCAAATGAAACCAACTAACCACTTCCTGCAATCGCATATAAGGTTACCTACATCGTAAGCTATCATCAGCATCCTTTACGCTCAAATCACTTGTCTTAAACCGTTAATACGATCGAAACTATACTATGACTCTACTATCTATGACAACAACCCAGTTAATATAAATAATTCTCTTGAATTGGTCGAGAACTGTGTTGCCATGTTCATTCTTTCTGATTATTGCTACAGGTTGAATGTAACCACCCAAAATTCGAGCTATGCTTCCCTTTACTTTTGTTCTCGCCGCAAGAATGCTCGTACAGTCTTATGTTTAAGTTTTTTACATTCTCTGCCTTCAGAAAACGAAAATAATCATTGCTTCACATCGTTCCTCTTGCCACTCGCAACGTAATGTTTTGTATCAGCTAGATGCGCACACCACAACCTATCAATATTATTTTTATGCATACTGCAGGAAAATGGAATGCCCTTTCTTCACATATTGCCCTCATCACCGATGTTCCTCAATCCAAAAGTACCGTTGAACACCATTATTTGCTGTCATAAAAACTAGTCTGACTCACAGTTTTTTGTTCGCCCACTCGTCATGTATTGTTCCATGTGCGATATTTTGGAAAATATGAAAAAATAAAATGGAAAAAGGACGCTTTTCTTTCATTCAGAATTTCGGCTGTGTGTTATGCCAACTATATCTGGAGTGAGAGCTGTGAACATGCTGACCAGCTCTCAAAAATTACCTCGTCCCTGCGGCTACGTAGGCGAGCGCCTCTAACGGCCGCTCTTTGCAAACCTATAGCTCTCACAGTTGCCTCCGAGTAGCTGCCGAGGTACTTTCACGTGACCGAGTGTACAAAGGTGAGCGATGCCATACGGCAGCCGGTCTCAACATGCGGCAGGATTAATGGCCTCCGAGAATGCGCGCTGGCAGCAGGTTCCCAAAGAAAAAGAGAGTGACCGTTCCTGGCATAGTTTATTTAGAAGGCGTTGGTTACGCACAGGTCTGGTGAATTTTTAGCAAAAGGTTTGCCTAGTAATTAAGTGGACGTGCTTGCAAAATTGAAGATATTTAAAATGAGGTAAAACAGAAATGAGGTAAAACAGAAATGAGAGAAATGAGGTAAAAACAGTGTAATTAAAAACTTCCGCGCTTGTGTGCCGTCTGCGGCAGAGTCCCGACAAAAGCTGGAAAAGCGACCTTTGTAGAGCCTTTTTCAAAACTACTTCGGGTAGCTTTAGAAAGCTCACTGGCAGGGTCCCACCACACCATAAAACAGAACATTGGTGTTGTAAGCAGGCATTCACTGTGCCATCCTTCGCCCTTTTTCGGAGAAGCGTGGCACGCGCTACAAACTTGCAAGGTATTTTTTGAAAAGTTTTATGGTTTGGCTGAAGACGAACGCGGCAACCAGAAGGATACGCTGCTAGTGGTACCACCATTTATGACTAATTTGTTTGTTTGTTTATTTGTTTGTAGCGTATAATTTATGGCTCATACCCACACTGGAGGATTTGCCTAGAGAACATATAGTCTCCCATGGATGATAACTGCACCATTTCTTACAAAGAAAAGAAAGAGAAAGTTCTAGGATGAAGACAGTATACTGAAAAAGAAAACGGAGATTCAGAGAGCGCGAAAAAAATTAACAACAAAATAGACACTAATAACTATACCTTGATTTTAGGAGCTGACCAGACAGCTGGTTATGCCGAACCCGATTAATATGGTATGTCGCCGATTTAACCGCGTTTCAAAAATTACTTCTTGACCCGCTATTTTTTGAATATTTGAATAAGGTGGGCTTTATGTTGGAAAACTTTTAGAGCCTTGAATGAAATTGCACACCACATCGAATGCACTGCGGCGATTTCCCAAAACAGAGGCACCAAAATTTAGAACATTTTCTGTAGTTGAATTTAAACTTAGCTCTTTGTCCCGCATCTTCATTTTTGCATCCTCCTTAGGGCCCACCACGCTTTCCTCATGAGCCATATCATATACATAGTGGCGGCTCTCAATTGGCACCAAAACGGAAAGGGATAAATTGGACACGCTCATGCGCAAAAGTGTCAAAAAGGTGCTCGGCGTCCCAATCACGACTAGCACAGAAAAACTCATGAAGTTGGGAGTGCACAACACCACTTAGGAATTAATTGAAGCGCAAAGGTCAGCACAAATAATTCGATTATCGAGTTTCAAAACAGGAAGAAAACTGCTCGATGCGGCAGGCCTCCGTCGTGTCTTCAATCAGGGAGAAACTACGCAGCTTGATTATCAAACAAGGAATTCCTTTATTGTTGACCCTCTTCCACGAAACATCCATCCCCAACACAATAAAGGTCGTAGGTTGGCGAGGGCTAGGGCTTTCATAAAGAACCTCTCCGGAACAGAGACATTTGTGGACGCGGCGCGCCGCGCCGGCGGCAGCAAGTTTTCCGTGGCAGTAGTCAATGACAGGGGAGAACTTGTCTCGGCAGCTTCAGTGAAGACCTCCTTGGTCGATGTAGCAGAACAGGCTGCTGTAGCGCTGGCATTACTGGACACGAAACGCACCACGGTGTACTCCGATTCCCGAGAGGCCGTTAGGGCGTTCGCATCGGGATTGATAGCCACAGAGGCAGCCAGAATTCTCCACAGCAAACTCCCCTCAGACGTTATTCATCACATAGTCTGGCTTCCCGCTCACATGGGACCAGACGTACTGCCGGGTCACCTGAACCGAAACGAGATAGCCCACGACTGTGCGCGAGGTTTCACAAGCCGCGACGGGGTGGTCTCTCGGGTGAGTTCGGGAGAGCTCGTCCACAGTGATCCTCTCGTTACTTTTCACGAGATAACATCTCATTACAGAGGAGAGCGACAGACTTTTCTCTTTCCCCATCATAAGCTCCACAGATCACAAGCAAGCACGCTCCGCATGCTCCAGACGGGGTCTTACCCCTCTAGGGGCTTTCTGAGCATGCTTCATCCGGATATTGATCCACTTTGCCCAGATTGTGGTGAATTTTGATCTTTGAGTCACAAGCTCTGGCAGTGCCCTGCGTTACAGGATTTTAAAACAGAAGAAGACTGGACGACGGCAATCACAGACCCCAGACAAGACGTCCAGCTTCAGGCTGTCCAGAGGGCCCGTGAACGAGCGGAGAGGCATGGCCTCTCTGTTCCGACATGGGACTAGCCAACGGCTGGGTGGGGACCTACATAGTTGGCCCGCTGCCTTGCCTCTCAGGACCAAATAAAGTTGTTTGTCCTGTCCTGTCATTTTTGCTAATAATTTATATATTCTGGTTTATCAAATTCTTCTGCTCTTCTCCCCTTTTTGATTTTTCAAAGAACGATATCATTGTTCTTATCTAATTTTTCTCTTTTTTAGGAAGCGTTGTTTGAATATGTTACATTATTAGGTACAGGGCAGCCATTCCCCCTTGTGGGTATGAGCCAAGATCTTCTAGGCGCCAAGACAAGACAAGTCATTTTAATGGTCTGATGACCCCTCGTTATAGAAATCGCAGTGTGATGCCTAGTTCTTCTTTCGCTGTACCAAAATTATCTATTATTTCTTGGTTCTTTTCCCAACGTGAAGTCTGCCTGGTGTCAGTTTGCAACGGAGTTTTAAGCAGCAGCTCGGCTCAGACAAACATTGGCGTACTTTTTTTTAAAGTACAGACTCGCTGGTCTACTCTCATAATTTCAGTAAAATCTAGCCATGGGAGCGCCATAAGCTCTGTAAGGCAGTTATCAAAATTGAGAACAAGTTGATGTGTTCCTTGATGGTTAGAAAGGGTAGAATCCCTGCTTACTATGAAGAAGGTTTAGGGCGTGATGTGCTTTAGCCGTGCTTGACGCCCGTAGTAGCGTTTTTTTTTGTCATGTTGTGTATTGTAATAATCTTGTCTTTTTGTGTGTGACGTTAAACCAGAAATTAAAAGAAATCACAGCATATTCACGGAGTCAATGATGAGTGGGGCGAAGCGTCCATCTGTCTATCCCTTCGTCCGTTTACTTGTCCTCTGTCTGTCTGTCTGTCTGTCTGTCTGTCTGTCTGTCTGTCTGTCTGTCCCATCCTGTGTATTTCTGTCTCTCAGTAAGTCTGTCCATCCGTCTGTCGGTTTATCTGTTTGCCTCTCTGTGCGTCCGTGTGCCCATCTATCTGCTAGTGCATCCATCCATCCGTCCTATTGCACATAAATCTACTGGACCAATGCCATCTAGGAAATGAGACAAGAAATGGTGATGAGAAAGCGTTATCTATTACACTGCTCGGAAGATACAGCTGGCTACGCCTGACGCAGGACAAGGCTAGACTGAGTGGACCTTCGCCCCTTAAAACGACATGACTAAGTGGTAGAATAGTGGGCTGGGTGCAGGAATTGTGGGTTGGAATATTTTTAGGAGCTTTTATTTACATCGTTTTTTTCCTGTTTCGCGCGACACTAGCTACGAACACGGCGGTGGAGAGGGCGGCCACCTACAGCACCAAAAAGGACCCTTATTGTCATCTCATAACAGCTATCACTGTAAGAAACAAAGTTACAAGAAACAATTGATGTGAGTGGTGCTACAAAGCTTCAAATGTAAGAAGGTACAGCTATACCGGCAGTCCACGTAAACACCAAAGAGCAGGTAGCCTTTCTCAAATTTCGCCAACAGTGCGGGCACCCCGTGTTGTGCTCCTTTTTCAAAGAAGCTCTAGGCTCACTCAATAGGCGTGCAGTGTCTAAACGTTGGCGCGACAGCTTGTTTTCTGTAGGGGTGCACTTGATCGGCTCAATGACCTCACTCAACCACGCCGATTTCCTCGTTCCCAAAGAAGTCAAATTTACAGCACCAGCCTCCTCTTATTGATGCGTGGTAGACGGATTCACACTGAAAGCAGTTTGAAGACTGAAAGCAAACAAATTAAGTTTGGCGTCTACTCCACTCACGATGGCCGTAAAAGGGCATCTCAAGTACTGAGCAGTGTATATAGTCCGTGTACTTGAACGTTGCTTCTTCGGAATCAGGTGCCTTCTAGAAAAAAAGTGAAATGAACTCTAAGGAATGCAAAAATGATATATAGTAATTAAGCTAAGTTGGTAGCCATATTTATAACGATGAGATATTTATGTAAAATTGCTCTTCTATTCAGTACTGTTTCAGTCGCTCATTATTGTTCACTTCTTCTAATAATTCGTTGTTTTTTTGTACTGCGTAGCTTCACAAAACGCGAAACCACAATTTGTTTTCTGCAGCGTCTACCATAAACCTAAACAAAGTGTAGGCAAAAGCAAGGTGTGTGGAAAGCCGGTCTCTGAAGGTGTCAATACACGAGATGAAGATTTCAAGTTTCACGGTAAACGAAGTACACTCTTAGTCAAATCCTGGCTAGAATACAAGCCAGCAGGCAAGAAATTAAGTCAATTTATTTCCACTTTTACGCGCCTTTATAGCCGTGCCCCAGAAAAACCGGCCCAACTTGAAGTGGCCTTAAACATCGCCGGGACAAGATGAGCCGGGATTTTAGATCAAATTTTTTTTTCGCAAAATACCGCCTGCGGTTAAACGTGACATTCTGTAGGCGTCCCGACCCTGATGCGGTGGCGGAAAGGAAGCAGTATTTCACGCTTATGAGAGCGGTTTCTCGCAGAGAATGTGGCGGATATAACAACTACAGATTAGATAGCCATTATTATCACAAATACTTATATTTGCGAGATCAACATGCAAAGCACAGCCCCAGAATTCAACTCGGGACCATATGCGCGTGAAGCAGATGTCTTGATCATAGCACCACAGCACCACCGAATGAAGGCGAGTCGTCTTGTGGGGGTACAAATATACCAAGTGGATTTTTGCAAACTGTCTTCGCAGCCTTGAAGTGTTTTGTGCCATGTGCATGCATTTGATCAGCAAATAGTTTGTAGGGCTTCATGTACTCGAGGCAACAACGCCGAGCATTTTCGCTCCGACTTCGGTTCATGGTGCGCCGTTCCACAAGAACGAATAACGTGTGTTTGTGCATCGTTTTAGTGCTTCCCCGTGAACTGCGGGTGTTACGCTCACCAAAATTCGCGGACGAGACTGTGTTCAGCTCTCGAAACCTGCGTATGTTTCTCGCACGTTCGTGTGCTCTGAGAAATTTCGCTGATTTGTGTCAGGAGGTACTTAGTGTCCGTGACAGCAGCCTTTTCTCAGCTGTTTGAAGACAATTTGCTTTCGCACGTAAACGCTGCATGGGTATTTTTGCGTATCCACTCTAACATTTGCATTTCATACGCGCGAACTGCCGCGAGCTGCACGCTGGAGCAACAGCACCTTTTTAGCATTTTACCAATTACTTATTTCTGAAATTAGAATTTATGCGCATTATTTCGCCTTATAGAGTGGTTCTTACTCATTTTAAGTCTTTAACTGTTAATATTTATTGGGAGTGGCTACTCTTACCTTTATTCAGCATCACACTGCTGTTCAAAAGGAATGCCAAAACGCGCGCCATAGTTAGGTATCACGTACACAAACTAGCAACGGGCAGGTCAGTCTTCCTCCAAATAAATAAAGCCTTTGCACATCTCTTTCGCGAACGTCGGCGTGCAGTTAGGGTCAAGAAATGGGGCCGAACAAACCTTAAGATATTTACTGTTACTGCTCGCAGTTGCTCTTTAGAAAATGGGAATTTTTATAGCTTGTGCATTATCTCCACAGCACTACACTGGTTGTCTTGGTCGTGGTTCACTGTTACAAGTCCATGCTGGAGTATGAGAACTGCACCTAATATTCAAGAGAGTGAGCAAATGTCGTTCACCTACGCTCTCTTGCTGACTTCGACGATTGATTGATATGTGAGGTTCGACGTCCTAAAACCACCATATGTATATGAAAGACTCCGTAGTAGAAGGCTCCGGAAATTTAGACCAGTCTGGGATTCTTTAACGTGCACCCAATCTGAACACACGGGCGTAACACAATTCCACCTGCATCAGGGAAATGCAGCCGCCGCACCCGGGATTTGAACCCGCAACCTGCGGTTCAGCAGCCGAGTACCTTAGCCAATAGACCACCGCAGTAGGGCTGTCCTGCTGACTTCTACACCAAACTTCTGACTTCTGTACTTGATGCTCTTCATCAAATTACGCAACCACTCATCAAATAACGACCAAGCGATTTTCAATTTTCATCTTTTTCTGTCTCGCGGCCTTCGGTTTGGTTTTAGTTGCATTGCTTTCCTAAAATCACCAGTTCAACTTGCTTCGTAGAACATGAGCATCAACATACATAGGCCAGTGTTTCAGTAAGCTGTCGCGCATGCACTAGTACTCTTTTATTTAGTGCATGACACAGTGTCATACCTCGACAACTAAAAGTTGTTTGTCGTCTTTTATTGAACTCCAAAGAGTAACAATGGGGCTGCGCATCTCAGTGTATGCCCTAATGCAGAGAGATATATGATATCCTGAATAAAGCGTGCCATATAGCACTGGAAAATGTTTTTGTCCCAGGCCATCTTGTAGAAAAACGACCATCACAAGACAGTGGGACGAAATGACGATGCCCGAATTCCACAGCATGCAGGCTATGGTGAACGTGATGCCGGCGCTGGGCGCCCAGCTATCGTTGCGATGACAGGAGGAGGGGGCGTTTCTTTCTCGTTTTTTTTTCGCGCTCTCGGTTGTGGCTGAACAGTTCTGCGTAAGTTGATGCTGGCTCCTGGCACCAGGCTGGACACGACGGAGAGGCAGCTCTCCTTTTTTTTTTCCTTCTTGCGCCTGCTCTTACCGTCTGTATGCGTGACTTCCGCGCTGCGCGTATGTCACGGGTATATTTTTATTGCTGTGCTCCCTATAGACAGGATTTTAGTCAGTACGCAGGAGCACGCCACCTATGTTCCGTTCGTTATCCGCACCTGACTGAGAGTGTATCATTCCGCCTTTCCACCTGATGTTAAACAGAATCAAAATGACCAATATGCACAAGGTATAGGCATGATCAACAAATATAGAGTGAAAATTTATTGACAGTCAAGGGAACGAATGTTTAGCAATTTCTCTAGAGAAGCTTTTTTTTCTTAGTGGTAAAGTTCTATCACGTGAAGCGCCCAATTTCAAAGTAATTCCAGCGAGAGATCTTACCAAGCGCTGCACTTTTAAATATCAATGCAACGTGACTTCCCCAGGCCTCATCAAATGCACTGTACAGCTGTAGACAATTCATAAACCTGTTTTCATCTCTCTCAAATTCATGGTCATGAATCACACCGCTTTGCCCCACTGAGATCCCGTTCCTTCGTGGTGACGCCGGTAATTTACGACTTTTTTGCCAAAATAACTGCGAGATTTTCAAAGGCATTTCTTTTTTAAAGGAGGTGAAGACTTCTAGTTGATCTTGGGGTTTGCCATCAGAGAGGGTGCAAAAATTTTTTCGCCACCACCCCCCTCATCTCTGTTGATCAACTTTATGGGGCTTGTTTCACGATGAATGAAAAAAAAAACTGACAAGAATAAAGCAACGTTCAGTTTCTCCCCATTTGGCGTTTGGGCCCTGGCATTTTTGAAGTGAAGATCGGAGGTAAAAAGTTCTTGAAAGGCAGTGTCACGGGCCATCGGCTTTCATTTCCTTCTAAATTCTGTGTGACCATAGCTCTAGTCCTAATCAGTGACGAGACCGGTTCGTATGGGGCTGACTTCGCTTCACCCACTGAATGGCTCAAAAAAGGAAGGCGCCACCAGTGGTCCTCCTCTTGCGCACGTCTACGCTGACGCCTAAAACATTCCGCTCTATTGCTTTTTCCAGCCTAGAGCATCGAGGCGGTATCGGAACTGGCTAATATCATCATCGTTTCTTCATTTCCTCATTTTTCTGCTCTTCCTATTCCTCGACGCTGCTCTTCTTCTCACGTCAATCCAAATTGGCGCATCTAAGCTCCATTATATTCCTGACCCTTCAATACACACATCTTTACTTCAGACAGAGAGCCCTGTATTATTCAGCACAATATAGACAGCGGTTATATCCTGCGGACCAACTTAGCTTTCGATTTACAGTGTTTTTAGTGCCCATCTGACTAGACTTCAGTTCCCCGCTCCTATTGTACTGCACTGAGGGATAAAAAAGGAACGTTGAAACTTCAATCGTGCAGCTCAATTTCAGGCTAAAAGAATAAGTGTTATAGATACGTTGTAATTCTTGCAAAAATAAAGCTCTTGACCAAGCTTGATAAACTAAAAAGAAAAAAAAGAACATTTATTCTTCGGGAAATAAGATAATCTGCTTTATGGTAGCTCAAAGCGAGACTGAAAAAGCACGCATGCTGTTATGAAACAGCTTTTCTGTTGCTGACAAAATGGTTCGATTCATAGGGCTCTTGTTCAGCTTGTTTCGTTAGACATCCGCACGAAGTGTTATAAAGGCTTGATGCTCCAAACGTCTACAATAAATTTTCTTGTCTGAAACAATCTTGTGACGAGTTATTGTTAATCACAGCGTATTGATGGGAGTGCTAGTGTAATGCCTGTTTGAAATTACACTCTACGAAAGGGCAGTAATATGGAACGCAGCAAAATTTTTGATGCTGAGGAGACCATGGAGGTTTCCCTCATAGCTTTCTGCTATAATAAATGTGGATATTATTACTAATAGTGCTCACCTAGTATCACCATATATCACTAATATTGCTCATCGTTGGGAGATCTTCTAGTGCACGTTGATGCGCCATGTTTATTTATTTAGCATTTTCACTTGCAAGACAACAGTGGCGAAAGCTCGTCTTTATTGTAGACTTCCGAATGAGTGACCTTATCCACGCCTTTAAGCGATAAAGAAATATTTCTTCGCCAGCGTGGTAGAAATGAGGTATGAAACGATCTCTGACTAGTAATATTTTTTTATGTTCTTGCACGTGCCAATAAGTTCCATGAATTCATCTCACAAAACTCTTCCTTTTTTATTTAACCAGAACTTGTGCTAAACAGGAATGAGGAAACACGTTCATCTGATTTCAATGTTCCTGATTTATTTTTATCTACACACTGAGCTTAGCCCATGGAAATACAACTTTCGCACATTGTCGGTGGTTAACACCACTGAACTGCTCTACAAAGATATAATACGTTAGAACCTGCTGCGTAGAAAATTCGAGAGACTAAACAAGCGCGTTATAATTACGTATACTAACTTCCTTGAGTAATCAGTAACAACTATGGTATATAAAATGATAAGTTGCAGTTCTTCACAGCTCTCTACTGTTTTTTACAGCATTCACAGTCAAAGAAGACTATAACACAACAGTTCTTCATGTGTCCCTACCTGATCCGGCCTTATATGTAAATTTGTCAGGGCTGCTTCCTTCGCTTAAATAAAACGAGATCTTTTTTCTGCAATGAAACAAGCATGCCAAACATTTCGCTCTAATGTGCGAACAAAATATGTGGTATATACAATATAAAGCTGAGTTAAGAAAGCAGGTGTTTCAAGTGGCGCTTATATAATTGTGCTGATAAGCTGCACAGAGACTTTCAGCTGATAACTGGTATACTTTGAGCCACTTTGAGCAGATAACTGGTACACTTGATACTATAAATCGAGAGCGAGAAAATGTTACTGAAACCGCTGTACAAAATGCATTGCTAGGATTAAGAGCATCATAACCAAATTAGTGCTTTTTGTCAAAAAGGCACATGACGAGAGGAAACCTAGTCAATGTAATTTTTATGAATTGAGATTCGCCTTCTGATATATATATATATATATATATATATATATATATATATATATATATATATATATATATATATATATATATATATATATATATATATATATATATATATATATATATATATATATATATATATATATATATATATATATATATATATATATATATTTATATATATAAATATTACAGTTGCTCTACAGGTAAATGATCCTATCATTTTGTGGTTGTTACAAAACATATAAATATTTTACTTTGTCAATCTTGTTTCAAATATACAAAAAAACGATAACTTCTTAGCCTAAAGCGTGATGTACTTTATTGGCTATCAATTTCCATGTATGAACGTATTGTGTCAGGAGCAAACTTGCATGCTACGAATTCTTGCAACCAAGATTATGCTATACATTGACATGATGCCCAAATCAGATATGTTTATTATTCCATGTCGGCTAGAAATTTAGGTAAAAATTATTGTGTCGAACGTATGCCACAAAAATATTTTCGGCAATCTTCTACTCTCAATAACAACTTAAAACTGGAAGTACGATCAGAGTCTCCCATATTCGAGGTACGTTAGAGGTGCACTGCCGTATGGTAAAAAATGTTGTTTGTTGCGATACGTAATCGATCAAGATGCATCTTAAGGTTACAACATGGCTTCGTGGTATTTATGATGGCATATTCTTCGAGCTAGACTTCAAAACTTGCAGGTTCTTCTGGGTTTCGGTGCCAAACAATGTTCGCCAAAATATTCGTCTGCGCTTTCATTCTGAAGCTGTATAGCTGTGGCAGCGTGATATGTCAAAATATTATTGGATTTAGTAGACACTGATTTTAAGATATATTAAGCGAGCTGAGGACGCTTGACGTTTGTACGTTTGTTTACGCACACAGCTTGTTATCAACACGTTGAGTTATTGGGTCGGTTATTCATTTTAATTGATTAATATTTCCTGAGAATATTATAATCTACTTTGGTGGGGCATTGCGGCTCTAATAGAACAAAACGAATAATACGCTTCCGGACTGTTTTTGTGCTACCTTGCTTTACCATCACATCTGTTATTGACCATAGAACACACGCCTGTGGTGTAAATACTCCTTAGTTGTGGTAGCAGAAAACCGCACTCAGTTTTTAACAAGCAGACTGTTGCACAAAGACATCACGAAGTCATATAAAAGGTTCAGTGAGAAATCTATTTTCTCCACGATGGTGATCTAATTACATTAGGAGCGACAAATTTGGAAGCTGTACGGAATAATGCAATTGTTTTGTATCGTATCTATGTAACCCTTGTGTAGTAATAATTTTTACTAAAGCACGGCCAATTCTTGTATCGAGGCAGTTTTCACGCTAATAGTTTTCTAAATGCAGAGCGCTGACAGCACATCAAGTTTGCGAGCCATCATATCATGCAAATTTTTCAAGGTTAACATGCAGAATACCTTAAGTATAGCTTCCTAAAACGCTTTCAAGAAAGTTTTAAAACGAAGAACTCTTTAAAGTCGGGAACATTGATGCCACGCCCTTTCGAGCCAGTGGTTTCTATTTAGGCCGACCGCCTTGTTAGAGAATTTTTAATAAATGAATTCTCCAGATAAAATTCAGTATTTGTATTACTGTTGTAGGTAAGTGACCTTTGCCAACTACGCGTTTCACTTACCTCGGTTTTCCTTGCTCACTCTTTAGCACCCAAATGTATTCTCCTTTCTTTGCTTCTGCATTCAGCCATATTCTCTTCGCTTTGAGGCATTCATACATAGTATCATTATTGCTATCCGACATGGCTATGCCAGTGGGAAATTGGTTGAAAATCTGTATTGGAGCAAAATAGTAAGAAAGCTTCAATGAAAAAACTCTATATGCAACTTACCGGGTCAGACATTATTGAATCTATAGTAGCTGTGTAGTGCGTCACTGCTTCACTGTTGCTAAAAAACAAAATAAAGCAGCACACTTTATTTTATACGTAGCCAGCTCAAGCACTCACTCAATATCTGAGACCCGTTGCTTTAAAGCCTTGTTCAGGCCACATGCATTACGGTGAGTTCGTCGGTGAGAATCGACAGCGTATGCCCCACCACGGTGGTCTAGTGGCTAAGGTAGTCGGCTGCTGACGCGCAGGTCGCGGGATCAAATCCCGGCTGTGGCAACTGCCTTTCCGACAGAGGCGGAAATGTTGTAGACCTGTGTGCTCAGATCCGGGCGCACTTTAAAGAACCCCAAGTGGTCGAAATTTCAAGAGCCCTCGACTACGGCGTCTCTCATTATCACATGGTGGTATTAGGACGTTAAACCCCACATATCAATCAATCAATTGGCAGCGTAAATGCAAGAAACGTAATGGTGTTCATACATTGTTGTATTTAGCGTAAAGCATCAATAGGACACGTAATTCAGACATTGTCGTATTTAGCGTAAAGCATCAAAGGGACACGTAATTCAGGCATGTTTTATTTAGGGTAAACCATAAATAGGACAGGCTTGAGGCGTATGCAGCCAATGTGCACAGGCGATGGGCGAAGCAGTTGCGGTTTTGACTCAGGCTTATAGCACTTCCGACCACCCCAGATTCCCTCTCTTCATTCAAGTCTTCAAAAACAATCAGTGGCATGTTGGTGCCGTTGATTTCGCGGTGTTTATTCTTTTGTGTGCCAGGGTCTTGCAACCATGAATGATGCGGTAGCGTCGGCATTACACAGCGATGGCATAATCGGAGAACTACGACAAAAGCCCAGACTGTGCGGCCAGTGTCTAAAAACGTACCGCAAGAAGCAGTCCCACAACAACGGATGGCTGTAAGTCAGAATTCAGCAGCTGGAGATCAATGACAATGCACAAAGTCAAAGCTCTTTAAGGGAGTATTTGCTGGAGCATACGGCCTCTGCCAGTTGCAAAACACGTGGACACGAAGAAGGTGAATACATTTGCAGCCCATTCATCTGTTGTCACTCAATTTATTATTGTTTTCCTGTTTTTATGGCGATGTGCCAAGTTCCTTCAATAAGGCAGAACAGCCAGCCGAGGCAAGGCCACACACGCAAAACGCTGCGTCTCACCCAGGCTGAGACACTGGGGCTTAACCTGGGTGAGAATGGGGGCAAGGCTTAAAGACAGGCATGGGCCTAGACAACCACTTGACCTGGCGTCTTTAAACGCCGTCAAAGAGCCCGTGAAATTCGCGGCTTCTTCCGAACGCTCATGGGTACTCGTTCTTCGCAGAACACCTGCGGTCAGCAGTACCATAAGCAGAACTGCTTATGGCACTGCTCCTGTGAATGCGTGTGGTTAGGTCACTGTTGCCTATCAGCCCAGGTGAGTTCAGGAATAAGCGATAAGGTGCGTGGAAGGTCCAGATTTTTTCCAAAACTATGTTCATTTATTGAAAAAAAGGAGAATGTGCCTGCGTTCTGCAAGCCACCTTTCAGAGCGGCATTGCAAGTGAGTGCCTTAAAAGTACTTTTTGTTGAGATGTCTATCAGTGCACCTCCGAGCAGGGTTTTGACGAGAAAGCAGTGGGAATCCCCCTCTCCCAGTCCTCACTGAAGTGTTTTGGGGAGGGCTGAACCGAAAGGCGAAGTCAAATTTCCTGGGCCATGGGTGATCATCAACATTCGCAGTCTGATCGGTCTAAGTTGGCAGTGATGGCATCGCTATTTTGACAAGTACATTGCAGATGTCAAGCTCTCTAAAATAAACCGCACTGCGGAAAAGAGCATCTATATTTAATGGCGACAATGAAAATTGAGTTACGGGGCCAGCACGTTTCAAATCGTAATGCTCGATTAACAAAAGCTTCTCCACACGACAGCTTCGACGTCAATAAATCACCCAGAAAGGCAGATTACTACATAAAGCTGGTGGAGGCACTTAAGAACAGGTTCTTCCCACCGAGCACCCAGAGCAGCCAAGTCAACATTGAGACTGACCCTGTAGATGGAGGAACTATTTGAAATCTCTGCGGTGAACCACCGCAATGTCATTGAAGAGGAGTATGGAATCTTAACCCATATATGCCCAAACTTAGGGAAATTACCAAAACAAATTTATTTACCCAAAATGATTGCTTTTACGACCTCAGAATACAGAGTAAGACTTTTATTTAAACAAACTCTTTCAAATACAGATTTTGGAACCGTAGTGTTTGTTGGAAACTTTTGTTTGACACACAGTGAACAGAAACATTAGCGTCTATCTCTGTCACTCGAAAGTTCTGCCCACCCAATAACTAACAAACAATCGTCAAAAATATCAGAAGCATTGAGAACAATTTGACTTGATACTACTTATATTTTTTTCGCGGTATGGCACTCAGGTACGTGCACGTAAATTGGCCATTTTGTCCCTGCAAGCACGTCCTCATTTAGAGGCCAGGGATCACCTAGACTTGCATGTGACGACGAGAGGGCATCACAAACACACATTAGGTGGCGCTATTGTTTTTACAGAAAAAAAACATTCGAGTACACTGAAAAGATTCAGCGTCATACACTAGGACACTGGGCACATATGGGTTAAGGTGAAATAATCCCCAAGAGTGTCCCAGGCCTAGGAACTGCGATAAGTAGTAAAATGTTCTTAGGAGTTTGAGAAATCATCCTAGTGCGCAATGCCTACCAAGATAACCTACAAAGAGAACATAGAAGGCTTTTAAATATCAATAACAGTACTTTCTTTCGGGGAAGTCCCTTTTGGTTCATCGATCGCCGAAAGTTAGGCAGTTCACCCCACTTTGGCCGCTGTTATTCAACCTAGCTATAGATGAGTTTTCTGCAGAATTATGTTATTACCTAAGTTTCAGATGCAAGCGGCGAAATGTTTTGTTTATGGTCATTGCCGAAAAAATCTTAGGAATGGCAAGTGCTCGAAAGTTCACTCTGACGCATGATTTGGCATTCATGTGAACACATTAGCAGTCATCGATTGTACCTCAACGCGGAAAAATTAGGAATTTGCTTTGTAGCAAAGGGACTAGAAAAAAACCTCGTGAGAAACAGCTAAGAACGCTGCTAAGGAAGGTATTCAAACTACTGCCTAAACCTCAGCGCCGCTATGTTCTCCTTCGCTTCTACTTGCCTCGACTCTACGTCAGTTGATCATAGGACCTATTTCAACGAAGAATCTCTTGAGCATGGATTGAGTAATTCAATCAGCCTTGAGGAATGGCTTGCTCTTCCTTTAGATATGACGCTTGGTTTGTTTTAAGGAGCGGTTGAGAATGGGGTCAAGGGAGTCCATGCAGCAGGGCCACTATTCTAGCCATGCATCAGTAGTGCTACGACACCGTGACCCACTGTAACATTGTAGCATTTGCATTTATATGAAAACGGCCAACAATATTACATTTCAAAACGCAGGCATAACACTTGACCTTCTCTAAGGTATCTCATATCAGCTCCAGTAAACAATCACGGAAGCATTGGGCTTATGAGCTGCATTGCTGTTTTGATGTAGACCCCTGCAGCAATGTAAAGAAACACCTAGGTCAGCTTCATGGCTTACCGATGGTACTGCCCTCCCTTGCGGGAAAGGACTCATTCACCTTGCAGAATTCCACATTCATTCGGTTCCTAGGCTAGACTCGATTGCAGAGAAGTAGGTATATTCCGAAAATTCTACAGCGGGATGTCAATATGATGAGTCACTGGGGCATATCTTCCAAGAAATTATCACAGGACCCATGACAGCTAAATTAAAAGATATTATAGCACAATGAGACACCTATCGCGTTAATTATCGCAGTTTGACTAAGAGGTAAAACAGGTGCGTACCTCTCAGTCAAATAGTGCTTCCCACAACAGTCTCTCTCAGGGGAGGACACCTCAACTGTAGTGCACGGTGGTAGGAATGTGAGAAAAAAAAGATATGTGAAGAGAGGGGAGGGGTGGAAGTAAAAGAAAGAGGGACTCAAGGTTCCAGTGCCGATTCGAGTCGAGTTTCGCTGCACTTAAGCAGTGCGGCGATGTAGACTGGTAGCGCAGCGGAAGCAGCACTCATCGCACTTGCAGGTCGCCGTGGCATGGTGGAAGCCACTGCAAAGGGCACACTCAAGAGGCCCTGGCTGTCGAGTGTGGAGAAGCCTCGAGTTTTAAAATGAAGACCTCCGATGGTACAGTGGTGACCTGAATTATAAGCGTGAGGCACGTGCTTCAATAGACACATGATATTACTGGGATGGCCGACACAAGGTTGGGCGTGATTCGTCAGTGTCTAGGTGGCATCGACGCCGTAGGCGGTGTCCGAGCAGATGTGTTCTACGAGAAGTTTGCATCTCACGTGGATATCACAGAGCCAGCCCACCTGAAGGAGTGGTGTGGGATCCGTGAGGAGTCGACATTCGGCCCCTCGCGGACACTACGTCGACTCCTCGCGAGGGGAGACGTTGCATCGCGAGGTGAAGACGTTGCGTCGAAAGGTGACGCGAACGTGCCGAATGTCACGTGAACGTGCCGGGAATCTGTACAGAAAAGCTGCGATAGAGTGTATCTCTGTTCTGTGTACAGTCATGCTGTTTAGCAGAGCGCAGCACCACTGACGCCTCTTCGCAGCGTAAACGTTACATATAGCGTTTATTAGCTTCATTGGTATACAGATGGTAGTAATCTACGCTGAGCGAAAGGCGAAAAGGACGCAGGGAAAACAAAAAATACAGCATATCTACGAAGTGAATGAAGATGAAGAAGCTTGTTCCTTCTGCCCGTCGTCTGTCCGTTCATCCATCTGTTCGTGTCTGTCTGTCTGCCGGTCTGTCCATTTGTGCGTCCGTGTGTTTGTCCCTCCATTCGCCGGTCCGTCTGACTGCCTGTCCAACTAAGCGGCGGTGCGCCAGCTAGGAAAGTGGCATTCAAGCCAACTTAGAGCACAGCTGCTCCTCTAGCCGGAGCAGCGAGAACTAGCATGGATACGACGATGGAATAGATGTACAAAGATGAAGCATAAAAAGAAAGTTGATAAAAAGCATTTAGTTGAGTGCACCTACAATACACTGTCATACTAACTGGCTGAAATTAAAGCTTTGCCAGCACATTATATGGCAGCATCAGCACACGACCCCTCCAGTATAGAGCAAAGAACAATTTGCAGCTTGACGCACTTAGCCTAAGCGAAACTTGGCAACTTTTAGAATTGAAGAAATTGGGGGATAAGCATAATAGTTCACTAATAACAGTTAAGTTCACCTGTGAGAATGGCCGCCTTAACTTGTGTGCAGCAGTTTGTTGATACTAAACATTTGCCTATAGGCGTGGAGAGAAGCTGTTCTAGCTTAGTTTAAAATCACGATATTGTCGCTTCAGATTTCCACGTCTCCTGAGGGTCTGAAATAAACGCGTTATGCTTCAATAAATTTGTAAACAGTGCGATAATTTGAAAAAAGAAGCTATTTGGGCAACATATGGCGAGTGAACTAGAATTAGGGCATGCTATAGTACCCCACGCATTGCCATCGGTGCGCGTAGAATACCGGAGCGCACTAAAGCTAGAACGCTATTCAATTTACGCTTGATACTCTTCCTATTTAAAATAGGTTTTGTTAATATCAAAAGCGATAGAAGCGATGAAGCAACCTAACACGTCGCTGCGAGAAGCATTCTGATGAATTTTGTATTTGTTTCCTCTGCCTGATAAAAGCATGCTTGTGGCAATAAGTGATGCGACACCCACATGGTTCTACATAAAGTACGGAATTTTCTTTATAGCAACGATTCAGCTTTGGTAGCCATGAAAAAAAATTACCTTCCCCGTGTTCAACATATTACAAATAAAAGCGACCAATTACTACAATTATATTGCAATTATTGCAGCCAGCCACATCAATTGTAAAATAGTGGCATATCATACATTGGTAAAGTGAGCCACTTTGTCAGAGTAAAAAATTGATTTTCTACTTTTCTAATCATTTAAAAAAGTAGCGGATAAAAAGAACCTCATTGAGATTGCCAACACTAGAAAATATGTACAAACTTGAAATCATTTGGCGCAGTACACACTAACACAAAAAACAAGTAATAAAATACATTGCAGGCAAGAAAATGAATTCTGCCTATGAGAACAAATAGCAAAAAAGCAGCAATAAATGAAGCAAAAACAAAAATTGCACATTTAATTTAAAAGTACTTGGACTCTCCTAAATAGTTTTGAGGTAATTACATATTAAAAGAGAGAAAAAAATAAATGACAGAAAAAAACAAGACAGTGACATATGCTTTCAGCAATGTATGATGACTACGCGAAGCATCGTTAACAGACTGGGAGAAGGCATGAGGAAATACAATGGAAGTAATAGGTATGAACAAAGCCTCCTAGAAAAAACTATGCCTGGAACGTAGCTCTCTCTTCAATTGAAAGCTTGCTACCAGCACGAAATCTTGGAGGCCATGCCTCCTACCGCGTTTTGGGACGTTCCGCCGCGTGGGACCGTTCGCCTCCATACCACTCTGTCACGTGACATCACAGCTGCTCGGAGGCAACTGTGAGAGCGTTGCTGTGTTCAAAGGGGGCGAGCGCCAGAGGCGTTCGCCTCCGTATCGGAGGGCGAGGGTAACATTCAAGGGTAGGTCAGCGCATTCGCAACTCATGTTCCAGGCATAATTTTTCTAGGAGGCGATGGTATGAGCTAAGGTCATCGGTATGAGTGTGGACGCTAAAGGTCAGCTTCTGGGCGGTTTACCGCTATGAGATGAAATTACTAATAATTGAATAATTCGACAGCCTGCCCTAAATAAAAGGTGCGTTTGTGAGAATGATTGGGCACTACTGCAAAAGGTTCGGTATCACTAGAAAAGTTCCGGACCACTTTGAAGAATTTTATAGTATTGCCTGGATTTGTCCACTTCTTCAGTGATGAGTCTTACGCTAACCTCTGATTGGGATGAAAGAGTGCCTACAATGTTTGTACTGACAAGGGGGAATTTTTCCGCTCAATAGCGAACAATTTGACGATTCCGGCGGCAAGTGGTAACTAGCGGTGCGGGAACAGAGTGCGCAAAGCGCAGCAGTGGAGTTCATCAGCTTAAAGTTCTGCCTATAGGTAAATAACATACTGTGGTTTATTTCGGTTTTTTTTTCATGATAATAGGCTTCAATGAGGTGCCTTAAAACTAAAATTTCGCTCTGTCTGTGGGTCTGTCTCTATGATTTCTGTCACACAATTTTCCCAGCCAGCGATAATTCATACACTTTCTCCAGGCCTAACCATCTTGATCTGGTGACTGCGTTTATACTTGTGAACGCTGTCGATCGAAAATCAAGTATAAAGTCTACATGAGTCACTATATAAATACATCAGCATTACGTGGTGGTGTTCTTTACTGCAAAATGCATATAAACAAAACTCTAGAGACTCTTTTGTTTCTTACAATATGCTGAAAATGCAACAATTTGGACGAAAAAGCGGGTGTTTCTTGCGATATGCCGAAAATGCCACCTACGCAAAAAACTTGTTCTGCCAACCACATGATGCTGCCACCTGCCAGTGGACCTGCCCTCTGTACAAGCTCCTATCTTGAGCATTACTGCCTGATGGTATGCGTATCTCATTTAGTGGCTCCAGAGAGTATATGGGCTATTGTCTTTCGAAGACATTTGCGGCGAAGCACGCATATACACGGCCGATTCTTTACATTTACAACTTGCTGGCGCTCTTTTCAGTATTACACACATATGAATTAAGCACAGTGATAAATATGAACGAAAGCCTATAGATGACTAGCACAAGAAATGTGAGGCCATATCAGATGGCTCTCGTATGCCTAGTTTGACTAAGTAGCGCAGGCCACATCTTCGTAACAGGGATACGCCATTACTACTGTTATTTATCACGTTGCCATATAGAATCATATGTTCTGGTTTAGAGCACTAGGCATGGCTTTTTAATTGTCACTGCATCTAGGAGAAATTCACTGTAGCTGACGAGATTACATGACCGCGGCTTACTACAAAAGGTGATTTTGGTGGCTTGAAGATGCCGTTTATGTACACCTCGTAATAATGCCCTCATAAATTGCAGCGCATTCATGATGTGTATTAAGATTCACAAAATTTAAACAGAAAAACTCACAGAAAGTAATCGATTTTATTTACTATCTAAATTACTTTTCTGATATTTGAGCGCCTCCTTTCGCTAAAACATGCTCTTTAGCGAAAATAAAGTGCCTTATTTTTTGTTATACGTTGAAGCACTGATTATGAAAATGCAAACACAAAACTGTAAATTTTTTGTTGCGCTGAAGCTCACACACTCTAAAAACAAAGAAATAGGGCTAAACGTGGTTGATTCTTTGAAGAAAGTAGGAAAAAAACAGAAGAAACAGCAATAATTTTTGAAATCAAAGCAACTTTCTTGGCGAACATGGCCAAATGGCTGTTAGTATAGGAACAACAAAGTTGACATCTGAAGTCCTATTTACAACATAAATTCGCTGCTAAGACCCAAGTAACGAACAGCTGCAACACAAAGCCATAATGTAGGTTTACTTTGTGCCACCCCTACCTTGTTGCGCTTACCAGAAACCGCAAACTAAGGGCATAATTCATGAAGTTTTGTTTTCCCGTTCGCTTTTTACTGTTGCTCCCGTTTCTCTAATGAAACGTTCAACGTCTGCACCAGCATATCACTTTTGCGGCAACGCCATCAACACACGACATTTTGTGAATGGAAGCCTAAAATGGCTTGTTGGAAAAGAGAGCTCAAAATTATGAAAGGCAATACATAACTACTAAAATAACTCGTGGTGGTTATGAAGAATTCCTTGTTTTGACAGAAAGCTCACCACCAGTAACCAATTCTTTGCATAATTACATACCCTGAAGGCGTCTGGCACATTGTTTTGCTCTTGGAAAGCCAGTCCTGGTTCCTGAAAGGACAGGACAATAAAGATTGCACAGCCCCAGGGCAGCATTTCTTTCACCAGATCACCAGTTTGCTTCTCTCTATGTTGCCCAGGCAGAATTTATATCCAGCTGTTGTGGGTTGTCGATGTTTAATGCTAAACGTCAGGTACCCTACCCCCCCTCCATTCACTCTGCTGACGTCAGGAGGTAGAAAGTCACTTCTGCATGAGAAAAATTATCCTCTGTCCTAATTGAATTCCACCAGTTCATTATCCTTGGACAGCCATATTATAACTTGCTGTCATGCGTCTTGATATAAATATGTATGTTTGCAGCGTGGCATTAAGCTGATATAGGTGTCAGAGAGTTTGAAGAACTGCCATATTCGTTCGGCTGCTGAACCTTTGACATTCATGTTACGATTTCATATAGGATCACTGCCAGTTGGGCATGCTGATTTAGGTTCATGATGAAACAAACGCTTATGAACACGAAAACTCTGAAAGGACACAGGACGAGCGCTTGTCTTAATTTCTTTTTGAGTCCTCGTACCTATTGGTGCTTGTTTAAATATGCAAGATGCTATAGTTTCACGGATAATACGCATGAATGTTATTCTCTTGGAAATTCACCGTTAAAGTAGGATCGCTGCAAGTTTGTTTGCTTTCTGAGGCCTAAACACTAATTCAGAATGTATGGGAAGAATGAATTTACATTTGAGCAATTCTAGAAGCGTAACATGAGCCGCATTTGTTTATTTATTCATTCATTTTTTATTTATTTCTACTGCAGCGCTAATCGCGCTAAAATATAATGGATATATAAGAATATTCAGAAGAATATCTTGAAAAACTGAGAATAACACAAACATAAGAAACTACACTTTCTTCTATCAGAAATAACGGGAAAGGTCAAACGGAGCACGTCAAACTAACAAATGGGCTCTTGAGGCTGCTGACCCAAGGTCAAATATTTGGTAAACCTGTTTTCATAATCTTCCGCATTCGTAATTGTGGCTGACATTTATAGAGTTTAGCACAAAACGTGTATGTCATATTCCTGTTACTGTAGGGGTGTTTTTTCCATACAGAGCTGCATGGTCTCTTTGAAAACTCTGTACGTGTTATTTGTGTCATGTAGGATATTCTTAACTAATACGTGTTTAAGGTGCTGCCCCTGCGTAGTCCGCATCATCTCATCATTCTATAGCCCACATTTCCTTTCCTGCCGGCTATTCTATGGTACCTTAAGAAAGAAATGTCTATGTACAAGTTGAACTTATCGCTTTGAAATACTTCAGAATGCCCACGGCAATTTGTGGTGGGAAGTTATCCGAATGAATAATTGTTGCTTTTGCCAAATTCGCGATGTCCCAAGCATGCGTTCGTAAACCAAGACGCGCACCTATGTGAACTCCGCAGTTCTTTGATGATGATGACGATGAGTAAATATGCCTCAAGCTTTAGAACAAGTAGGCCTTCAAAATGCCAGCTCATTCCTCGATTCCCTCATATTCACTGCAGGAGCGATTCTATCAGAGAACACATTATTACACATAGTAAGGAGGCACTTTGACGTACAGGACACTCGCTGACTAGACCTGCTGCACTAGCTCAAGGCTAAACTTAGATGGGAGACACCAAAAAGCGAAGTTTGCGCTGCCAGTCGAGTTTCAAAGTTTGAACCAACTACTCTGCAATACATACATATATATAAATATATATATATATATATATATATATATATATATATATATATATATATATATATATATATATATATATATATATATATATATATTGTGGGAGTAATAATTCAATGGGGCAGTTCGTCTTCGTGAAGGTATGGAATATGGCACAACGGGAGCGTTGTCAACAAGGATAAATATATTTATTTCCCAACAGTTTCGGGAGGGGTCCTTCCTTCATCAGGGGATGAGCTCATCTCCCGATGAAGGAAGGACCCCTCCCGAAACTGTTGGGAAAAAATATATTTATCCTTGTTGACAACGCTCCCGTTGTGCCATATATATATATATATATATATATATATATATATATACCCTATTGAATAAACGTCCACCATTTTGGTGGATTATGGCAGTGGAAATGTTGGTGGCACATGGTGTATGGTGGCTATGGCGGAGCGGATGGTGGATGGCTCGCTCCAGCTTGCAATGCTCAGCAGCGTCAGAACCACCGTGACAAGCTGCCACAAAAATATTAAAAATAATTGTATAAAAACGATGTAGAAAGCACCCGCAAAAAAAAAAAGTGCGACAGTGTGGAGTCGAAACCGCCAGCTCCGAATTCTGAACTGAGTAAACTAACCGTTTCGCCATGCCGACAGTTGGCGGCATGGGTGTAAAAGCGGTAGTTTGCTCAGGAAGTCACTGTTTAACTTCAGTTCTGTTTGTTGTTGACTCGGGAGGGACGGGATCTGCGTCTGCTGAATTTGGCACATTTGATAAACACGAACAACTGCTGCCTGTAACGATTGCCACAGCGATAATGGCAACAGCGCTATACTTTTGTTACAATTTACAACCGCAATGAAATAAAAACAACTCAGTGACCCGCAGGGCGCGGGTTCGAATCCCGGCTGTGGCGGCTGCATTTCCGATGGAGGTGGAAATGTTGTAGGCCCGTGTGCTCAGATTTGGGTGCACGTTAAAGAACCCCAGGTGGTCAAAATTTCCGGAGCCCTCCACTACGGCGTCTCTCATAATCATATCGTGGTTTTGGGACGTTAAACCCCACAAATCAATCAAATCAATCAAAAACAACTCAGTGGACTCAGGAGCAGGTAGAGTTTATCGCTGGTCACTGCCAAGTTTATTATTCGTTTCTCGCTGCTTCCAAAGAGCGATATCAGTTCAGGCTTTATGACGTTTCTATGCTCATTCGATAGATACGCCCACACAATTGATTCTGATGTTTTTCGCGCAACTAAAGAGCGCAGCTGTCCCAGCGCACTGCTGTTGCTCTGTCGTTAGAAATGACTACATAACAGCTTGGACAAAACGAATGCAGTGCGCCAGAAACATTATTCTGTCATATTAGTTCAGTAAGCATACAAATTGACGTGTCTATGTTCTCGCATAAGAGCCAGTAAAGTGCCGGCGAGTGCGAACGGTGGCTCGTCGGTGAGGGGAGGCGTACCTTTGTTCGAAGTGCTGCAAGCGCGTCGCATCGATGTTTGTCGCTTCTTGCGAGGACACCGTCCACGAATAGAAAGGCTTCATTTATGTTAAGTGATGCCGCAGCTGTGCTGTATTGTCATTTTTACTCGTCAAAATTGGGTATTCTGAAACTCAGAAGCACCGAAAACACTTTACGGGCTCGGTCAGTATGACTAACCTTTGGTGGAAATCATGATGGTAGAACACACGGGTAAGAATCAAATTCGCTTGGGCTCATCTCGAAGAATGTTGAAAGTGAAAGTTTATGCATATTCGCACGAACTTTGTTAACTTGAAGGTACTGCCCAAACAATAGAGTGTGCAAGAATTACCAGAGTTGCGTTTGCGAACTGGAGGCCATTTATTGGTCGACAGCTGCACGCCGATGTAAAAACTTCACTGAGAAGTTCACAGTGGCAATTCTGGTCTTCTAAACATCACAACAAAGAAACAAATCGCGGATGTCGAACTGATGTAAGTACGTGCGTGAAATGTAAACATATTCCCGGCCGCAAATTCTATGCTCCACGGAAATTGAAGCGCTCTTGACACAACAGGAATAAAAAAACGAACTAGAAAGCATAATGAGCAACGTTGGTTTCTTTTGACCGTAAACTCTGCGCCTTCAAGAATGGAACTACAAATAAGTGATTTCGCATACTGTTCTGTGCTTTTCATCGTGCCACCATCATCCACCAAGCTTACACTATGCCACCTTCATCCACCTTGCTCACCAAGCCTTCCACCGAACACGTCTTGCCTCGCCACCATGAGCCAGCATTTTCCACACCATCACCACTAATATTTCCATCATATCCACCAACAATTCCAGCATCCACCAACCCTGTATTTTCGGTAGGGTATATATATATATATATATATATATATATATGTACATATATATATATGACGCTACCAGAAATGAGAGACGTGGCCTGGCTCATACGCCATGTTTATTCCTATTCTCACTTCTTCATCCTCTCTACCATCAGTTACAACTTTCCTTTGTCACAGGATTTCCCCTTCTCCCGGAAGAAGTCGCGTCAGACAATCAGCGAAACAACAAGACGTAGAGTGTTAGAAAACTGTCAGAATGCGCCGTAGTTCCATTTCAGAAAGAAGTTCCATAACTCGCACAAAAAATCCACAGCCAAGGAAAGCACTCCAGCCTTATATAAGGGAAGTCTGGTGGACGAGGCTGCCTGTTGCGTCCTCGACAGCATAACCACACCCTGTAGATCTGCACTGGTGATGACATGGGTTGAGTTGTTTTGAAAGAATGGACAATTTTGGGAGTCCCTGTAGTATTTCAAGTTACTACCATTCCTGAGTGACACTGAAAAATTCAGTAAAAAGCACTGACGGATATAAGTTTCTATAAAGGACCTATTCATGACTTTTACCTTGCTACCCACTGAAGTGGCGCTCCTCGGTGCGCCCAAGCTTTTCAGCTTGTAAGTGGTGCAAGTGCTGGACTAGCGTTGCTAGCGTCTAAGTTTCAGTTACAGTCAGCTTTTCATGCGCGTACGTTTGGTCTAGTCTTGAAAATTATGGTTTTATACGTGCCCACGTGTTACATTTTCGTCCAGTAAGTTCTGTAAAGTAATTTCGGACATCAAGGACCATCGCCAGGATCACAACTTTTCCTTCATGTGTGGTGTGCAAGGTTGCGCAAGAACTTACGGCGAGTATGAGTCCTATCAACGGCACATGTACCAAGCGCACAGAAATGCCATGGATCTAGACCCCTGTGATAACTCCAATGACGATGAAAACTGTGGTACTTCGTCACTACATCAACAGAATTACTGCCAAATCAGCAGGTCAAATCAGCAAATGCAATAACTGATGACGTTCCGCAATTGACCTGCAGATGTTTCTGGAGTTCTTGTTTTGTGAAGCAAGTGACTTGAAATATTATTGTTTTGCCTCAAAGCGCATGCACCAATATTGCTTCAGTGGGGCCAATTCAGCAATCTGTCAAGGAGAGTGCACAAGGAAGTATAGGTTTGAGAATATTTTGTTGCGGTATTGGGAAGCAAATTCTGACATAATGTAGAATATATTATCTTGTAGAGAAGCCAGAGGATCAGCGCACATTTCATCAGCAAATACCGTGTCAACAACATTCCCCATCAGCAGGTACACTTGTCAGTGCACATTCTTCTCTGCAACATCACCTAACATGAGCGATAGAAATCTGAATAAACACCACTTCTGGGAAGCCTTTGTAAGCAATCACTTCATTTTCATCCCATATCATTTTACCCTCAGTACCGAAGTATCACAGATGTGAATGGTTAACATTACATACAAAAGTAGAACAAAAACAAAGCACCAAAACTGGCTAGATAATACAAAAAATAATTGGTCAGTTAAGTTCTGGAGTGATGACGTCCGTAATGGCCAAGCGAGGTTGTAAGTGGTCCTTGATCGAAACAATAGTACCGGGACGGTGGTTCACTTCTTGATATCCTGAGAATAAATGATTCGTGACAGGTTTTGGTAAGGCAGTGCATTATACCAATCTCATGGACATGATCAATGCGAGAATGAATGTAAGAAGAACATGACAAAAGGTCTTAACGCAGGAAGAAATTGTAGAATTATAATTTATGAAATAAAGCTTGGGCGAAAACACGTAGGGGTGATAGGGGAAGAAGTAGTAAGGAGTTTTTCATAGAGAAGCCACACTCACACATTTTTCTTTCATTTGTGAATTTCATAGGCCTCATTTATTTCACGCGTAGTTCTGTCAGAGGTGTGGCTGCGTCTCTGTATTTCGAAAGATCCATTGTCTCTATAGGGCCCATGTCAGAACTACGCGTGCAATTATTGAAGCCTGGGAAAAGGACAAACTGAAATAAATATGTGTGAGTATTGCTTTTTCAGCTTTTTATGCTAAAGAAAAAAAGGTAACTAGCATCTTCGCTTTGACGTTGGCGAGTGCAGATGTTCGCAGTCAGTGATGACACGTGCATGAGCTGTGCTGTATCTTCGCATGATGTTTTCTACGTTTTATTGATCTACTCTTGCAGTACAAATAACATGTGTGATCGCCAATAAATCAACTGCTTTAAGTTAGCGCTGCGTGTGTGTGTGTCTTTTTTGCGTCCTTGTCGTGGTGCGCTGTACTCATATGAATGATGGCAGACAAGCCTGACTGGTCCATCGTTGAAAAAACAGGAGAAATTTTGGGCGTATTTGCGGTGGCTCTCAACGCAATTATGCTAACCAAAAAACTGCCTACAGACGAATGCTTAAGGTTTTTGAATCTTTTTATGAATGATAGTGGTATGCACATATGCTGAAAGTATTTATCAAGATCCCAGAAGCGCTTTCTACTGTTAACTCAGCCCATACAAAATTGGTAAAATGCGGAGTCCCCACAAGTGTTTTCAGGAGTGCCTTGAAGGGTCTTGCCCTCATCAGGTGCAAAGAAGCTTGATACCCAGATCAAGTTTTTAAATGCGCTGCTGCCCATCTGGTAGAACTGCTGAGTGCCTTAGCAACAAACGACAAAGTGAAGCCTTTAAAGGGACAGTAAAGTCAACAAAAGGTGGACGTTTATTGTTGAACTAGTGGGCCATATACGTCGTAGTGCTATTTTTAAGCCAAGGGAGTGCTTATTTTGACATAAAAATAACATTTTAGTTCCCCGAATTGCGAAAGTGCACTTCGAAGTCTGGCACTGATTTTATTCAGTATTATGTACAAACTGGTACTTCAAGACACCCTTTTGCAATCTTTTTATGAGCTGGCCGCTGAAGAATAATTTCTCCCATACAACCTGAGGGCATCAAGCCTGCTAGTACGAGAACCTCGTTATAAATAAATGAAAGAAGAGGAATTGGTTGGACTCAAAAAAACGAGCGCCTAAAATTTGCCCCTTTTTGTTGTTATAATTGAGCGTCTCATGTTTGTAATGAAATTTTGCTGCACTTGTACTAGTTAGTAACAATTTATTTGCGGATGTTGCTCCTTCTTTATCAGTAATATGTTTATTAGGCTTCTTCTCAAAACTATCTTCACTGTTGCCTAAATAAAAATAACCTGCTTGTTTATCTTGTAGGATTCCTAGAATGTCTTGTTCAGGGATTAGTAGAAAAATATTCGCGAGAGCCTTGAACCGATTTCCGCTGTTCAATTGGCAAGGCAAAAATTTGGCCTAATAATCAGCCTTAAGATTTACAAGTCAGGAGGACATGCCACATTGTGACTTCTATGGTAAAACTTCTATGCATAATGCTGAGAATTATTCAACCAATATTGAACTTCAAGACAAATGAGCTTGTCTTAGCAGACTATTTAGTTTAGATATTATATTTTTTTCTTGTCATAGAGTGGCCAACAATTCAATTTCAGATGCTTTGTAACCATGCTTATGATGCACAGTTCATACTTTAGCGTTTGTCATATTGATCTGATTTCTTCAACTGTGATCTTGAAATTTTTATGGTAATTTTGGGTTACAAAAAGAGAGACTGTAGTGCAAGCACGTTTCGTGTAATGCACAGTGATACCAATGATTTCAAAATTTAAGCTAGCTAGTGAATATTACACCCTATACAAACTCATGTTTACTTGTGAAGCAACGTACGGACACAAGGCACAAAAAGAACAAAAGGGACACCACTACATCGCAACTAGGTTATTTTGAGTTCACATGTGGTACGCTATAATGTTGTATATAAACCGCGTTTTTCTATGAAATGAACTAGTTGCTAGTGCAGTGGTATCATTTTTGTTCCTTTTCTGATTTGCCTCTATGCACTGCTTCAAAATAGCCATGAACAATCGCCAACTCGCCCAACTTTCAATGTTATATTTAGACTGTTGGTTTCAGGTGGCAGTGATCTTAAGACGATGTGGTTGACTAAGGATGGCTGGCATTGCAATAGATACACTATTTAACCTTCGCACTTTCTATATCATGATGACAGAAAACTAAGGGCTTGATTTTAATCACACCTTTGTGAAGATTACACATGGTAAAGCACATCATGTCTCATAACAAATTTCACTTAGCTGTGGAAGTTGCATGCTCAGTGGAAAACTTCATGTCGAAAGAGCTCCAAATCGGCGCATTATGAGCTGAGAAAAGGATTAGTTTTGCAGTGTCGGGAAACCATAGTACAAGGAGAGAATTCGAAATCCTAGTGTTTGCAAGTCAAATGCCTTCCCTGCCCTCTTTGGCCCGCGAGCCAGCGATCACATCACAGTATGCATGATCATGCTATGTGCACGCAAAGTGGAAAACCCGTCACATGCCTTAACCAGCCCAAGCCCCCGAGACGCCAGTAGTGTTGTTCCTGCATCTCTTGATCAAGCTTCGCCGAATGTGCCCCCATTAGTCATTGGGACTTGCCACCTATCACTGAGCATGAAAACTGCGACACTTGTATGAACACGAGACTAGTGAGATCATCAGTCGGGGCCGCATGAGCATTTCATTAAGTGTGGGTGAATAAATTGGCCTGATGAGTGCTTGAATGCAGTGGAAAATTTTGTTTCGAGGGCTGGCGTCTGCTAGATTATCAACTGCAAACACTTAGAACGCATTCAAAACAGTGGTATAGGTCTTGCATCTCGCTGCGGTACTCTGAAGAAAAGAAAGAAAGAAAGAAAGAAAGGAAAACAAGCATGCATAGCACAATTCTGTGTTTAGTATCCCTTTGAAGTGTTATTAGTCTACTAAAGCAATACGTTAGGCAAGCTACAGACGTCGTGGCGAATAAATTTCGCAGTATCCCATGCCACTGTGTGCTACGTCCTAGCGCAAGTGTCTCCGTAGAGGAAAGATGTAAAAGCCCTGATATCTACGTAGGGACATTAATTTATGTATGTCATCCCCTTCCTTTTGGAGCATGTGCCTGTAAGAGAAAAGGAAAGTGACGTTCAGCTTGAAACGAGCTCTTTCCGCAGCGTGTAGCATTGCAAACTTAGGCTGCCATGATCGTGAGCATCTATTGTATGCCACAAATGATCAAACCTGGCAATAACGTTGTGCTTGTCATGCATTGTGCTCGTCACGCAAAATAATCAAACCTGGTGAGGAGCCCTTCAAGAATGAACTGTCAGATTTACCTATTATGCCTAGAAATGTTTTGGGCTTTAGTTGGGTGAAGATGTCTGCTAATGCTCTGAATTGATGGCTAAATTTCCTGTCAAATGTCTTATGTATTGCTCTCGACGCTCCACAGTTCTATTCTAAGTAAGTTGCTGAAAAAAAAGCTCTTGAACACTAATACTGCTTGTAACAACACCTGGCATGCCTGGTACAAAGTTGCTAGAATAGAAAAGGTGCATTCTTATTCTCTTCTAGTGGCGGCCACTATTGTCTGGCAGTTGCTTTGTTGCGAAGCAATGAGGGAAATTCTGCGTCCAATTACATCATACATAAATAATGCTAACAATTCTAAATAAGTAACTGCTAACAATATAATAAATGCTAACAATTAACAAATGCTAACGATGTCGTCTTCTGGATAGTTGACTGCAATTATATAGAAAGAGAGTTTTCAAGTGGATGGCCAAGCATCTTCAATGTGGAAGTTGCTCGAACGCGTAAATAGGGAGTTTTAGAATGTCGTTTGCAAGCGATGCGGGCCCTGCGGGCGTAGCGGGCGCCATATGGGTTTTAGAATAGCGTTTGCGCAGCTGCAATTGGCAACGCACGATCGCAGTGACACCGTAGCCTCGAAACCAGCGCTTGCGGGCCACATTCGGGCCGCGATCGCCACACGCAATTTCGGATTATTTGCATGCGGTCCGTCGCGAACACGAACGCCTACTCGTGTTACGACGCATGCGCAGTGGCAGCGACCGCACTGAAAGGGCTCGCGGTGTGGTCGGTGCCAGTTCGCATGCGTCATAACGCGAGTCGGCGTTACTCACTATAATTTCCTACCACGGTGGTGTATTGGCTGAGGTAGTCGGCTGCTAACTCGTAGGTCACCGGATTGAATTCTGGCTGCGGCGGCTGCATTTTCAGGGCATGCAACAATGCTTAAGGCTCATGTGCTTATATTTGAGTGCGTTTAGCGTGCCCGTTAAACTCGTCATATGAATTATTGTGGAAATGAGTTTGAAAGCCCCATGTTCAAGCATATGTATATTGATGAGGCGGGACAAGGAAAGGCGCATACTTACCCAGAGTTGATAGGTTCTACTGAGATGAGGAGATTTATTTTCTAATGGTTCATCGAAGTGTTTTTGTTTCCTCTTTTGTTTTCTTTTGTCCGTAAAAACTTGTCTTTGGAGTTCACTGTCTACAAGGGTGCCAGGGCAGTGAGTCTGCTTCACTATGCTGCCATACCTTTGGGGCAACTGAACATAGCAGTGGTCACACAGTTGGTGCAATGGCAAGCAGTGCAGCGGCTCACAGAGGATTTCAGAAAGACATCAAACTGAGGATGTAATTCAACTACTATTTTGCTTCATGTGTGCGTGGGAGAGATGCAGAAAAACACAGTTTTTTCAATAAAATATCATATTGCGTGAGTTGGTTCCCAATCGAGGAGGAAAAGATGTATTGCAAAACAACGTAAGGATAGACAAGTGTGTTGTTCAATGAACAAATGTTGGGAATTTGTGCTTGTTTTCCTTCTAATGGTCCCCCATAGTGCGTTTTTGAACTATTATTTCTACGTGTGAAGTTAGGTGGCCTGCGCAGCTTTCTGTCCCTTCAGAAGCTGTAGTTCTTACTACTTGTACGGCGTATGGTCTAACTCTTGAAATATCTGTGTTGTTGCATTGCTGGTCCACTCAGCATTACCAGTGGCCAGGTATTGCTAATGCTAGGTTTTCTGGGTAATAGTTAAAAGATACGCACACCTATGACGACTGTCGCAGATGCAAACCTTTCTTTTATCAACTTTCTTTGCTTCAATACTTTTTCCCTTGCTCATAGGGCAATTACCAACCTCTCACGTTCTTTCTGACTGTTTAAAAAGATCATGGGGATATAGTCCTGGTAGGGTTATTAAAGACTTGTATTTATTTGCATCCTCCTGACTGTGCCACTGATGCCACCACAAGCATTCTTACCATGCGTTCTTTACCAGTAATAAAAAACTGATGCTTTGATTCACCTTTGCTAGTCAATCTCGCTTAGAATTATCTAAGCCTTCTGCGCAAGTACATATCATTATTTCGGTCATCTGCCAATCTACTTGCACTTGAACATGAGGCTTTTCACACATTTTCCTATGCTTGAGTCCCTTCCCCATCGAAAGATTTGGCCATCAACGTGAAAACTTTGTTTTAGATGTCTACAGACCATTATCTTGGTGTGTGACTTAGTTACCCCCTGTCTGTAGAATTGTTAGAATGTTTAAGAAAGATCGGATTGGGTGCACGATTGCCTTATTGCATTGCAACAAAGCAACACCGAAGGCTTGATGGTAGCCACCACTGGGAGAGAATAAGAGAGCACCATCCGTTTTCAAGCAACTACCTGGTATGCAAGGCGTTCTGTGTAGGTATCGTACAGTTAAGAGCATTTTTTGCTACCTAAAATGCACACACTACAGCAACATTCGGATCACTGGTAAAGACAGTAAAAGGTCGCACGGTTTCTTTGCGGTGTCTTTACATCAGCACTGAGGAGATATCGCAAAGGCACAAGATGGAACTGCAGTATCTGGCCACATTACTTTATGTCAAAGGAAGTAAAACGGCGGTCGCCCAACATGGCACAGATTGCCGATTCAATTGAGAAAACACACTCTTCCCGGAGAATTTCAATTACAAAGGAGCTTCGTTCAACAAAAAAGTAATTGAGCGCTATCCAGCACTCCGAATTCCTGAAAAGGTGCTGTATACATTGTGCATTTCAATGTAGGTATTTATGCATCTTCAAATGGAGAGGCAGAAATATATTTAACAAAAATTTCACTATCTTTCGAACAAGTTTTACGGGTCTGCTTCTCAAGCAGGGTGAAGATAACTTTTTTTTACCCTTGCCTGTGCTTTGTCTTCATTCACTAGGGTTTCAGTGTACTGCTCTGTGGTTGGTGCAACGCTATGTATGTGTCCATTACTGATTATTTACATGCAAGTTTGTGAGCTTTTGTGGCATGCTCAGTCAATTCTTACGCTTCTTTGCTTTGCCGGCCACAAGTACTACAGGCTGGTATCCAAGGCAGGGACGAAGTTCGCTCAATTGACCTCACTTCAATGCAGATGAAAATCGCTTTAACAATGGTTGACGAAACAGCCTTTTAGGCTACCCTGACCTTCACTACTTACCACGTGTCTCCATAGGCACAGGCTTCTTAGACAAAAACAGAACTGCTTACGAACATGTTAATGATGCCTGCCTCTCACGCAATGCAACTTGCATTCCTTTTACTCGTCATCATTGCCTGCTTCTTCTCAAACTCACTGTGCAACAGTAAGGCTTACTATATGTGTTTAGAACACTTGAAATGTAGTTAGTACAATACGTTAGGTTTGCTTTTTGTCAAGCATACGAGCAGCTCATTTGATTGTAGTATATTTCATGTACTGATGAGTACGTGTCTTTTTTTTTTTCTAATAGCTCCGTAAAGATTTCCAGGATATAACTGGAGCAAGCTTCAAAAAGAATGCCCTTGCATTCATAAACACCTATGGTGAAAGGTGTTTTAGCCTGGCTAATTCGCACTGACTGGAAAGGCAGTTTGCCTCTCGCATTGAAGAGGAACATCTAAAATTGACAGTATTTTTTTTTTTTTTATTCAAGTACCCTAAAGGCCTGGGTAGGCATTACATAGGGGAGTTGTAGCACAATAAAGCTGTTACAATTACAGTGTATAATTTGAATAACAAATACAAACGATTGATATAAATATGCACATACATATGTAGAGATATTATTACTTAACAGAAAGTACTACTAAAAAAAAAAAAAAAAAAAGGACAACAAAACTCTAAGGAAAATTTTCGCAGTGTTCAAAACAACAAAAGGATGCAAAGAAAGGATAATTCACGTTCATTGAAATACCGCGTACAAGAACAACGACAACAAGTACAACAAAGCAGATATGCACAAGAACAATATTAACTTTCATTAAAATAACTTTTAAGTTTATTCATGAAATCTTCATGATTTTGGGAAGAAACGACGTCGGCAGGTAGCTTGTTCCAGTGATATATTGCGAGAAAGAGGGGGGATTTACTTAAGAAGTTTGTTCGAGCAAAAACGGGTTGTACTTTAAAGGGGTGATCCAGGCGCGGAAAGATACGATGGGCGGCCGTGATGTGGCGTACGCGGAACGATGATGATGAGTGATAAAGTTTGTGGAAATGAGATAGAAGTGCTATGATTCTTCTATTCTCTAGGGTGCTTAGATTCAGAGATTTTTTTAGGTTAGTTATGCTTGATGTTCGTGAATAATCTTTGGTAATGAAGCGGGTTGCTTTATTTTGAATTGCTTCGAGTTTGTTGATGAGATAAGACTGGTGCGGGTTCCAAATAAAAGATGCATATTCTAGTTTTGCGCGAACCAACGTCGCATAGGCCAATAATTTAGTAGACTTGTTTGCCAAATAAAGGTTACGCCTGATAAAACCAAGAGTTTTGCATGCACTGCTACAAATTGCTTCGATGTGGTCACTCCATGAAATGTTAGAAGATAAATGAACTCCCAAGTATTTTATTGTATGCGCACGCGCGATGACTGAGTCATTTATCAAATAATGAGTAAGCTTAGGATTAGACACTCTAGTGAAGGCTACAGCCTTAGTTTTCGAAGTATTTATCTCCATTTGCCACTGTTCACACCAATCTGCAATTTTCGCAAGGTCAGATTGCAAAGCGTCACTATCAGAGGTGGTAGTTATTCGTCTATAAATTACGCAGTCATCTGCGAATAATCGAACTGTAGATGAAATGCTATTGCTGATGTCATTTACATACAATAGGAATAAAATAGGCCCCAATACAGAGCCCTGAGGCACCCCTGACTTGACCAGTGATCGTGAGGAAGAAAATTCATTGGCAGTTACAAATTGGTACCTGTCGGTTAAGAAATTCCTTATCCAATTCACAACCTGACTATGTATATTAAAATAGCGAAGTTTTTGTAATAAACGGTTATGAGCTACCTTATCGAACGCCTTGGCGAAGTCTATAAATATGGCATCTATTTGCGATGAGTCATTAACAGCTTCGTAAATGTCAGAGACCAGCTCGAATAACTGCGTCTCGCAGGAGCGACCCTGTTGAAAGCCGTGCTGGTTGCTGAAAAGATGGTTGTGCTTTGTTAGGTACTTCATGATTGCCGAAGATATGATATGCTCTAATAATTTACATGGTATACTGGTCAGCGAGATTGGTCTGTAGTTGGTGACAGATGACGGGTCTCCGGATTTAAAAATTGGCACTATTTTAGAAACTTTCCATCCGTCAGGAACGCATCCTGACTGAATCGATTGCTGGAAAAGGCATGCAAAAATGGGAGAAATAACAGGTTTAGTTAACTTTAGCAGTTTAGGACAAATACCATCTGGACCAGGAGCAGAGCTGCTAGAAAGACGATCAATAGCAGCTTCGATTCCCTTTTCAGTGATCACGATGTCCTCCATGATGGAGGTAACGGAGCCGAGGTGAATATTGTCGGTAATAGGAAGCTCACGAGAAAAAACAGAACAAAAGAAGGAATTGAACGCAGTAGCGACTTCAGAGGGCGGGAGGAACTCGTTGCCTTGCATTATCGATATGAAACATGAAGACGACGGCTTGGGGTTTATTACTTTCCAGAATTTTTTTGTGTTGACAGTTAACATGTTGGAGATGTCATGGTTGAAAAATTTGTCTTTTGCTGCCTCAATTTCGGTTTTGCATAACTGCGACTGTTCGCGATAAGCCTTCCAGGCATCGTCAGATTGCAAGGTTTTAGCTCTTGAATAAAAGCGCTTCTTCTTGTTAATGCATCGCTTCACGTGGGAGGTAAACCAAGCGCTCCCTGTAGACACAGATATGTGTATTTTTGGAATGTATTTTTCTTTGAGTTCGATTAGCTTGTGACAGACGATCATCCAGTTCTCATTGCTGTCGCGATGCTGCATGCCGTTGAAAAATTCTACGCAAAAGGACGAGAGTTCGCTATAGATCATTTCAACATCTGCACGTGCGTAATCATAAATTGTTTTCTTTTCATTCACGCTTTCTTTACGCGTTAACTTGAATTCACAATGGATGACATTATGGTCACTGATGCAGTCTAACACATTAACAGACATGTTTGACGGTTCGGTGGTAAGCACAAGATCCAAGATAGCATCCCCCCGTGTTGGCATAGAAACTATTTGGCTTAAACCGTAAGACGAAATCACGTCAAGAAAGTCCTTACATTCAGCTATCCTTGCGCCGCTATCGGCTGTGCCCGTCCGCCAGTTTATTCCAGGATAGTTAAAGTCGCCCGCGAGAATCACAGGAGAGCCAGGAAATCTGTCATATACGAGGCTCAATGATTCGTTTAGGCAATTAACGAAGGTTTCTTTTGAGTCAGGCGGACGGTAACAAACCCCAACGGCACAAGTTACACATGAAAGCTGGACCAATACCCACAAAATTTCAATACAGGAACCCGTATCAAGCAGACGCGCTTGAAGATCTTTTTTACTGCAATCATAACACCACCTCCTCGTGTTTCCGTTCTGTCCTTTCGAAACAGGATAAAGTTTTAGTAAAAGACAATTCATGGTTACACACGTCACTCGTCAGCCATGTTTCAGTTCCCACTATGATGTCTGCCGAGCAGGATTCGACAAACGCACAAAGGTGATCTTGTTTTCGAAAAATACTTCTAAAATTAGCTATAATAATAGATAGCTTTTAACTTCGGTTTCAATGGGGCGTCATTCATAAATCGCGGGAGCGTCTTGTCTCGGGATGGGGACCACTTTATTGCTCGAGGAATCGACGGTGAAAATTACGTTGCCCATTATAAGCTTGTCAAACTGCAACTTATACTTCTCATTTTTCTGTCGCTTCGCACGCGCGAAATCACGAAGCGTTTTTCTAATTAGCTGCACACGAGGTGAAAAATCCTCCTCGATCCACACTCGCGGGGTTGCCAGGTCTTTCAGCTTGAACGCATTTTTCAGAATATTGCTTTTGTCCTTGAAGTTTAGGAATTTGACAACAACAGGTCGAGTGCGATCGGGTTTGCGTTGCCCGACCCGATGGGCTCGCTCAATTTCACCTGGTTGAATTCCCAAGTTTTCCGTGATGAATTCATGAATGAGTTTTTCTGTATCGCTCCATTTTTCAGCGGCTTGCTCAGGAACACCCTTGAACACGAGATTATTGCGCCTCATTCGATTGTTCTGGTCATCTACAACAAGGTTGGCTTGATGGGTCTGTTTTTGCTCAATGGTTTTCAACTGTTCCTGAGACTCTTGCACAACAGAGCCGACAGCCTTGACGCTTTCACTTAAGTTGTCAACGCTCTCAAGACGCTCCTCTATTTTGGAGAGCCGCCTTTTGAGGTCTGTTACAGTAGTGTGAATGTCTTTTAGCTTGTTCGTCACTTCCTTTTGAAAACGTTCATTTGAAGCAGTGAATTCCTTTACCAGTGCCACCACTTGGTCAACCTTGTCAGGACCTGGATTAAGCTCAACGTCGCCCGCACAAATGAGCAAATGAGCAAGCGAAAAAAACACAAGCACTAGGCGTCCACCCAGCAAGTGACGGCGACCTAATGAACACGGACGGAGCCACAAAAGATTACATGATCCCGTATTTTTCTCGGCTGAGTGAAACAGCCGATGCGAGCGCGGTAAGTGCACAAATCAATACCCATACTTAGTCATACATAGACAGTGTGCAATTGGGACAGTGTGCAATAGACAGTGTGCAATTGGGGGATATGCAGCCAGTTAGAAGTTCAGCAAGGGCAAGCAAGTAGCTACACACTCACCTAGAAAACAGCACGTTATTAGCTTGAGGCTTTGGCTGCAAATCCCCACTCGGTCGGCGTGAGCGATCCTTTTTACGGCGGGGCTGAACTGAGGGTGCTTGAAGCGATGAGCAGTCGAAGCGGTAAGCAATGGCAGCGCCGGTGTGGTGCTGATTGCCTCAGATGAAGTGGTGATTGCCAGTCACGGTGCAAGGTAAAGGGGGACGCCACGTGTCCGGTGGCAACTGCGTCCGGTGGCAACTGCGTCCGATGACCTAGAAAACAGCACGTTATTAGCTTGAGGCTTTGGCTGCAAATCCCCACTCGGTCGGCGTGAGCGATCCTTTTTACGGCGGGGCTGAACTGAGGGTGCTTGAAGCGATGAGCAGTCGAAGCGGTAAGCAATGGCAGCGCCGGTGTGGTGCTGATTGCCTCAGATGAAGTGGTGATTGCCAGTCACGGTGCAAGGTAAAGGGGGACGCCACGTGTCCGGTGGCAACTGCGTCCGGTGGCAACTGCGTCCGATGACCTAGAAAACAGCACGTTATTAGCTTGAGGCTTTGGCTGCAAATCAGTAGATGTCAAAAAGTGCATGTGTTGTAAATATTTCATTCACAGGAATAACTTCTTGTTTTTAGATAATTCATTCTAGCACTTATGTTTTGTTCTCAACTTTCACCTCGTGCACAGATTGCTTTGAAGTCGGTGTCCTAGATATTCTGCCCATCCTGCAGAAGGGAAAGGCTTTTTGTAAAAAAAAACAGTAAGTTGCGTTATTACTGTTCTGATCACAACAGGGCAAGAAATTTTAGCCTTCAGCAATTTTTCATGAGTATTATGTAGTTCTGAATATAATATGTGGGCATTTCCTCTCTTTGTGAGTATACCAGCCTTTATTTAGATAACTGCTTACAGCAAACTTTTTGCAACTTTTATGTCTTGATGATATTATTTGCCTTATACGAGCAACATTTCATTTACAGTAGTAAATAAATTAACAAGTTCAACAGTATCGCCCGTCCGAAAATCAGTGGCATGAATGCAGTTTTTGAAATATTACGAGTGAAGTATATTACCACTGGCACACCCAATCGTGAGCTTTTTCCATAGGGCTTGTTTGCCAAGAGACACCTAGCTGAGAATAACATACTACCAAAGAGCCAGAAAAAAGAAACGTCTCTTGTAAAGCCACTTAGTACCCCAGTACTGTAAGTTGCAAGAACCACCTTGGAAGTAGCTCGACAAAAGAGTCAGACATGGAAGCCCCTGTCGTGAACCAGTCTGGTGGTGTTGTATGCGTCTCACAAACCTATTTATACCCTTTCAACTGTTTTAGAAATGAACAAAACATCACGGAGAGTCCCCACAGGTGCTAAAAGCGGTCGTATGTAGGGCATTGTTGGCAGACACTGTTAAAGTATATGTGCACTAAGACTTTCACATGATGTCCTTAGTGGGGGACTGTTGCGGTACTGTACACGCCCGGTAAATCTTCTCTGACATCCACATCACACTTATACTGGCCTCCTTTGTGTCCGTCTTACTGTAGCGGCCGTGTCGCGAAGTGCTTAGAACTCAAATGAGCACTTGTGCTTACGATAAAAGCATAGTAAAATATCTTAAAGGTGACATTGATCATTCGCAATTTACTGAAAGTGCCCATGCATGCCGTACTGTCAAATAAAGCATGCCTCTCTTGCTTACAAATTTGGTGTGACAGTCTTTACAATACTTTTGTTTTTAAGTCATTACTATGCAAAAGTGTTATGCAATAGTAAAGAGAAATGTGCATTGCTAAGGTGCATTATTATCCAACAGTTTTAAAGGAGTGCATCTACTATTTTTTTCATGCTTTTCTTTCTGCTCTGATCGCAATCGTGTTGCTGTAACAAAGGGCTGCAACTAAACAATGCTTTTTCAGTCGTGGCGCTGTCCTAATCATTCAAAACATCAAGTAGCACTTATTTTCTTGATTTCTTCAAGTTTTGCTCATTGCGCAAAATAATTGATTCATCAAAGCTTTTCAACTGATGTACACACGTAGTTTATTCCTATATTCCAGTTTTTATGCAAGTTAAATGTTATCAGCATACACTAGCACCATATTTTTTAGCTTCACAAGTATTTCGTTGCACACTGTTTCAAGTAACAGATGATGGGGAATCATGCCAGAATTCAGATCTTGAAGGTGTCTGTGTGGGTGAACTCCTGAACTACACATTTAGATGTTTTTTTGTGTAAAGCTAAGAAAAATTTCTCAAGAAATCAACATGTCTAATGTAATAATTAATCCTTATCGAATCTCCCCGAACAGACTTGTGCTGTGCCTAACATTCAATTCCTTTCCCAGTAATTCATTGGTGCATAGTAATATAGTGTGCTACAAAATTGTCTACAGACGTCCTGTACAAATTCATGTTGGGGAAATATTGCATCATTTCATTCATGCATAATGGTGATGCCAACATTGTGTTTCTTTCAAAAAATATGTATTTGTGAAATCCCAAGGAAGCGCACATAACCACATTTGCACGCCAAATTTCCTACACAGTGTGCTTGACAGGCTTGAATAATATTTTTAGTATGATTGTCGAGTGGTGTGTTGCATTTATTTCGTCTTCTATCCTGCTTCTGAACGAAAAACCATTTTGTCTGTCTATTAAAGTGATTCAGACAGTGCAGCGCCTGTGAATGGCACGTTTCGAAAAGGTAATTCGAGCGCGAAAACTTGACACGATCACTCACACACGCACACACCCATGCATCAAACACACAGCGCTTTTCAAAATGCTCTACCAACTAGCCCAAAAACAAGTTCTCTTTTAATGGCACGTTTTATTAGCTGACACTTTTTGTATTGTCCAAGGAAAGGCGATCAAGAAATAGTAAATAGGCATGTTGCAAACAGAGGAGGCTTGAAAAGACAACCACCAGATACATTCATCGGCATCTCAGCAACTACTTGATGTGGGTGAAATTCAAGGAGCACCTGCATTACTTAAATTTTGGTGTATGTTAATTAACATTGGCCAAACTTAAGCTACAGAGTCCACAGTGGTGCATATTAAAATCAGAAAACCACAAATTTTTAGTATTTAACAAGAGAAAGGCAGGAAGCTCAACTGAATAAGATATTCATTCTGTTGTATTTTATTCATGTCGATTTTTATCATTTGCTTATTTTCTTTTCATTATAGAAAGCCTTGCCCACATTGGAGCTAAAAGGCAAGGAGCCCTGAAACGCAGTGTAGATCGCCACACAGTTCGAACAATTGTCAGTAGAGGTCATGGATGTGATTGCTGGTGTTACAGCACTTGTGCCTATGTAAAATAGATTTATAGTGCAATATTCACCGCACAACAAAAACACATTTGCTGTGCTCGAACACTTCTACAGAATAAGATCTGCACCAACGTCTCCAGTGAAGAAGCATTATTTCGCAGCTATAGAAAAAGGCATGACTAATCATTCAGCTGTGTGAAAGAGTTCGTATGGAATAAATATTTTATTCAGAAGCTGTATTTTGTTGTTACTGCCATGCTAATCATTTATTAAATTACTTTGTATGAAAAAAAGTACGGCTCGTACTTTTTGTTCAACCTATATTTCTGTTAGTTAAGCTGATGGATGTTCTTCACAATTAGTTATATGAAGGTTATAATTTTAATACACACTATTTGGCAACAATGCGCAGCCTAATGAACTATATGGTATAATAATTTGAGTAAATGTTGGCAAGTGGTGTCACTAGTTTGCATCACTACTCGGCAGACAATAAACATACACAGTGAAAGTTTATATACACATTCTACCTTCTTGCTTGTATATAGTAACAAACCTAGAAACCGTGTTGACAGTAAACTTACTAGCTTGGCTTACTTTCCAGTAAAGAGTAACGAACTAGTTACCATCATGGTACTAAAATTAGTAGCTTAGTTTACTACATTTCAGTGAGTAGTAACAGGAGCTAGTAACCATCATAGTAATGCATTTACTACATTTATGGTACTGTTTTCTGGTAAGTAGTAACTGTAGCTGAAATTGTAAAAAACTTCGCAACCTTATAATTTACTACCTGCAGGTAGTGAATGTTGTGACAGCAATTTACTACCTCAAAGTTAGTAAGTAGCAACCCTTTTTTTAGAGCAGGATTTCACGCAAATCATGGTATACGATACACAATTTCTGGCAACTGTTGAGATCCTAGAAAAAAGCTCATATCCCAACATTTCCTGAAGCTTTGTGTGTGGCAGTATAATTTTGTGTTTTTTCTGAATATGTCGACTTTTGGATTCTGATAGCCAGAGTCATATAAGGTCACCGCTGTAGAAAAAGCAACTCCGTCAAGTAATTTAGATTATTCGTAGATGCCAGCGCAACTTTCATGAAACAGTGTATAGTATTTAGCGTATCAGAAAGATCCTAATTTAATTTGAGAGACTTTCAGTACACGCATATTCCCATGCCGTAGTCTATGCCTAGCTTGCACCGAAAAGCATATTGTCACGTTCATTTCTTCTTTACACGTATGTTTTGTCGGTTTTCGCCCACAAAGCCTGTCTCGAATGCTCAAACCAAAACTGCGCCTCATCGTTATAGAATGTTCGAGGTTTATGTAGATCAATTTCTCAAGGTAACATTGCAGATTGTTCTGGAACATATGTTGCTGCTCGCGGAAACGCTAGAAATTTTGATGGCAAAGGTATAAATGCCGACACGCTTCACCGCTTGTAAGTTGATTGACAGCCGACGCTCCGTTCGCCGCTATCAGTACCAGCATGCAATACTGTAATCTGACCTTTCGCTCACGTGCCACAAGTTCGGCCAAAATAAAAAGGTTTATCTTGTAATTAGTCTCCTTCCATCTTCCATGTCACGTCCCCGTGACATCTGGTGTAGGTGCTGCTTCAATCATGTACCGGATGCTCCCGTCATGCCACGAACTGAGCCCTCGTCACGGAAGAGAGACTGAGCCAGCCACGAGAAGCGAGCAAGCCACAGGCAGCAAGGTGTACCCCCGGAGTGCGGACCTCTACAAGATCATGCTCGGAAGACCAACTCCATGACTACGACTATGGCAACAATAGCAACCGCTGCGTCACAGCCCTCCATCGTAATGCAGACCTCAAGGGAGCCGCCAACTTTTCGTGGGTTATTATTTGAATATCCGGAGACCTCGCTGGTGACCTACGACCGCGTGTCCGCACTCAACCACCGGGACACGGAAGAGAAGCTCCGTCGCGTGTACTTATATTTTGAAAAAGCTGAAAGGACCTCGTTGGAAAATCAGAAGTCCGCGCTTTCAACGTGGAATCTAGAAGTGTTCACGAGCGTCACTCCCAAAATTGACTGCGTTGCTGGAGACCTGAGTGCAGATACCAAATGAAAATGTCACCATTTCTACGGAAGAAATTACCCGCCTCTTCCGTAACGCCGACCGCGCCATGGCTGAGGGCGAGAAGCTGCGGTTGCTATTGCGAGTTGTCAAGCAATAGCTGTTGGCTGGACTTGTTCGCAACCTGCCCAAGAGCGTCGACGGATTCTTGACGGAAGCCACAACAATAGAAAATACATTTGAGATGAGGACAAGGCAGTACAAACGCCGCTTCGCAACGACGAAACACGCTGAAATTCAAGCTCGAGTTCAATTTTTAAGGACCTGCGCTAGAGCATCAGATCCGTCGTACGGAAAGAGCTGCTTAAATTGCTACCACCTCCCAGCATACAGTGGATCCCATCGCTGACGTCGCACGCCAGGAAGTTTAGCAATTTCTTTGCTCACCTGAACCAGCGCAGCCTGAGCCACAAACCATAAGCTACGCTGCTGTAGCCTGACGTAACGTTCTCCCACTGCGTGCATGTCAAGAGGCTTCACCGCTGCGTTTTTATCGCCGGACACTACCACTATCACCACCGGCGACGCCATACCGTCCACCCTCCGTCCAGTGCTAGGCTCTGAGGACAACCGACATGTGGCACGCCCCAGACCACTGAACACTCTGTTATCTCTGCGCAGAAGCGGGCCAGACCTACCTCTGTTACCAGCACTGCCAGATGGGACTGCATGGTGTCGCCATAAACGCGCCGCGTCTGCAGTGGGAAGAAAGACCAAGTGACCTCACCACCTACTTTGCAACTGCGCAGCGGACGACTCGAATATCTTCCCGTTCCCCGTCACCGGAGCAGCTATATGTCACCTCACCGCCGGCCACACACTGGCTCAACTCGGGGCTGGTCACCTAGCCCGTACTCGGAAAACTAAGCCTAGCAGCCGATGGAGCTGTGGTTGCTGTATGACGAACTGCCGAAGATTCTCCGCTGCTGACGACGAAGCCGTGAAAAAACCCCAAGAACACTTCGCAACGTCAGCGTAGTTTCGACATCGAAAACTTGTGGTCACATTACGACTTGATGACGCAACGTTGAAGCAGTGGTACAAACTGTCGCAATCGCGATCCGACACCACGATCCACATAAAACGGGCGACGACGTAGTAGTGAGGTCGGCGTTTTTATCGATGGCTCCAGTGTGACAGCTCTCGTCGACACCGGAGACAACTATACTGTCATCAGTAGAGCGTTCGCCACGAAGGCGAAGAAACTTCAGCACGCTTGGAGAGAGAGAGAGTGAGAAGAAACTTATTGATGTGTCCCTGCGGGGGTCAAAGGTGGCGGGGGTCCGGGAGATGGGGCTCTCTGTAACCTCCTTCCTCAGGTGGCGGCCAGGCCTTGAATCCTGGCGGCGTTTTCGGCCAGCTAGGCAGACGGGAGCTGGTCCTCCGGGCACATGCTGAGCAGCAAAGGCTCCCACTTCTCGGCCGTGGTGATTGTGAATGTAGGGTTTGTGCAGTGTTTAACTGAGTGAGTAGCTGCGGGGCAGGCCACTATATTATGGTCGAGCTTGGCGTTAGGTGCACCGCACGCTTTGTATTGTGGAGTGTGAACAGCAGGGTAATTACGGCTGTATAGTGACGGACAATGAAAAATACGTGTTTGTAATAGACGTCAGGTAGTAGACAGCTTCTTACTAAGGCACTTGTCAAGCGTTGGGTATTTAGGCCTGGCCTTGTGATAATACATTAGGAATTCTCCAAAGGTGATCATTCTGTCCCTCGCATTGTAACGAAACGAGGAGACCATCATCTCTCACTCAGCCGCGTCAGGTCGCGAAGAGTGGCGCTCTGTCGGATGACGCACCCGGTGGACGAGAGCTCTAGTGGCGTCATCAGCGTGTTCGTTCTCATGAGCCCCGAGTGGCCCAAAGTCCAGATGATGTCAGCGCGGCGGCGACGTAACAGGAGGTGTACTTGAGAATTTGGAGCGCCGGTTGGCAGATCAAACCATTGGTAAAGCTGCGGATGGCAGTCTCGGAGTCGCTGATGATGCAAGATGCTTGGGTTGAAGCGTACGCGAGAACGATGGCTGCTTCTTCGCCTACATCAAGTTTGTTTGCACGAATCGTGCCAGTTGCGGTTAATATGTACTGCGGCCCGGTGGCGACAGCCAGGGCCATGGCCCGATGCGTGAGATATTCCGCTGCGTCTTCATTCGCCACGTGCGTGGCTTTTGAGTAGCGCTTACCTAGTTACTGGGCGTGGTCTGCTCGTCTTTCTGGGTAATATTCAGGGTGCATATTGCGTGATATGGGAAGAATCAAGAAGGTTTCGCGAATGCCTGAAGGAGTTGAGAATTTCTGGAACAACTGGGAGACGTAAGGTATGCCGACTGCGCCCATGAGATGATGTCCTGTAGGAGTTTGGCTAATCGTTCATAGTGCGTGAGACTTTGGGCTTCCATGTATTCGTGTATTGTATTGTGAAGTCCTCGGTCATTAAGTTTCGCATTGGGCATAGGCATGGGGAGATGCAGCGCGCACTTTTAGCAGCACCTGATCATTATTTTTAGTTTCTTTCTTGTCGGTGAGCGTAAGTTTCATAAGAAGCAACGTAAAGTATTCTGCTTATGGAGAAGGCGATCACCAGTCATATTAGATTGGCCTCTTTAATGTTGTGCTGTTTATTGGCGATGCGGGAGATTAGCCTGGTAGGCTCATAAACACTATGTTGTAGTAGTTGCATTGTTTCTAAATCGCCACCGTTTTGCTGAATGCGGAAGCCCAATACGCGAATAGTAAGGACTGTTCAAATAGGGCGATGTTGCACATGCAGATTATCGTGGGGAGGTCTTTGTTGTAGAGAGATCTAGGTCCATAGACGGGCAACTGACTATTGGGGCAAGCAGGACAATCGTCGTTGTTCAGCGCAAGTTAGGATTTTATCAATAGCCAATTGAAGTTCATCGTGTATCTCTCCTTCGCTACCTCTGGCAATCCACAAGGTGATATTGTCCACGTATATGCTATGGTGGAGGTCGGCAATATTTTCTAGAAGTGGCTGAAGGTGAAGCGTGACCAGGCTGAAAAAGGATTGAGAGAGGACCGACCCACTTGTGTCCCTTTCCCACCAAGAGTGATAGAAGGTGCAGGCAAATCGTTGACCGAGAGTGTGGCTGTCCTGTCCGTTAAAAAGTTGTGGATGTAGCGGTAGGTAAGGGTGCCTACGTTAAGCTTGGCGAGGGCGTCGAGGATGGATGAATGTGGCATATTTTCAAATGCCTTTGTGAAGTCTAGCCCCAGAATAGCACGTGTCCTGTACCGAGAGCCGTCTTTATGGTCGATAATGTGACTCTTCAGTTACATTACCACGTCTTGTGTCGAAAGTTTAGGGCGGAATTCGAACATCGTATGCGGGTGTAGGGCATGCTCTTCCAAGTACCTTTGTATTCAAGCGTGAATAACGTGCTCGAGTACATTGCCGACACAAAATGTGAGAGATATCGGCCAAAAGTTCTCGATCATGAGTGGTTTTTCTGCTTTAAGTATCAGATTAACTGTGGTGGTTTTCCATGCTCTTGGTATTTCTGCCGACTCCGAAACCATGTGCAGATAAGATGTGAGTGTTTCAAGTGATTCTTCGTCAAGGATTCATAAAATTTTATTTGTAGTGTTACCCGGACCAGACGCTGATTGGGGTTTCAGTTGTGAAACTGCGAACCTTACTTCCGCTTTTGTAAGCTAGGAGTCGAAGGCTGGATTATCCACCCCTCTGTAGCACGGTAGATCAACCGAAGTAGCACTGACAATGTACCAACTAGATAGGTACTCTATAAGGTCTTCATTGGTACCTAAATAATTGTGCACAGCAGTGAATAAGGAGTGGCGCTGACAAGTTTTCGTCGATGTTGGGTCTATCATATGATGAAGAATATTCTACGTCCTGGGTACGTTAGGTAAGAGTTCCATAACGTAAGAAAGCTGATGCCAGTTCAGCAGGAGAGTTGAAGAGCGTAATCTTCATTTTGACGCGTTAATATAGCACTGCCTTTGCGTAACGAGAAGTTCAATTTGTTGGAGTTGCAGCGTTTGCGCAGGCCAGCAAGGGCCTTCCACATGGGCAGCAGCTTGGTGTCTACCGTCTTCCTGAAGAGTCTTGGTAGCACGCTTAACGTCTCGTAGTAAGGAAGCTGTCCATTGGTTGCTCGAGGTGGCAGATTGTGGAGAGGCTGATTCCCGCAATTCGCGGAAGACATCCTAGGCAACCAGTGTAGGTTGTTTGGATTTCCTGCCCTTCGGGCCAGCCTTGACGACCGTTTGTATTATATAATGATCACTGCCTAGAGGTCCATAAAGGTTGGACCACTCTGCATGCGTAGTGTTCGCAGTGAAGCTGAGGTCAGAAGTGGTGTCTCTGATAATGCTGTTGGTAATGCTGATGGTAAAGCTGGTGTCATGGATGTAGCCAATGAGCGGGTGAGGGAGCGTTAAAAGCCCCTATCACGTGGAGGGGAGAATTTCTTGCAAACTTCTTGACATAAGAGAGGAGCTTGTGAAAGCGATGTGGTTGTCATAGGCTGCTGTAAATATTGACCAAGAACATAATGGTGGGCATACGGCGAGATGAAGAGAGGATTTCCTATATAATGTGTGACACTGTATCAGAGAGGGAGGGGTGTTGAATAACGGGGATATTTCGTTTCACGGGGGTGATAAGAACTTCGCGACCGTCAGGGGCTTGAGCAGTCGTAAAGGAGGCGTGTCTGACAAGCTTAGCCTGTCCGCCCGATTGCTGTAAAGCAATAATATCTGGTGTATCTTTTTTTTGGGTGTCGGTAGCACGCTCCTCTTACGGCGGTAGCTACGGCAGTTCCACTGCCAGATGCTGTACTGAGTGTTCGAATTACCCATGGCCATCTTGGTGAATGCAACCATAAGGCTTCTGATGCGAGTGTGAGCAAGAGCAATGTGTACAGTGCTCAAGCTCTGTGACTCTGCTACTGTAGCTGGCGAGAAGACTTGAAATTGTGGCGTCAAGGTTCAGTACAGCTACGGCAGTTCCACTGCCAGATGCTGTACTGAGTGTGCAAATTACCCAAGGCCATCTTGGTTAATGCAACCATAAGGCTTCTGATGCGAGTGTGAGCAAGAGCAATGTGTACATTGCTCAAGCTCCGTGACTCTGCTACTGTAGTTGGCGAGAAGACTTGAAATTGTGGCGTCAAGGTTATTCTGGACAATTGTCGCTTGGGCATCCAGCTTTTCATCGGGCAATAGGGCGAGGTGATGCTCTAAATTTTCTGTGGGGACTAAATCGAGGGATCGCTCTAGCGTTTTTGTGATGGTTTGTTCAAGCAGTTGCAGTAACTGCCGTTCAAGTATCGTTTGAATCGTCTCGTGTAGTTGCTGCTGCGGTACAAACTCTACAGGCAAAATGAGTGCTGAGGTGGTAGGTGATTCCGACGATGATGAGACTGGTTCTTGTGTGTCTGGAGCCTTTCGTTTAGGTGGGTGGGGGCGGAATCGGCATGGAGTTCAGGAGAGTGAAGCAAAGAAGGAGACGGAGGTTGCTGGGCAAGTTATTTCCGTAGAGCAGCGTTTTCAACGCAAACGTTTTTGTACTGACGTACGCAGCGAACGCAGCTCCAGTGTGATAGTACCTAACATGGTTTCCTTACTAGCTGTGGTCGTTAGGCGCTGTATTATGTATCAGAGCAGGTTGGGAGACAATGCTAGCCCAGCTTACCGTAGGGGTGGCGAGGGTGAGACCGGGTTGCCACTGCTGATGGAGGGGACCATCCGAAGCCTCGGGCACCGCAGATCTCAATAGGAGCTCCTGGGGCTGATTCTTGCAGCGCTGCTTTCATCGGCTGCGTGAGCCACGATGCTTCGAGGTTTGACTGGGACTGCGAGAGCGGGTGTCACTAGGTTTTCACCTCATGGCATTCCGGATGAGAATCTTGCGTGGAAATTATGGTTGAGAGGTACTGTTGTTGTTGGAGCTTAGCTTTTTCTTGGCGACAATAAATGAGAAGGCGAGGTGTCTGGTAGCGTTAAGGAGTGGTTTTGTCACCGGTCTGGTGTACTTGGCCACACAGAAGACACTTAAGAGTGCATGGATTAGCAGTAGCAGGGTTGACTGTGCCACACAGCGTGCAGATTACGGCATTCGGTTGGGGGCAGACATCGGAGCGGTGGCCGACTGCCCCGCATTTGTCACCGACTTCGGTTCGCTTCTTAAGTAGGTAACATTTGTATTCGGCTCCTCGATAGTACACATGGAAAGGTACTTGGTCGCTAGCGAATACAATGAGTACCGTTTTTGTCTTTCCCATTCAGTGAGCTTGTAGTATTGTGGAGTGGCGGTCATTAAAAAGACTTGCTGAGATGTCTTCAGCAGAGTCATAGGGGGAATATTGGGGATCACTCTCTTGCTGTGTTGTCAGAGGAAGTAACGTATGTTCGAACGTCATAGGTTTCAGTTGACACCTGTAGTTTGGATATTCAACTGTATATTTCAGCGATGGATAGGTGATGTTTGCTTACTACAATGAAATCAGCTTGAACGCAGGTGCGGTAAATGTCTTCTTTGAGTAGCGTTGTATGCAGATCCATTTCGCGTAGAATAGCATCGCGCAGTTGTGCTTCACCCATTTTGGAGAAGTTGAGGCCGTCTCTCGGGTGAATCACAACTTTGACGTGATCATCTGGCAGACGTAGTTGCTTGGGTTGACGAGGGAGACACTGAGCAAATTAGTTCAGCATTGGGGTATCGGACGCGCTACCCTGGCCAGTTGGCGATGCCGGAGCGTTCGATGCATGCTTGCATTGCTTGTTTCGGTGGCTAGAGAACCATCCGGCTTCGAGGGTGGCGTCTTCAGGGGTGATCTCAGTTCCTACAGCTGTGACCACTTCCAAGGTTAAAACGGCTGCGATATCTGAAGGTAGGGCTCAACGCGGGCGAGCCAGATAGAGTTGGGTGGCACCGGCGTCGCGGCGAGGAGCAGCTGTTGTGGCAGCCGCCACGCCAATATCAGGTGGCGCGAGTAGTATGAGTTCGTCGTTAGGGTTAGCGTTTCTATCACCTGGTTCGGGAAAAGCTCGCTAACTAAAAATCTACCGTCTACTGCGGACGGAGCCTGGTTGTATTCGGTGCTGGGGTGGTTCCAGTCGTCGACAAGGGCGACTGAAGATGTCCAGAAGTAGGGGCTCAACGCTGCCTTTTCCGCATGCAGGAGCGAGTGGGTGTGCTGCTGCTCTGCATGACATCCAAGGCGTCTCTACACGCCTGGGAAGGTCCAAAAATAGGAACAGCCGGAGGCCACCCAGGAAACGCCGGAGTGAATTTGTACGGCGAAATTCTGCGTTAGCAACCGGATTTACCCCGCAAGCTTCGTAGTGTTACAGTGGTGCTCGAGAGATGTGATCCTTAGTGCGGACTTCTTAAGCCTTCATAATGCCGTCATCGATCTGAGAACCAAGTAAATAACGTTATCAACAGAACACGCCATTGCATGCCGACCGGAAAGCAGCCCTTGAATGTACTGTAAGATCAAATCAGCATTCCAAATAAGCTAACTGTGCAAGAACCATACCATGTTGCTCAGAAAGAACGTGAGGCAATATAGGAGCAGGATAAGAAAAGGCTGCAGGATGATGTAATATAACCATCACAGAGTTCTTGGGCGTCACCTGCGGTGCTTGTCAAAGAGAAAGATGGTAGCCTGCGTTTCTGCATTGATTATTGTAAGCTGAATCTAGTTACTAAGAAAAGTGTTTTTCCATTGCCACGTTTCGATGACTCAATTTACAGGCTATGGCATCCACGTTACTTTATATCTTTATATTCTAAGCTGGGATACTGGAAAATAGACGTTGATTGACCACGTACATTGAAGACGTGACGTTTTTTCTGTCACGTTCGAAAAACACCTAAAACGGCTTCTGTCCGTTCTTCAAAGCGAACGGTAGGCAGGACTCGCATTGAAAACATAAAATGCCACTTTGGATTTGAAGAGCTTCATTTCCTGGGGCATGTGATCAGTCATAAAGGTGTAGACCTGACCTGGACAAAGCTGCTGCAGTCACAAAGCCCACGGATAAGAAGGCAATCAGACGTTTCCTGCGTCTCTGCGCCTACTACTGGCAAGTAACAGATCTTTCGCACGTCGCTTCTCCACTCACCCACCTAACTAGGGAAGATGTTGCGTTTATATGGGGTGAGGAGCAATGAATGATTGATTTGCGATGTTTAACGTCCAAAAACCATCATTTGATTATGAGAGACGCCGTAATGAGGGCTCCGGAAATTTCGACCACCTGGGGTTCTTTAACCTACACCCAAATCTGAGTACACCAGTCTACAACATTTCTGGCCTCCATCGAAAATGCCGCCGCCACAGCCGGGATTTGATCCCGCGACTTGCGGGTCAGTAGCCGAGTACCTTAGCCACTAGACCACCGTGGTGGGGATGGGGGGATGAGAAGCAAGACACAGCAATTAATGAGTTACGGCAGCGTTACAATCTTCGCCAGTGTTCACTCACGTTAATGACGATGCGCCAACAGCGATAGATGCAGATTCCAGCAATGTGGGCCTAGGTGCTGTTCTGGTCAATAGCCAAGAAGGTGCCGGGCGAGTGGTTGACTATGCTAGTCGAACCTTTTCACGTGCCAAGTGCAATTACTGAAACACTGAGAAGGAATGTCTGGCGGCAGTTGGCGCAGTCTCAAAGTTTCGCTGAAATTTATATGTCCGTGCTTTCCAAGTGATAAGCGATCACCACTCCCTTTGTTGGCTGACACACATGAAAGATACTTCTGGACGTTTAGCGCGCAGGAGCATACATCTTCAAGACTACAACATGAGAATAGTCACAAATCGGAAATGCAGCGTTTCGATGCCGACTGCCTTTCGATATCACTGATTCAATGAATGATCACAGAAGACGAAGAAGCTATCGGCTTTTTAGTTGTCTATACGACTGACATTTCTCGGCAACAGCAAGACAATCAAGAGCTGAACACTGTAGTGACACGTATCTCAAAGGAGTACGGCCACTAGCGTGGGTCCGGTCTTAGCGAGCCGCAGGGCATGCGTTAACCGGTACCGTGGCGAGAACACGAATGCTGCTCAGGGTCGCAACACATAATTGTCTGTGGCAAAACCAAACGCAGTACAACCCGTTGCAAAGGTGTGGTGGGAAAGCAAATGGGCTTATCCACGCCACGGTCATAAAAGTACTACTCAGGGTGGCATGAGCACGTCTCCGTGGTAAAGGTGATTCACGGAGACATTGGGACTAAGGCCCAGTTGCTCGAACGAGGGCAAAGGCGCTTGCGTTGGCTTCGGAGGAAGGCGCGTCGGCGCAGCTTGGCCACGCATTAGAACACCGTACCACCTTTCGGCCGAGCGTACACAGAGGCGCAACAAAAGGTGAGCGTTCGCCTCGGACGCGAGGCGCCGTCAGCAAAGTCCGACGAGTCCCGAGCGACGGGAGTCGACGGACGAAAAAGATTTCGTAGCTCACCGTCAGCTGTCCCGGAGAACATATGCCCGCTACCGACGCACGCGCGCAAAGCCTTCCGGGAGACTCCGCGCGCCGCGCCACAGTCAACATCCGCTATCGGGTGAGGGGGTTAAACGTCACTCCGCTTTCCCAACGCGGCAGACAGCGGAGGACGGAGACATGTGAAAACATGACAACGGCAGAAAAGGCGGCAAAGTCCGCACAAAGGCGGCGGGCTAGCCTCAATTCCCACAACACATTGATTGAGGTCTTGGAAGGACGAGTTGCAAATGTACCGAAGTTATTTTCGAGAAGTTTTTCATCATTCTGCTTACGCAACGAAATACTGTACACGAAGAATTTCTCTTCAACAAAAAAGAGTTATCTTCTGGTAGTTCCTGAAGCTCTCCGCAAGGAAATCTTGGAAGCTTGCCATTACGAAGCCACCTCAGGCTACCTCAGTTATGCGGGGAGATTGTCCCGATAAGAAAATGATACTTATGGCTGAGGCTTTCAGTGGAGATGAAGCATTAGGTTAGATCTTGTATTGACTCTCAGTGACAGAAAGCTCCACCGGATACTTTTTCTGTGCAGTTACATCCTATTTTAGTACCCTAAGCTTCCGTTCGCACAGATTGGCAGGCACTCTTTAGTCCCATTCCCAATATCGGATAATGGCAACAAGTGGATTATAATGGCGACTGACTAACTCACCAGATACGCGAAATCCAAGGCAATTCCGAGTGGAACTGCAGCTGAAGTGGCACAATTTCTTATTTAGAACATTTTCCCTGAGACGCGGTGCTCCGGCGGTTGTCATAACAGACAATGTTACTGCGTTCACACCTGAACTTATGCACACGGTGCTTACACGGCTCATAGGAAGAAGACATCTTATCACCCATAAATGAATCAGCACACTGAACGCCTAAACAAGACCATTGCACACATGTTTTGCATGTACGTCGCCGTGGCACCCACGAATTGCAAAAAAGTTTTGCCATACGTCTTTTTCGCGTACAGTCACTTCGCGTATAGGAAACAAAAAGATTGACACCGTTCGGACTGATCTATGACCGCGAAGTGACTACTAAGTTCGATGCTATGCTGCCTCATGATTCCCATATTTCAGAGACAGATGCCACAGGCTTCACTGAGCATGCCAAGAAAGCAAGAAAACTTCCCCGGGTCAGAATTTATGATTGATATGCGGGGTTTAACGTCCCAGGACCACCAAATGATTATGAGAGACGCCATAGTGGAGGGCTCCGGAAATTTCGACCACCTGGTGTTCTTTAACGTGCACCCAAATCTGAGCACACAGGCCTACAACATTTCCGGCTCCATTGAAAATGCAGCCGCCGCAGCCGGAATTCGATCCCGCGACCTGCGGGTCCTGGTCAGAATAACCAGCCAGCAAGAACGCGACGCCAATCAATGCAATCTCCTTCATCAATTCGTAGCTTTTACACGAGGGGAAATAGTCTGTGTTTTGTCACTTGTGTGACGGCGAGTTCTGTCGGAGAAACTTCTGGACTGATACTTTGGACAGTATAAAGTACTGCGCCGTCTCTGTGACATCACCTACGAGGTCGTTGCTGAGCGCTCGTTTTGCTTAAGAGCGCGTCAGCGTCTGCCTGAGACTGTGCACGTGGTGCGACTGAAGCCGTATCTTTCAAACTGATGTGGATATTGACCAGCTAATTGCACATTGACTGCTAATTGGTGAGCATTGAGACGATGCTCTCTCTAGAGGAAGGGTGATGCCGCGTCCTTATTTTCACCCAGCTATGCGCTGGCACTGGTAAAACGACACAAATCCGCACGAGAGGCGCATCACAAAAAACAGACAAAGAAGCACTTCGTTTGGCCGAGTCCACCTTTGGCGTCTCTGTGACAACAGCGTCCTTCTGTTTGTTACAATAAACCCCCCGTACTTTGCGAACTGTGACAATATGATTTTGAGACACGCTGTAGTGGAGGGCTGCGGAAATTTCTACCACCTGAGGCTCTTTAACGTGCACATAACTCTGAGCACACAGGCTCATAGCATTTTCGCCTCTATCGAAAATGCAGCCGCCGAAGTCAGAATTCGAACCCGCGATCTGCGGGTCAGAAGCCGAGTACCTTAGCCCCTAAACCACCGTGGAGGGGCCGTAGACCATTTCAATGCAGAATGAAGTTTGCTTGCAGATGAGCAATTTAAGAGTTTAGAGTGAAATCCGAAGAAGAAAAAGATGTCATGAGACCACAAATGCCAGATGACAGCTAGATCTGCGCTCAGCGGCCGAAAAGAGTTCGACGCTAATTGGTATGTGTGCACGCCAAGGTAACCATGAATGCCAATCAAACCAGCATAATGGGAGACCTACGTGAGAGATAAATGTTTCGGCACTTGATGTTTTGCCTACACAAGTTTATGGACGCTCTGTTCAGAAGTACCTTACCACCATTATCAATGTGGAAGTCTTCAAGAATTGCATGATTTTCTTCATTTATGTACCTTTCAAAAGTGTGGCTTGTTTGAAATTTGGAGCACAATTACACTCTTTACAATGCAAATCAAGATAACATGGTGATCTTTGGTAAGCGCCAAGTTGTGCTCCACTAATCTCGGTTTTATACGATGGCCCGTATATCGTGTGTACAAAAGGTCAGCAAAAACGACCCTTATGCACCATACCTGTACACCTAACCGTAAATTTATCGCGTTTTATGAAGCAAATGTGACTGCGCACCTTGTGTATTATGCGCTCAGTGTTTCAATGTACCTTAACGGCAGCCGACAAAATTACATAAATGCCCTATTAACGCTTAGCTTTATTTGGCTTGTGAGATACGCTATGAGTATATGAAACGCATGCCACATGGTTGTCACTATTGCTTTGTGAAACCATGCTCGGAATTAAAAACGCGGAGTATCCTACCATTGAGTGGAAGTGGCTACGGTAATCTGGAAGCTAGCACAACACATTCGTTCACACAAGTTAGTGAGAGAAGGCTTAAGGCAAGACTTACTAGCAATAAGATTGCCTTATAATGATACAATACAAAATTCTAGACTGTTATTTACCGTTGAGAACAACCACGTACATGTTGGAAGATGGGCCCTGAACATTATTCTTGACACTCTTAGCACGCCTGTGTTACGAAGTACGCATGTTCTCTACAAGCGTTACTGACATTCAAACCAGCAAGTGCGGTGATTGATACATAACGAACCATCTCTGCCCGCTCAAAACACCAGAAATATGTAGTCCTCCTCGAGAGGTGACATACATATACCCTATCGTTCACATTTATGAGCCCGTTCTCGGCATTGCATATCCTCATAGCGCTATGTTTTATAACATACAATTGTAGCAAAGATCTGACAGTTCTCTAATAATGATGTTGTTTCGATACTGTTCTGCTAATATACATTGGGATAAGTATTCAATTACTTACTTGACCTCTCCATAAAAAGCAAGGTATCGGTGCTGAATCCTTTGGCTAAGTTGAAAGAAATCGTTTTACTGTACCACACAGTGAACAGTTATAGCTATGCGACATATTTAAGAGCGACCATTATATTTTGTTCATCTAAACTTTAACAATTTTCTCTTTCTGACGTGTTTCGATGATGTGATTATCTCCTTGAAATATTAGGTAAGATCTTCACTAGGGCTGCGTAGCCTAAAAAAGTGGTGAAGCAGCGTGGCGTCAATAATCCTTTGCTTTTTCTCATTGTTAATAGTTCTCTCGAATCGCTATATTTTTGGGGGTAGCCTTGTCCCCTTTTTATTTTTCATTATTTCTTCCTTTCTATGCTTCGCTTTATTATCTCACTTCTCCCAACATTTGTTTTTCATTTGAGCCTGTTGAACAATTGTTACAAAAGCGGGGCGAATTGTTCATTTTAAATGCAGTTTTCTTTGAATTAGGAAAATAAAAATAAAACAAACTAAAGATGATTTGTCTACCATGCTGGTGTAAAATTCGGTAGTCAATTGCACCAACACGTTGCCCCATCTACTGCTACTAACATATATGTCTGCAAACGTCCATCAGAGGCCGTCATTGTTATTTTCCGTCGATTGTTGGCAGAGTGTGGACCACGATTTAGGAATATTTATGTTTCCCAAACTTTGTTCCCCAGCCAGCGTCGTCGCATTGTCCAAGTCAAAGGTATGTCCCGTTGTACAGCAGCGTTCAATTAGCTCCATTTTGGAATGCGTGGCATGCGTGGATCTAGCGGCGTCGCCATTGTGTTCCTTGAGCTTCGTTTGTCTTTCTTGCCTCTTTAGACGATGTAAGTTGCATCATACATGCTTTATGGTATTTATGAATGACCCCACTTTCATCGTTTGCAGGGACGTGGTCTTCGAGGTAAGCGAGCTTGTGTCTGAAGGCTTGATGAAGCCAAACAAATTCACCATGTATGAAGTTTTACCACCAACACCATTAGGTGAATGATGAAGAGCAGGGCAAAGCTTCATTGCTTATCGTTAAAACCGTGAGACTCGGCGCGTTGCTGTAGGGGTGACTGCAAATGTACTTAGATAGGGCAAGGTGGCACATAATTGATGTGAATCCTTCACAATATATTTCTTCCATTCTGTGCAGTGATGTGCCCTGCGAGTCCACATCAAACGTCAATGCCTCTGCAAAAAAAAAAATCTGTGTCAAGGCCAGCAATCGAGCCCGCCTGACGCAATCAACTAAACGACGTCATCAAGCGGCAGCACCAGTCTGTCACGCAACGCACCACGAGCTTCTCAGCTCGTGAGCCCGTTGAAGCAATCGCTGCCTTTTAGTCTGGCGAGTCTTACGCAATGCGTGGCAACATTCCTCGTCCTTGGTGCAACCAAGTGCAGCGGCGGGCTTCATTGGAGGATTCCGACATCACGACCAGCGGTAGTTCTGGTTGGACAACTCGTTACTCAAGAGAATTCACGCGGTGTCTATAAAAAGCCCTGCGGTGCGTCGCCAGAGAAGACCTATGTGTCAGAGAAGACGTCTCCGCTCTTCGAGTCCCAAACTGTCGGCCACAGTGCCGAATTTGTAACGCCTCTATTTCTATGCTGTACATAAACCTTGCCTTAACTCACCGTCGTCTCACCCGCTCATCTATCAGCCTTACGCAGAGCAGTCGCGAGCTGAGTATCACACGCTACCAAACGGCTGGTGACCGTGTCCACAGAGTTCAGAGCAGCGGCGCGCTCGGAATCGTGTTGTCATCTTGGCTTCGTAACAGCAGTGACTCGGTATCCTGGGTACAATGCGCTGCCCCACCCATGTCATGGTCAATGCTACTACTCATGAGACTGCATAATAATTGAACCTTGAGCAGGTTGGTATATATTCTCCTTAAATTTAGAAGCGCACTGAGAGATGAGCACGAGGAAAACAAGGTGCACAAGTGGATTACAAAGGCTAAATATTTTCTGTTTTGTTTTTTGCTTTACCAGTAAATTTCCATGTTTTTTTAAGTAAAATCAATTGCGAGTCAGCGCATGTGTTGTCCACGTTCTTTTTCTAGTACCCGCCCCTAAGTGCTCTACTAAAATCAAGATAAACACGTGACTGCCACGCTATTTTCGTGCGATTATCGCAATCAAGAAACTGTACATCCGATCTCACCCCCCATCCCTGGATAGCCTTCTCACTGTACATCATTAGGCGCAGCGGAATACGTGCACCTATTGTGTGGAGCGACAGCTTCGAGGGAGCCTTTAGACGCAACCCTTTTACTAGTCTTCATAAAGCAAGGTGGCAGCGAAAGAATAGGGATGGTTTCCTATCGTTGTTTTTCCTTGATGTGCAGGTGAAAAAAAAGGCTATGCCAAATCTTTTTGTCCAAGTGATTCCTTTTTGTCGGTGCTGCCTTGCCCGCTGCCACGTTGTTTATGGCATTTTTTAAGTTTTCCTCAGAGAAAATTATTACTAGTGAAACAGGACATCGAAGGCAATCCGGGTCCTGATATTTCTCTGAATTTAAGAAGCTGAAGTAAATATTAGGTGATATTACGGAATTTGAATAGAAGCGGCTATTTGAAATAAAAAAAAGTATTTGAAACCTGCACGACAGGGTAACTTTTGTCAAGAACAGCTTGACTTATAAGCAGCGTTGTTCAGTTACTTGAAAAGAAGGTACATGAACAAAAAAATCACACCCGGCAATCTAACCTAATAATTTACGGAATAACTGAAACAAACAGCGGAACCTCCGAAGTAATACAAATGATCTAAACAAGGACATTTTTCAGAGCGCTCTTGAACTAGACGAAAATACTTATGAAAGGAGCTCATAGATTAGTGAAACTGGCATCAAACGGAAACCGCCCCTTTATGAAAAGATTTTTGAACGTGAAAGACGAATTCGTCATTCTAAGAAGGCGATATACTCAAAGATCAACAATATTTTGTTAGGGGAAAACTTTTCTTCGGAATTTCAGGGCTTTAGACAAAAACTATGGACAAGTCCAAAGGACAAACCAGGAAAAACACGAAGAATTTACCTTATCCTTCGAGATGTACATCACTGGTGTTGCTTACGGCTGGGATGAAGAATGATAATGTTTCTATTAAAATAACGAAGCTAGAAGAGGCAGTTGCCCCTTGAAAGAAAGTTATGCTCATCCAAAAGTCAGGCAATCCACAAAATAAAGTCGTGAACGTTTCTTTTTTCTTGGACATCTTAAGCCAATAACTATGCTTACACAGGTTCACCACACGTAAAAAGTTGCGCAGGCTATAGTGAACGCCCGCAGCGTTTCACTAAGGCAGATACACTGGAAATTCAGTTGCTTCTGCACGAACCGCGTGTTGCCATAATAAGGAGACATGGTTACATAATTCAGCTAACAATGACCTAGTATCGCCATCATCTTATAAAATATGTCGTAGAAATAGAGTACACAGGAACGGTGGTATTACTGTCCTAACAACGGAACTATTAGAAGCTAAACTTATTGAAAAAAAATCATGATATCCAGTGTCTGTGCATTCAGTTGCCCTGCTGGGGGCGTTCGTTTATATTAAACTCGTGTTACACAGCACGAGACATGGCTCTCCAATACATGATCCGGCTTAAATACATGTCTCCTTTTGACGTCATCAGGTTGGCTTTAAGAATGGCAAAACTAGTGATGTTACCTTCCACAATTGTCGAAACAATATATTTTCTAGAAAGAACTCTATAATTTGTGCAGTTTTGTGCTATTAAAGACTCGAGCAGTCTTTGAGTGACATCCAGTGTGCTTAAAGGTAGCATCCTGGGTTAATTGTTGTTAATATTTTATATAAAAGAAATTTTCACTTTGTTTAAAACAGGCATACTGATACGAGTATTGTCGGACGAGTGTTTTTGACTCCATGAAATATTTATAGCACATGATCAAAATGACCTTGAAATAAGTTTGCAGAACATGCTGTCACATCCCTTTAGAAGTCCAGGTGATGTTTATTGGACGTAGGGGTACAGCCGCAGGACTTTTACCGGATGCGTCGCTTCGGCATGCACTCAAGAGACGGATAGCGCATGAACTTTTTCGTGTTCATGTGCCTCCGCATGAGCATTTCACCCACTATATACTACAGGTGGCATTATTTTCTCCTCTGCGAAAAACAGCGTCGTCTCGATGCTGCAAGGTAGGTGTAAAACAAAACAGCTTACACTGCACGAAAACATACGGATGAATACAGACTAAGTTCAAGCAGTCAAATAAAGTTTAGGCGTAATAAAAAAAGAGAATGAATGGGAGAAAAATTTATGACTCCCAAATATAGGTTGCGCGCGACATGAATTATGGTGATGATGATGCATCCACTATGACTCTTGCCCACTCAGGGGGGTTGGCAGAGAATTGAGGATAAGAAATTTATGTCCTTTCGAATGATACCTAATCCTAACAGAAGGAGGATAAGCACACCTAAATACAGAATTAGGTCGAAGCTTTGTTGTCTCGTTTTGTTTGATTTGACGACCCACTGTCCGGAACTACCTCTCAGTTCACGTCACTCACGCGGCACAGCACCCTAAGGGTCCAAAGCACCGGGCTTACCAACTTTTCCGAAAGGCCGCGGTGACGAACAGGTGTCTACACCCAAACGTGGTCTCGTGGACTATTGGGAACGTCTCGATGGCGGGTATTGTAGCATTGTGCATCTGTTTGCTGTTTCAGGCCTATGTGCAGTCACGCGAGCTCGCATGCGGACTCGGCATGTTCGGTGAAGTTTTCGACGTCTGCTGTTAACCGGTCAGCGTCTAATATACTTCTAACATAGTTTGAACTTCGCGGCAGTATAGAAGGCAAACGTGCGTGATTCGCTTTGTTTCCTGAACGACGGTGTTGTAAGCGAACGTCACATATACTGACCCAACGTTTTGTGTGAGATGTTGGTGTACATGAAGATCATATCGGTGACTGTCTTATTTAGTCCCTCGGTAAGGCCATCGCTCTGCGGAATAGCAAGTGGTTGTCTTCCTAAGCATAGTGTTGCCTAGCAGAAAAACCTTGTCTTTAGGTGGCGCACTGAGCGCGGTCCCTTGGACTGTTATCACTGTAGAGAGAGCTTCCATGACGCAATACAATGTGGCACATAAAGAAGTGCGCTACCCCGACAGCCGTGGCTCGGGGTAGAGCCTCTGTCTCGGCATAGCATGTTAAATAGTCAATTGCGACTATTACTTGCTTGTTTTCATTCGTAGACTATAAAAAGAGCCAAGAAGGTTCATGCCGACTTGGTCAAACGGCTTGTGAGGTGGGTCAATTGGTTGAAGTGATCGCGCCGGCTTGCTTGATGGTGAATCTTGACGCCGACATTCACAACACCCTTCCACATACTTCTTGACGTCTGCCGAATGGCCCGGCCAATAGTACGTCTTTGATACTCTGGCGAGTGTTCGTTGGAAGCCTAGTTGGCCAGATGTGAGCTCGTCATGGCAAGCGAAGAAGACGTCGTCCCGCATATCCCTCGGAACCATGAGTAGGTAGGTGCGGATCATATAGCGGGTATTTTTCTTACAAAACACGTCGTAACGAAAACAAAAGGGTGTCAACATATGGGATTGATGGCGTGGTATGACTGCAGTACGACCTTCTAAAGAAGCGCTGACTAGTCGAATCTCGTCCTCGTCTCGCTACCCTTTGTGATCAATGTCAGCGTTTGAAGTAAACGCTTTTGAAAAGTGCACAGCAGGAGAGAACGAAGACCGCGCGCAAATAGTGGCCGCAGCCTAAATGAAGATGAAACTGAAAGCACGTGCGAGAGTGCGAGGAAAGAGGCGCAACATTAACAAGAGAGAAAACAAGATAATTATAGGTCAGGAAACACGGAGGTACCAGCAAACAATGGCTCGGTGCAGAAACAGAAGCCAGCGTTCTATATTTACCCATGAGCCCACTCCTAAAGCTGGAGCCGCCAGGTTCTGGTCTGGTTTCTCGACGCATGGCTAGCAGCCAGCGCTTCATTGCCAGCCACCCCGCATCCGGCGATGCCGCTACCAGATTTCTGTTAAACATCACCTAGCACTCAGCGTGTTGGTAAGACTTAACTGCCAGCTTTCTCCACTTCGCCACTCACCCGCGTTTATACTGTGTTCTGCAATTGAATTTTCTCTATCTGTGTTTAAAGGGCGAAGCTGCTTAAAGCGGCACCCGTTCGTCCCTCGAAGTAGTAGTAGTAGTCGTAGTGTGTAACCAGTCTTAGATTTTGACCTCAAAGGTGGTGCCGTTTGGATATTTATTCTGTGAGTCGTCGAACAAAAAAATCGCAGCGTGCGCGTTATCTAAAAGCCAAATTCTCGTCTCTCATTACCCCTTAGCAGCCATTGACATGTAAATTGAGCACTATCTGACAAGAAAGGGTTGCTACGTTATACTCGCTGGGTGTAACCTCCTTGGTTTCAGAAAGGTATAGCGAGCGTTCGGCCGCAGTGCCATGAATACAGTGAACTAGTATATACCATGAACTCGAGGTGGTTAAAGGTGGGAAGTAGACACGAAGCGCAGCCGTAAGAAAGTGTGCGTGCGCCTCCTGTCGTTCAGTCTTTCGAACATCCGCTGGATGACGGTGCTTCTATATGAGGAAAGATATGATGAAAAGCTGCGAGATGGTAGTACTTGGAGTGTTGGATAGTGGGACAAACGGACACACTGGCAGATGCATAGACGGACGCACAGATGGCTTCACGGACGGATGGACGCATGGACGGACGCAGGAATGGATGCATGGACGAACGCAGGGACGAACGCACAGATGGACGTGCGGACGCATGAACAGACGCGCGCAAGGGCGGGCAGATGCACGCACGGGCGGCCACACCAACGCAAGCATAGACGAACGAACGCAAGAAAGAATGGATGGACAGATGCTTCGCCCCACTCTCCATCAGTCACTCCGTGGATATGCTGCCATTTTTTGTTGAGAAGAGGGTTTTACCGCATCCAGTGAACGTTTAGGTGTGTTGGTTCTGTGGGAATTTGTTGTGTTTTACTTGACAATTAAACTTTTTGTTAGAGTTTCGTTGTTAAAATGGGATTAGTACTTCATGAATATTCTCGGAGGTTCAAACCTAGACAGCTCTTACGAACAATAGTAAAAGAAACTCGTAGTACAAATTGGCGTCCACAACAGGAAGGAGCCGTCGGTTTCACACCAATATTTACTGACGTGGTGGAAATCATGTCAAGTAGGCAAGAGTGAATGGCCTTGGCGGATCACATGGGGATGTTTTGGAGGGGGGGGGGCACTTGACAGCATGATGTGATAAGAAGAAGGTGCGAGCATAGAAAAACAGGCTGGGCTGCGGAACACGAAGCTCGAGGCAAACGAGGCAAGAGGGAGGTCTTAGCTGGGAGTTGAAGATGGGCAGTCAAGTGGTGGACCCGAGCCTATTAGATTTCTCCCTGCCTGGGCCTGCGGACAGCGCCGTCCAGGGAGTGCGAGCTGCCGCGGCGTTCGAAATCAAAGCCTGCAGATTCCTGTGCGGGTACAGCAACAGCAGTTCAGCCACGGGCCCAAGCCTTGCAAGCAGTCACCTCGTCGGATGGGTGTGGGCCACTACAGGCATCACCGAGTGAGCCCCATTCTATCATCGCCATCAGTGAGCATCGGTAAACGCCATGATTACAGAAGCAACGTTTTGGTAACATAGAATTCACTGTCTTCCCGGCTCCACCGAACCAAGGCATCAGAACTAAACCGTGTAGTTGTGACTTTAAGTCGACACTTGGGGGTCTTAAGACGTCCTTTTAGGGGCGAAGCTCCTTAATGCGGCACCCGTTCGTCCCTCGTAGTAGTCGTAGTCGTAGCGTGTAACCAGTCTTACGTTTTGACCTGCAAGGTGGTGCCGGTAGGATATTTCTCCTTTGCGTTGTTGAACAACAAAAAGTTCGCAGCGTGCGCGTTAACTGAAAGCCGAATTTTCCTGCCTCTCATTCCCATTAGCAGCCATTGGCATGTACATTGAGCACTATCTGACAAGAAATGGTTGCTACCTTATACTCGCTTGGTGTAACCTCCTTGGTTTTAGAAGGAGGAAGACGAAGTTATTCTCTTGTGGAACACAACACATCTTGTGGTCTGTGCTGTTTTTTCTGCGTTCCACAGCGCCACAGCGGGGTCTCCAGTCCCCTACATCGCAATCATGGATGTACAATCCCCGGAGATCCCGCCCAGTACCAGTTAATCCACGGGCATTGCTTCAAGAAAGCGTGGTAATCCATCTAGTGAAAGCGAGGACACTGAGCTGTACTCTGCATCAGACTACGAGTCCTCGGAAGACGACTACTAACCTGTGCTCTACCGCAAGGCCAAACGAAGAATCATGAACGCATCATCGGCATCAAGTACAGCCACTGTGAGGACAGCGCCTCCGCGATGGCCTCACTCCTTTCTGTTTGTACCGCAGACTACTACTGCCAATCTACGCTTCCTCAACAGGCAAGCACTGTCCTTGTACCTTGAAAAACATTGTGCCTAACGAGATTAAGGACGTCAGGATAAACACGAGGAAGAATATTTTGGCAATCGACGTGAGGAACCCGAGTGCACTGAACACGCTACAGCATGTGTCAGAGCTGGGAAACATCAAAGTCCGATCCATCATACCAGCGAATGGTGACACCGTAACAGGAGTTATCTATGACATAGACACTGAAATCGCCAATGAAGATCTTCTTCTACTGATAATAACAGTGAGTGAAAACAACGTCATTGTGCATGCTGGTCACCTAGGCAACTCTCGTTGTGTGCAACTAACATTCAAGGGTGACTGTCTTCCCTCTTACGTGAAGGTTGGCCATTTCCGTCACCAGGTTCGCCCATTTAGTCCGAAGCCTATGCAGTGTTTCAAGTGCCAGAAGATTGGCCACGTGAAGGGCGTTTCAGAAATTCCGAAGTGTGCCCCCGATGCGCTGAACACCACTCAGAAGACGACTGTAATGCAACTACGTTGAAATGCTCCAACTGCCAAGGAGCTCACAGTGCTTCCTCCAAGGACTGTCCTCAAATTAAGAAAGAGATTTATATTCTGAGGCAAATGGTGCGAGACAACTCGACTCACAGAGAAGCTGCGCAAAAAGTAAGGCGAAGGCGCCGTCATCGTCGAAGGTCCTCACGAAGGACAGTGCAAAATCTAACGAGAAAGTCAGAAACTCAAGTGAAATCGACAAGCGTGGCTCCTAGCACGGCAAACATCTGCGCTGAAAGAGAAGATGCTGGAAGATCTCTCTCTTCAAAGGAATGGCCACCCCTTCAACCTAGACGATCTGTTGAGCCTCAACAGAAGCCGCCTACACGACCTGTTGAGTCTCAACAGAAGCCGTCTCAAGAACAAGCACAAAATGCTGCAACGGCCGGGAAGCCAGATCATCACGTGATGGTGATGCTAAGATCATTAGTGCGCACCATTCGCATGTTGCTAAACGACATGAATACACCATCAGCCAAAAGTGCCCTTCAAGTACTGGACGCGCTTAGTCCAATGCTAGCAGCCCTAGAGTAGACCATGGCTAACCCACCACTGTCTTTCAGGGATGAGGTTCGTAAAGCAGCAATACAGAAGTGGAATGCCAAGGGACTGAGATCGCGCATTGGTGACTTTCGTCGATTTGTGTACGTCAATATGTTTCCCGTAATCGTCATTTGTGAGCCGAACTTATCGAGTGCAATACGACTCTCGGGACACGAACCTTTTATGTCGTCTATTGTTACTGAAAGCAGCAAGGTTCTGGTGTACATTCGCCGAGACCTCACTTACATCCTTCAACCTGTACCACCTCATGACGGAAACCAATACGTACGCTTAAGAGTGAAAAGGAGGAGGCTCGACATCACTGTGGTTGGCGCATACCTATCACCATCAAGCCGTTTCGATCAAAAAAGACTACGAGACATCATAGCGTTAACTGCTGACCCGTGTGTTCTCATTGGGGATTTTAATGCTCATCATACATTATGGGGAAGTCAGAATACCAACATGAACGGCAGAAGCTTGGTGTCTTTTGCTTCCGACAACCAACTTTGGTTACTCAACGATGGCAGTCCTACATTTTTACGTGGCTCCACATACAGTAGCTGTCTCGACTTGGCTTTTGTTTCGCGAAGCCTAGTGAAACATACTGAATGGTTCACGGATATAGAAACGCACGGGAGGGATCACACTCCAACATACATCAAGATCAGAGGATTGTCGCCTCCTAAAGTGCGCGACATGGTTAAAAGAGTGGAATGGAAAAAATTTCAGTCCCGTATGGAAGACCTATGCCAAGAACAAATTTCCGGTTTACAAGTGGCCATCAAGAGCACTGTAAAAGAGACTGTGTGTACGATCCCATGCCCAGTAAGAATCACGGACATCGACATAGAGCTGGAGCGGCTTCGAGCCTTGCGACGACGAGCTGAAAGAAGGTACCAGCGCACGAAGGACATAGAATATTTACGGACTGCTAGACGTATGCAGAAGAAGATCAAACGTCGGTTGGACAAGCTAGAATTCACACGCTGGATTACTTTCTGCGAGTCACTCGACCCTCGTAAGCCTTTATCGCAGATATGGAGGACGGTTAGAGATTTGCGCTCATCGCACATTCAGAAGTCACCATTCAAGGCCTTAGCCCTTCACCAAAATCGACCAGATCGACGTTGCTGAAGAGTTCTGTGCCAGATTATCAGGGCAAACTCCAGCCATCAGCAGCTCACAACTTTCGAGCAGTTGTCCGCCACCACGTGACTCCTGTATGGACTTCCCGTTCACCATTCAGGAGCTCAAAGCAGCACTCGCTTCATGCAAACGGACCTCCGCACCAGCACCTGACGTAATCTCCTACCGAGCCCTGTGTCATCTGGGTGAGCGCGCGAGAATAGCTCTACTTCAGCTATATAATGATTGTTGGCTAGAGGGCACTGTCCCCTTAAGTTGGAAAACTAGTCGTCTAGTACCATTACTAAAACCTGGCAAATCACCATTGGAACTCTCCTCCTATCGCCCTATCGCATTGGCTAGTTGCGTGGGTAAAGTGATGGAGAGAATGATTCTCGGCCGACTCGAGTGGTACTTGGAGTATCATGAGATCTACTCAAATGCCATCGCTGGCTTTCGACGTGGTCGATCATCGATCGATAGCGTCTTCGACCTGATCACGTACGTTGAACACGAGAAAGGCCATAAGCGTCTTTGCGCCTCTCTGTTCCTTGACGTCGAAGGAGCCTGTGATAACGTTACACATGAAGCCGTCCTTACCGCACTAGAAGAGATTGGAGTGGGTGGCCGAATGTTTAAGTGGATACGCAGTTATCTCCAAATGCGATCCTATTTTGTGAGTACAGAGACCGGGAACACGTCTACACATTTCAGTTGTCGTGGCGTCCCTCAGGTTGGTGTACTGAGCCCCGTGCTATTCAATATAACACTTAACGCTCTCAATACGCACCTACCAAACAATATTTATCTATCAACATACGCTGATGACATCTGCATCTGGACATCTGCGGTAACTCGCCTGCAATTACGAGCGAGAATACAGAGAGCTGCTACTGCAACTACTTTGTATCTACGCAATCAAGGCCTGGAAATTTCCTCCGGAAAGTGCGCTCTTCTGGCATTTACGCGCAAAGCCATGTCGAATTACAGTGTCAATTAACGGTCAAAATATACCATATCGTCGATCTCACAAATTTCTGGGTGTCATAGTCGACAGAGACATATCATGGAGCCCTCATGTGTCGTATTTGAAAAAGCGATTGACAGGCATATGCCATCTTTTCAAGTTTCTCGCTGGAAAGACTTGGGAAATGCAGCTTAATGCTATGTTACGACTGTACAGGGTGCTTTTCCTTGGCTTTTTACGATACAGTCTGCCTGCATCATCAAACGCCGCCAAAACAAGTCGACGCATGATACAAAGCGTTTAGGCACAGGCGCTTCGAATATGTCTAGGTCTGCCTCAGGGTGCCTCAAAAATGGCGACTATAGCTATACCCAAAGACCACCTCGTGCAGACCCATATTAAAATTGAAGCTTTGAGGACGCACATAAGGCATGTGGGCCGGACTCCCCATCACCACCTAGCCTCTCTACTAGAGGATAGACCTCATACATTCTTTTGTCGAACAATAACTACACATGGTTACTTCCTACCAACTAGTTTTACCCCCGCGGCGAGACCTTCAATTCCTCCATGGTGCCTCAAACAGCCAGTCACCAACCTGACAATACCAGGCATCCAGAAAAAACGAGATTTCTCAATACCAGCCCTCAAGCAGCTCGCCTTACTTCTGCTGTACGAGAAGTACCAAGACTTCACCCACGCCTACACCGACGACTCCGTCCTGCCAAACAGCTCAACAGCGGCGGTCGTTATTCCAACGCACGCCGCAACCATCAAATTCAGGACAGCTCATGCAACCACAACAACAGCAGCAGAGCTTGCAGCGCTTCGCGCTGCACTGCATTTCATTAACGATCAAAGCACGCAACCGTGGACGATTTCCTGCGACTGCAAGGCGGCACTGCAGTCACTTCTGTCAAATCTACACTGTGGTCCACACGAGCAGTTGGTATTTGAAACAGCAGAAATGCTACACCATATAACAGAGAAAGGGCACCATGTTATATTGCAGTAGTTGCCAAGCCACTGTCGAATTATCGGTAACGAACGAGCTGATCAAGCTGCCCAATCAGCCCATACAGAAGACAATGACCAGTCAAAACCTCTCCCAAGGACGGACGCTGCTAGGAGGCTCCGAACTCTTGCTCGCCAACGCTACATGGCTCTTTAGAATGAGCCTCTCTTTACGCACGCAATATTACGATCCCTTGATCCAACGTTAAGCATGCAGCTTCCAAGAAAAATTCGACGAGGCGACGCTACTGCTCTGTGCAGACTATGGTTGGGAGTCGCGTTTAGCCGTGCGTACACGTTCCGCATAGATATGGCCGACACCGCCGACTGTGCACACTGCGGAAATGAAGAAACAATTCGACATATCCTGTGTGACTGCCCGAAGTACAACCTGGAAAGACAACACCTTTCTAATAAACTAAACAGATTAGTTGACCAGCCGCTGTCAGAAGAAAGTATACTGCGCCATCGTCATGACTCATTGTCACAAATGAAAGCCATGCAAGCGCTACTGGGCTTCTTACGAACTACTGGCCTGTCAGAACGCCTCTGAGTGGACTGATTTTGTGTGTGCGTGTGTGTAGGTGTTTTTCTTTTATTTATTTTTTAGCTCTCCCTTTCTCTTTCAACCCTCTATTCCCCAACCCTAGTGTAGGGTAGCATACCAGATACTAGCATCTGGTTAACCTCCCTGCCTTCCTTTTTTCTCGTTTCTCTCTCTCTCTCTCCTTGGTTTTAGAAAGGTTTAGCTAGCATTGAGCAGCAGTGCCATGAATACAGTCAACTGGTATATACCATGAACTCGAGGTGGTTAAAGGTAGAAAGTAGATACGAAGCGCAAGCCGTAAGAAATTAAAAGCTGAATTCTCCTGACTCTCATTCCACACTAGCAGTCATTGGCATGTACATAGAGCACTATCTGACAAGAAAGGGTCACTAGGCGTAACCTCCTTGGTTTTAGAAAGGTTTAGTGAGCGTTGGGCCGCAGTGCCGTGAATACAAAGAACTAGTATATACAATGAACTCGAGGTGGTTAAAGATAGGAAGTAGACACGAAACTCAAGCCGTAAAAAGTGTGAGTGTGCCACCTCTCGTTTAGTCCTTGGAATGTCCGCTGGACGGCGGTGCTTCTATATGAGGAATATGTGATGAAATAATGCGAAATGGTGGTACTAGGAGTGTCGAATAAATGGACGAACGGACACACAGACAGATGCATGGACGGACGCACGGATGGCAGCACGGACGGATGGACGCACGGGCAGACGCAGGAGCGGATGCATGGACGAAGGAAGGGACAGACGCAGAGATGGACGAGCGGACGCATGAACAGACGCACGCACGGACGGGCGGATGGACGCATGGACGGTCACACAGATGGACGCAGTGTACAGACACAAGCAAGGAAGAATGGACGTACGGATGCTTCGCCCCACTCTACATCATTCACTCCGTGGATATGCTGCCATTTTTTTTTCAAATGCGAAGCGTTGCTTAGCGAACTTCGGCGACTTTGAGCGTATCTATCTATGTATCTAACTAGCCCCTCTACAGCTTTTAGCTCTCCTGGCCATTCGGAAATTGGTATCAATGTCAAACTTGGTATGCAATAACGTGACTATGACGAGAAAATTTTACTAATCATAAAATGAATATCAAGACATATATGTCATGATTTTCATGATTCAAATTTTATAGTTCTGCTGCTCTTGTGGTGGTTTCGTTCGCATTACATGTTGCAAAGGTGGTATGGTGTGACATGGTTGCATGGCAAACACAAGCGACAGATCATAACATGAAAATATGGCATGCATATGATGTAACGACAGGACTACATGCCGCGCTCATGATGCGTTCTTGGCCATTTCGCTAGGGTGACATGTACAAACTTTGGTATGAGATACGTCAATGAATGACGATGGTTTGCGATTGATGCAAACATATGATAATCATGAGATGCGTGTCATGTAACAACAAGACTACCTGCCACGCTCATCATGCGCTGGCTGGCCGTTTCCCTAGCTTCACTTGTACCAAATTTAGTTTTACAGGACGTGAATGAATGCGAAGGTATGCGATTGGTGCATACATGATAATCATAAGATGTGTGTCATGTAACAACATGACTGTATCGTACGCTCATGATGCACTCGCCGCCATTTCTCTGGCTTCACATGCACGAAAGTTCGTATTACGTGACCCAAATGGGCCACATAGGTAAATGACATTATCCAAACATGATAATCACGACATGCGTCTCATGTAACATGACACATGCCACACTCATGATGCACTCGCGGCCGTTTCGCTAGTTTCACTTATGGCAAATAAGATGTTACGTGACGTCAGTGAACGATGCATGTATGTGACTGGAGCATACGTGATAATCATGCGAGTCATGTCATGTGAGAACATGACTACATGCCTAGTTCTCGATGCGGTCGTAGCTGTTTCGCTATCTTCGTGTTAAGTAAATTTGGTATTACGTGACGTCAATGAATGACAAAGGTATGTGACTGGTGCAAACATGCATCATGTGAGTGGTGTCATGTGATAACACGACTACATGTCATAGTGAAGGTGTGATTTAGACGAGACCTGGCGAACGTGCGCGCCGGCATTGGTTTTGCCGCCTCACGCTGGCGTTGCCACGCCAAGTGCCGGTCCTGTCAAATACTCGCCGGCGCACTGCCGCACTTCGTTGCTTTGACGCATGAGCGTTTCAGGGCATGCGGCGTTCCCTCCGTCACCGAAAGAGGTAGACACAGTGCTGTCTGTAACGCATCGGCGCAAAATCCAGCATGTCAAATTTAGCGCCAATTGCCATCGGGCCACACCGAAGGACGCTGGTCGCGCCTGGCGTCAGACTATAGAGTGCTCGCGTTTGGTAACGCTGCGTCACCATGCCCAGGGTTGACGCGCGTTCACGTTATTTTAGAGTATATTGGGCTCTTCATGGTGCGCTCGTGGCCGTTTCGCTAGCTCCACATATACCAAACCTGGTGTAACGTGGCGTCAGTGGATGACGAAGTAGCTCAACAAGCACCGAATTTGGTATCAGGTGGCGTGGATAGATAGCGAAGGTAAACTACACATCTAAACATGATAATCGTGACAGCGGAAGCCATGTGCGGCCTAATTTACCTTCACCTCGTAACGTTCTGCTAATTATAAAGTGGCATATCAACATTCCTCATTCGTGCTTCGTATATCATCGATTCCCACTGTACATGGACTTTGCCGATGTTTTGTTTTAAAGTCAACCTTTTGCCAAGTACTCGTTTCCATGTTGTTTCTTGAGAGTTTTGCTTTAGTTCGGGAGTAACTGTTTAGGTGTTGTTTGTTAAACAAATGGTTTTGTCTTTATTAGTAAAACTCTCCGAGGCTCAGCCCAGGAGAAACAAATCAGCAGCAAGAAGCTCCATCCGAAACTGGCGTCTGAAACATAATCTAGCCGTTTGTTTTTCTAGAGATTTTTTGACGTGGTCAATGCCGTGGTGCCTACAGGAGGTTTTCAGAAGCCTAGAATGGGAACAGTTAGGCATAGAAGTTATGAAGAGTACGTTAGTAACCTGCGCTTCTCCGATGACATTGCATTGCTGAGTAACTCAAGGTACGAATTGCAACTCACGATTACGGAGTTAGACAAGGAGAGCAGAAAGGTGGGTCCTAAAATGAATAGGCAGAAAATGAAAGATAACGTACAATAACTTCGGAAGAGAGCAGAGCTTCGAGTAGGTAATAGTGCACTTCATGTTGTAAAAGACTATGTCTACTTAGGGAACGTAATAACCGCGGAGCCGAACCACGATATTGAAGTAACTAGAAGAATGAGAATGGGGTGGAGCACATTCGGCAAGCACTCTCAAATTATGACAAGTAGATTGCCACTATCCTCATGAGGAAGGTATAGACCAGCTTTATCTTGCTGGTACTTAGCTGTGGAGCAGAAACCTGGAGACTTACAAGGACGGGTTCAGCTTAAATTGAGGACTACGCAACGAGCAATGGAAAGAAAAATGGTAGGTGTAACCTTAAGAGACAAGAAGAGAGCAGAGTGGATTAGGGAACAATCGGGGGTTAAGGATATCATAGCTGAAATGAAGAAGAAGTGGACATGGCCGGGCATGTAGTGGGTAGATAGGATAACCGCTGGTCATTAGGGGAAACTAACTGGATTCCCAGAGAAGGCAAGCGGGTTAGGGGGAGACAGAAGGTTAGGTGGGCAGATGAGATTAAGAAGCTTGCTGGTATAAATTGGCAGCAGCAAGCACAGGACCAGGTTAACTGGCGGAACATGGGACAGGCGTTCGTGCTGCAGTGGACGTAGTCGGGTCGATGATGATAATGATGAATGCCATTAAGAGCACTTGTGAATTATTAGATCAGGCGGAGAGTAATGGTCTCAAGGAAGTTGAGTTTACAATATGCGATGCAAGGTTCTTTTTCTAATGTTCGTAAGAGCTCACTAGGTTTGAACCTCCGGGAGTCTTCATGAAGGACAAAGGCGTTTTTAAGAACCAATCCTAAAGAAGAAGCTTAATTTAAATGTAAAAAAAGACGGAAATCTGCCACAAAACCAACACACCTAATAAAGGTTCACTAAATGCGGTAAGGCCCTCCTAACTAAAAAAACACAGATTGAGTTAGTTCAACTAAACTACACAGTAGGAACGCGGATGAGCAGCGGAGTAGAGAAAGGTGGCAGTTTGTCTTACAACACTCTGAGTGCTAGGCGAAGTTTAACCAACAAGAACGTTGTAGCTCCAGCCCAGGATGCGCGGTGTCTGGTGATGAAACGCTGGCTGCTAGCGATGCGTCGAGAAACCAGACCGGAACGTGGTCGCTCCGGCTTCAGGAGTGGACTCGTTGGTGATGAGAAAATTCTGGCTGCTGTTGGTGCATCGAACAACCAGTTTCAACCTGGCTAGGCAGCTGGGTGCCCAGCTCTTGCCCGTAGCCCGAGAGCTGTAGCTCGCCTGTCAGCACCAAAGTGCGCAGGCCGTAGGCAAGAGTTGCGGACTGAGTGTCTACGTCCTCTAGAGCGGGGACGCGTCGGCAAGAGGCCCCAGCCGGTTTAGAAGTCTTGGTGGCCCTGGTCTGACACTTGAAGGCCTATCTTTAGCACCCGGCCCGATGACAACTTTCTCTTGCCAACGTCCTCTTCGAAACTCTCCTGCTCTCTATAACTGAGAATCTCTTCTCCAACTCTGGCCCACTTGTCCTGGATCAAGTTGGCGGTGCTGAAGTTGCGCGGTTCCCAACCATTAGCTCCTGAAATCTGTGTTCTTTGACCGTTCGATATCATCTTTTCTCTCTTGCTGACGTCACGCCTCGTGTCCTCACACTCTCGCACACGATGTCTTCAACTTCATCGTCATTTATGCTTCGGTCACTCTTTCCGCGCGTTCTTCGTTATTATCCTACTGCGCGCTTTACAAAAGTGGGCACTTCAAACGCCCACACACATCACACCCTCTTCTCAAGTCTAATAAGATGAGGGCGCCGAGGAAATGATCATCGTCTTCTAGTCGTCCGTCACAAATTTCAAACGCCGACCATCGAGGTATGGGCGAAACTTTGTGATGGTCTATACTACAGTGAGACCCTCCTTTTCTATGCTCGACTATTTCACCTCGGCACGGGACAAAGAGCAGCCCGCATAGGCTATAACTCTTTCTTCTCCGTGTTGATGTTAGACGAGCACTGTGCCGAGGCCGACTGTTATTGGCTTCAGTACGATCTTCTGTCTCAGCGTCGTCGTCAAAATCTGCAAGAACGGGTGCTGCACTGCATGCGCTATCGTAGCTCGGCAAAAGCAGCCGGTTGCTCATTGTTCCAAACATATGGCGTGTTGTCTCCTTTAGGGCGAGTAAACGGTTCTGCTATTTTCAAAAAAGTCTTTCAGAAAGCGCTATATTAAGCACACTAGGCCACGAAGCGTCGGACAGCATTTTTCTTGCTAGGAGCTGCAAAAGCGCGCACAGCTAGCTGATGGTAAGTTTGTGAAGATGCTGTCGGACACCTCTGGTACTCACAACATGGCCGATGAACTTGAGCTCTTCCTAATCAAAGTGCTTTTTTCAGGTTGGAATGTGAGATTTTTCAATCGAACAGCCTCCAGCATACTCCGTAGGCTGGGAAGATGTTGTTAGAACCTGTTCTAAAAGGCGACTATATCATCATGGTAGGCAACAAGCAGACATCGTCAAGAAGCAGACAACTGAAGAAGCAGACATCGTCAATGTCACCAGAATGCTGTTAGAATAACATGCAAGAGAAGTGACGAGGCGGCCGTTTTTTCTTAGAAATGTTATTTTGAAGGGCTTTTGTTTACCCATGCAAAAAAGGCGATGCTTGTTCCTCATTTGAAATATCTAACAGTTACTTTAACACACACAAAACTACTCACTTTTTTCTATGCATGGCTGAGGTGAGGTTTTTTTACACTTTTCTACTTTTCAGTCTAGTTTTCGTATTCTCCAACTGGTGAACATAAAGAGAAATGCTGGTAACCTCTGTATATATACATAGCTCATTGGTTCGTAGGCACTTCAACTAGACATCTTACTTCGGAATATTTTTGTGACCCCTCAGCAACCAAATGTACTCAGCCATCTTGGTATCCCTGTCAAGCCAAGCTCTCTTTGTCGTCAGACATTCAAAGATGGTGTAGTGGTCACTGTCAGGGATTCCTAGTGTGAATGAAAACGCTTCAAAGATCTGGAATTGAAAAGTTGCACGTTACATTTTAAAAGCGTTAAGCATCATATTTTTGAGGGCTAAGCCGAATGACAGAATTTTCGGGACCTCTCAGCCTCCAGTTCTAGGATGGCGTAAATGCCTCGATTGTGAACAGCCAGGGAGGCAGCGTCGAGAAGCAGTGAGTCTACACATGCTGAGTGCCATCTGAGTCTTCCGCTGGCGTCACCGACTAGGGACCCCACTGGGGCATCTGCGCAAGTAGTTCGTTTGGTGGGTAGCGTAACCATGGCTATGAACTAATAAGGGGGGGGGGTGGGGGAGTTTCGATTTTTTTCTACGCCTAGCCGTGCGTTGCCGTGCCATGTCCGGGGAAAATGTGATCTTCGGGGTTGAGCGGACACCCGGTGATTGGACCTAAAGGACCCAGGCAGAGGCAACAAACCCCTTTGGCCCCGGCTTCACGTAGAAGGCATTCCTGGCCTTAACCACTCAGGGGAAATTGGCGGTCGAGTTTTCTTGTCTCTCCCTCTTTACATCTTTGTCTTTCCCGCACACATTTTATCTCTTGGCGTCGACAGGACTTGCCCAGCATCTCCTACCACGTCCCCTCATTGAGATCGGTGGTGGGTGACTGGCACCACTGCCGTACTTTAGAGTCTATTTATGGAAAATGACCGCCCCCCCTTCCTGTTCGCTCCCTCAAAAGGTGGCGCACCGAAGACACATTCATGCTCAATATACCAAGACCATCTTTTCCAAAGTACCTTTTTTTCATAGCCCGAACGAAAAGAAAACACTGCGTGCAGTTTCACCTTCTCTCGTGCGGAAAGCTCTCACAGAAGCAATATGCTTAGGTAATCAAGTGAAAAAAATAGGGAAGTGGCGATCTTCTTCTCGAGGTTCATGACAAAGCTCACTACGACAATCTCTCCAGAATTGTAACGTTCGGGGATACTCCTGTTTCAGTTGGCCCCTACGGGTCTATGAATTCAGTCCATGGGGTAGTTTCTGATGATGATCTTTTCAATATAAGTGAAAGCGAACTGTTAGAAGGATGGCACGAAAAAAACGTTGTGAATGTACATAGAATAATATTCAAGCGTGACAGCACACAGGACTCTACAAAACAAGTAATAATTACCTTCGGAACTAGTAACCTATCAGCATCAATTAAAACCGGCTATTGTAAGCTCCGTGTAGGACCATAACTTCCGAAGCCTGCTCGATATTTCAATTGTCAACGTTCCATACATGAATCACAGAGTTGCAGAGGGCACGACACTTGCGCAAACTGTGCATCTATGCAACACATATCTGACAAATGCAACTCGGAAACAACTCATTCTTTCAACGGTGAAGGAGATTACGCTGCCTACTCACGATCATGCCCCACATAGAAAAAATAGAAACAAATAGTAGAGCGTAAGGTGAACCTTACACTGTCATTCCGAAAAGCACGTCAACGGTTCGCACTCAACGACCCCTCTTTTTCCTCCTTCGCCGAATGTGACGCTGCCGGGGCGAATGTCACACAGAGTGTGGCCCCGGCACCTCCACTTGCGCCTTCGGCTGGAGCAGCCTGTACTGCTCCACCATCTAACAAACAGGGTCGGCAGACCTCCTTGTCTGGTTGACCTCGTACCACTGCAAGCGCAGTAAAGTTCGAATGTTCTGTGAACGCTACTGCCAAGCAGGCACCATCCACTACCTCAAAAAGAGGTGAAAGATTCAATTCCAACTTCTCCAGCGCCTCAGACACCTGAAGGGTAGGCCCATCTCTTCGAGATGGGCCTACCGAATCTCAAATACCGAAAATACCGAATCACAGGGCCCCCAAAAGGTCCTGTTACTTACCGCAGCACTATTGTACACACAGCACCACACAACAGTAAAATGGCACAAATACTACAGTGTAACATCAGAAGGCTGTTAAGAAACCTCGACGATATCCAAGAACTTTTACACAAACGTATACCTAAAGTGCTGTGCGTACAAGAGACACATCTGAAACCTCAACGCATCAATTTTTTATGTCCAATACGTTGCTTTTTGGAAGGAACGGAATGATGCCATCGTGCCATCCGGTGGTGTTGCCATTATGGTCCATCAAGGGATTGCATGTACACATCTACCACTGAAAAATCCCTTGAGGCAGTGGCAGTTAGAGCAGTTATTTTAAATAAGCTCGTCACCATTCTGCTCTCTGCATACCTTCACAACACCGTCTTGAAAAGCGTGAATTCCAGTCCCTCATAAACAAACTTCCAGAACGCTACCTTGTCCCAGGGGACTTTAATGCACATGGTGACTCTCTGCAGTGACTCTCGCTGCGATGCGCGAGGTCGCCTGAATGAAGAGTTTCTTTTTTTTTCCGGTGCGTGCCTTCTGAATCAAAAAGAGCCAACTTATTACAACATCGCTAACTATACGTACTCAACCATTAGACCTCAGCATAATATCCCCATCACTACTTCTCTACTTAAATGAGAATTGATTATTAATCCATACGCTAGTGACTATTTTTTCATCGTTATCAGTGCGTCAATAACAAATACATGTCCTGCACAAGTTTCCAGATGGCTCACCGACAAAGCCGATTGCGAAGTTTCAAAAAATGACTATATAACGGGGACTGACATGGCAGCGTTAAGAATATAGAATGCTGCGTGCTACTTACAGCTTTCTTGGTTGATGCAGCAACGAAATGTATTCCCCAAAAATGTGGCCCGTCAGGCAAACGACGAGTCCCATGATGAAATAATGAGTGCCATGATGCGCCAAAGAAACAAAATAAGGCATGGAAGTTGCTTAGAGACTCTCAACCGCCGAGAATCTTGTAAACTTTAAGAACCTGTAGTCGCAATGAAGGAGGACACACTGACAGGCGAGAAGGAAAGTTGACACAAATATTATTCAGGCACAATTCATTCACAAATGAGGCGAGAGTATGGAACATGGTTGGTAAGATGGCAAGACGACAAGCACATTCACTTCCTCTAGTGAATACGCATGGGGAGAGTTTCGAAGACCAGTCAAACACACTCGAAGCGCACTTCGAACACCGTACATTCTTCAGCTCATCACACTATAGTGAAGCGTTCCGACGATACAAAACCAGACGAGAAAAAACAGAGATTAGAGCGCAAACCAACAACGCATGAGGCATACAATGAACCTTTCTGTCTGGCTGAACCACAAGCCTCACTTATCTGCTGCAATAAATACACCCCAGGCCCAGACCATGAAGCATATGAAATGTAAAACCACCTGCCCACTGAAACCCAAAGCTCTCCTCTCCTTGTATAATGTAATATGGTCTTCCGGCGAGCTACCCTCAGCCGGAAAGAAGCTATCGTTATCCTAATTTAAAACATGGTAAGCTCACAGCCTGAGGTTCCAGCTTCAGGCCAATAGTGTTAACTAGCTGCCTTTGCAAGGTCTTTGAAAAAATGATTAACAGGTGCCTGATGCACTTCCTTGAAATTAAAGACCTACTTGACCGTTACCAGTGTGGGTTTCGAGAGGCTCGGTCCAACACTGACCACCTTGTCCATATCGAGGCACAAATTCGCGATGCTTTTGCTCATAAGATATTTTTTTCTTTCTGTGTTCCTCGATAAGGAAAAAGCATATGACACTACAGGGCGCTTTGGCATATTGCGAGACCTGTCACATTTAGTTGTGTGGGGTAGAATGTGGACAATTATCGAAAGCTACCTGTCCAACCGTGCATTCCGTGTCCGAGTTGGCACTGTCTTATCTCGAGTATTTGTCTAAGAAACAGGAGTGCCACAAGGAGGTGCATTGAGCTGCACACTTTTAGTTGAAATGAATTCCTTGCACCTGTCTCTCCCGCGTTATGTTTCTTACTGCATATAGGTCTATGATGTACAGATCGGCTTTGCAAATCGTACAACATGTTAATGTGCCAACGTCAGGTTCAACAAGGGTTCATCAAGGTATCTCGATGGCCAGAAGAGAATGGTTTCATCGTCAACGCACAAAAGAGCACTTGCGTCTTGTACTGCCGAAAGAGGGGCCTCCATCCTCACCCTACATTGACCTGAATGATCAACCTCTGTCAGTAGAGAACGAGAACAAATTTCTGTGATTGATACTAGTAACGAAACTAACTGCCATTCCAACATATCAAGTATTTAAAAACTGTTGCCTAAAAGCAATAAATATTTTGGAAGTGCTGTCATGCACTACATTTGTTAGTGAAAAGAAATGTCTAAAGAAGTCATATAAAAGCCTCGTACGCACGCGATAAGATTACGGTTCCTATATTGTAACAGTCCGCGACACCATCAGCCTTGAAGATTCTCGACCCTGTCCATCATCTAGGCATTCGCCTCTCTACGGCTCTTTTCGAACTAGTTTTGGAGAGCCTGTACGTGAATTCGAAAGAACAGTCGCTCCAACTACAAAGATGTTACCTGTCTTATTTGTATTTTCGTAAAGTGAAGGTAGACAAGAAACACCTCTCTCATTTCACAATTGATCATTTGCTTGTTCTGGCTTGTTCGAGAACCTACCTTTATTGAGGCAGCCCTAGGTACTCCGTGTAAGGGGTCTGGTCCGAAAAAACATATGTACCTCTTCTCGAACACAGTTTGATGGCTACTACAGTATATCTGCCACCGTGGCAGTGGCAGCTCATAGACTGTGATTTATCTTTTGTTGAAGTCACAAACCACCACTACCACACATAGATACATACGTCCTAGAACTACAAGGTAACTGCACATGCCCTGAGTTCTCTACCGATGCCTCAAAGTTTAACGCTCTGTGTCATATGCTGTGGTAGGCGAATCCTTTTCCAAGGCCAGCGTTCTTCATCCTGATGCAAGCATTTTCACAGGAGAAGCTTATGCAATACTAGTGGTTGTTAAACACATCAAACAGTAAATTACATATTGCGGTAATATACAGAGATTCCCTAAGTGTGGTTGAAGCCCTGAAAGCTCCTAAAACACAAAACACAAAACTTTACTCAATTCTTTGCACACTCCACACATCAGAACAGCATGTCGTTGTCTGCTGGGTTCCAGGGCACCATGAGAAACAAGGGAACGTTTTGGGCCGTCAAGCTGGCTACTACCACCAACGACACCACTTCCAATGCATCAATACGAATCCCTGCACATGACTTGAAACCTTTTCTAAAACAAAAGCTCAGGGGGTATTGGAAGAGCACATGGGATAAACACACGGACACTTAACTCCGTGCTATTAAGCCGCAACTAGGTAATTGGCCGCCACTATCAAAATCACGACATACAGAAGTAGCGCTAACAAGCCTTAGAACAAGGATATGCACACACTACACATTCATATACTCTGTCTACCGGCAATACACCATTGTATGAGAAAGGTGAAGAACCCCTTACAGTTCCCCACATTCTCGTCCAGTGCAATGAGTCGGATGCTCTAAGAAAAGAACACTTTTTACTGCCCTGCGGACCGCAGCTCCCTCTGCACCCTGGGATGCTCATTGTTAGGGATCCGCTTCTTAAACTGCAATCACTTTTCACGTTAGTAAAAGATGCTCATAGCTTTCACCCAATATTTCGAGGTGATCCGTATAACAACCTCTGTACTATGGTCGTGCCTTCGGTGACATCTCCATTATAGTTTATTATCATGACGTTTTGCCATCCACTTTCACTGCCCATATTTCACACCACTGTCTTGACTTTATTACTTCTAGGTTTTTACCCGTGTTAGCGCGAGGAACTTTAAGGCCCGTTTACAGCCACGCATCATGTCATTGTTCATAGCTTTAGTCTATGTAAATTGCCCTTTTTGTCATCAATTGGGTCTTGCGCCAATAAATACCACAACATCATCATCATCAACCCACCGGGAAACGCCACTGAAAGATATCTGAGCGTGTAAAATGTGATTTCTTATACTGTACCCTTTTTTCGAAGTGAAGTAATATTCGACCTTTTACGTTTAAAATATGTGATGTGATCTTGAAGAATGGCGTAATACCGGACACCGAATTTTGGACGTGTGCTTACATCCTACAGTACACGGGTCTCAACCATTTTGATTCCATACAAATGTGACTGCCACAGCCGGTATACAACCTGTTTCTTTGTATCAATAGCTGAGCACCATAAATACGGCTCCACCACGCAGGACCTTCTCGCAGTCAGCCAAGGCTTGACGTAAGCCCGAAAAAGAATGGGCTTACGGTGAGTTGCAGCTAACGGCACGACAGTACGTCGGCAGTTTTCTCCACGTATAATACCCTCTGCTCTCTTTTATATTATTTGTCACAGCTGATAGTCAAATGTTCTCTAGTTTCCTGTGATAGTTCTTCTGCATCAATCCCACGTAATATTACAGTTTGAGAGAGAGAATTCAATTTGTCGATTGCTCGAACTTGGCTTTCAGGAGCAGATGACGATAGGATAATCGGGACTTCTGCGCATTGCCATCTGAGTGACTAGCCGGCTTCTGTTGTCTGTGCAAGTCTCAACTGGGCCGTCAGGCAACGATTGACTGCGTGCGTAACAATGGCTTTTACAAAGTATTTTTGAATGCTTACCAGAAACACAGTTGTTTAGGGCCCACTATGCCACAATCATTACTGTTAAGGCCCCCTACGCGTCCGTAGAAGAGAACACACTGCAAAAACTATTACACCCTAAAGGGTGGAAATTGGGTGTATGCAATAAAAGAACCCTTGTAAACACACTTTTAGTGCGGCAGTTTTGGCTAGTTGGTATGGCATAACGATAGTTATAGCGCGATAACAGAACGACGACAACGATACAAGAAGGACACGAGTGCTCGTGTCTTTCTTGTCTCTTTTTTGTCGTTCTGTTTTCGCGCTATAACTATCGTCACGCTTTTTACAATATTAATTTAAAGTTTAGGTTGTCCGTATACGAAACATTTTTAAACACCAAATTTACACCGTTACCCTAAAGGTGTGATATACAATGCTACAAGTGCACGACACAGTTTCGGGCAGTTTTGCTTAAATTATACAGGTACTATGAGCATCCTGATGCCAGCAAAGTTCCTACTACTAGCTGCTTGCAGGTCTATACCCTTACAAAAATGCTTATAAAGATTTAATTAACGGTAAATTGACTTTTATCTATAGGATGTACTGTGTTTAAATTATGCGTCTATTGGATTTTTCTATTGAGTTACACAAGAATATTGGCCACCATGTTTCTATTGAATATCAATTTTCGCGGATGAATCGAGCGTCTTTTGAGCGAATCAAAAGAAATTATTGGCCAGCTAGTGACTTTCTGTACCGAATGTCAATTAAAACAATTTAGGGGAGTGTATATTCAACCCTTATTGTGTTAGGTTAAAATCAACAATAAGCAAGCGTGTTATGCAATTTTCAAATACTCACGCCAACATTTCTTGAAAATTCGCCACTTGACTATTTTGTTTCAGAAGCAGTAACCGAATTGAACTGCTATCAGTTCATTCTTTAAGCGGTTGCTAGAAATAAAATAAGGGTGGTCATTGAAAACTCGCCCGAGCGACGATTTCTGATCGCGTGCGTTATTTCAATTGGAAAAACGTGCAGTCCCTCAAAGAAGGTATAGACTCGGGGATAATCACCAATTAGGGAACGAATACAAAATTCACGTGAATAATGCCACGCACGCACGTACACAGTGATACACGGTGTTCTACAAATTGTTCAATCCAGGAAACGAAACACAGATCTGTTAGCATCTTTGTTTATTTCTACCAAAACGACAATAGAGACGACTATGATCATTTCGTTAATGAAGCACCTGTTTCTGAATCACTATAGTGAGGCCTGCCTGTAAAAAATGCAAAAAAGAGAGAAGGCCTTGTTATAAAAAAAAGTGTCTAGGAGACGAGGGCTCAGTATTGTAAACTCGAATAATTACGCACTTAATATTCTAACATTCCTACGCCCAATACGTTTTTCGGTTTTCCTAACTTAGGAATAGAACGTATGAAGTCAATGAAAGATGACCAACTCACCTTTAAAATAATCAAGTGAAGGCACGTGATTATGCAGATCCAGCAATTGCAGTAAATCTTGCTCACAAATCAAGGTGACGGCATCCATATCTGTAGTTTGCAGAAAGGAAGCTGCGCTGGAGTGTTGCGTGAAAGCGAGGTGTCCATTTTTCCGCTGGAATGGTTGCGATGTTGGTATGATGAACAGCCTTGCCGCCGGCAAAAATGTCCATGTACCGTAAAAATTGCATCATATGCAGCGGAGTAGCTTCTTCACTTTTGAGCAGATAGTCTGCGTAGTTCACGGCACTCACTTTCCCCGAAATCAGAGCGAGAAAAATCAAATGAGAAGCACAAGCCACACGTGTGACTCCGGTGAGCGATTGTGAAGAAACAAGTGCCGTATGGAGGGATAGACAACAAGCGCAAAGTGGCCATCTCAAACTTTCACTTCACACGGGTGTAACTGGCAGCTAATACTGTGAAGCTTGTTTGAGAAGTAAGTTTCAAGTTTTCATATCGAAATGTTAAGCACTCTACAATTATTTTTTTTCTCGTTCTACTTTCTTGATCGCAACAGAAAAAAGGCTGCCGCGCCTTTTCACCCCTTCATGTGGTGGCCAACTCCCCGTGGTTCCTCCCCGCACGAGGAACCACCACAACTCTCCACCACAAGTCAGATCCACCACTAGTCAGATCGGCAAGAATTCGAACAATAGAGTGTGCATTTCGTAGCCCATTAATCTCCCCCACACGAGTCGACAGCAGGGAAAAAAGGGCCCGACCTTTGAAAGACGTGACAAATCTGCAATTTCTTCGCGGATAACTGCTACCACGATACGTCTTCTTCGTGTGTTTACCATACATCTATTGAATAAATATTTATAATAAACTAATATGATTTATAATTGTAAAACCCTGTCTCTCAATGCACAGAATTTACATCGCTATAAACAACTGAATGAACAACACTTTTGCTAATCCCAGAAGGCAAATTCTTCCCGCGTCAATGAAGAAAACGCATCTCCCACTCTTGACTGCTACACGCTAGTGTGTATGACATAAATATCCGTGCACGCAATTTTCAAACACGTGCGTCGGACAGCTACTAGCCTGAAAACATTTCCTTGCGTACAGTTTTATGTAATACATTGCTGCTTGCCGGAGTCCATAATGACGAATGCATCTTGCAGAATTACACCCGCGATAAAACTGCAGAACACACACACACACACACACACACACACACACACACACACACACACACACACACACACACACACATACAGAATTTTTGTGCGTTGGGCTCCCAATATTGATGTAGCTCTAGGTGTCAACATTCGTCTTCAGCTAGGTGACTTAAACGTGTAGTGATGGCGGTTCAGTTTAACGTTTCTTAACGCATGCCAATTAAATATGTAGTGACTGCGGTTCAGTTGAACATTTTTTAAAGCATGTCAATTAAAACTGTAGTGACTGCGGTTCAATTAAACATTTTTAACGCATCTCAATTAAAAATGTAAAGAGCGAGAGTGAATTGACTTTTTCGAACCTCATCTCATTTAGGTTTTCACTGAGTGCACTCATCAGAAGATGCCGTTTAATTGACAATCTATTCAGTCAAAAGGCCTCGGTTCGTGGTCAATTGTAACGCAAAGTTCATTTTTGTAAGGGTAGTAATGATCGAAGCAGGAAGTGAATTAATGCAACTGAAACGGCAGTGCTCATTCATAAAGCGCGCATACTACAAAGACAGAAGACACAACAGGAGCACCACTGGACCAATAGAGTAAGGGCTATTTCTCTTGTATTTGTTCCTCTCTTTTGTATCGTTTGCGTGTTTAGTGAACACGCGAAAAGTAGTCTAACATGCCTGAATGAAGGTAATGTAGCGTTCAGTGGCGTTCCCTCCCCCCCCCCCGAGTCGAGGTAAAAGGTCGAGGTGAAACGCTCGGCGCCTGCAAAAAACCAACCGCACAGTTGGCTAGTCATAACTACCACGTCAACGGCCTATGAAGCCCCTTGCAAAAGTGGACATTGACGTAATGTATTTCGAGGCTGTTTTATTTTTAATTACTGTCGCGAATATAGCTCGTAATGTCTCCTGAAAAATTCGTCTTGAAAATTAGAAAGAGGACCCGAACATGAAGAAAAAAGCACAAAAAAAACGTTGAGGTGACCTTGACGCAGCCTTGGTCACAATAACGAGAGCCTTGTTGCTTCAATTGCCTAAAGGCCCTCCTACGAGGAGCCTAAATGCATTTCTTTCGGTTTTTTTTTGGATTCCTTCTTACTTTTATCTTCCCGAGCAGACGTCTTTCAACCAAAGCCTTGACTTCGTGGACAGCGAGAAATTAACATTGCTGAAATATTTTCAGCTGCGGTCTTTTTCTATGGTCTGTAAGCTAAGTACAAACATATATTCTCATTGAAAAATGAGACGGCTGACCTATGCAACCTTGCGTGCAGCAATGTCTTTCCCAAAAATAAGGTGCTAAATGCACAGTCCCTGAAAACCAATAGAGCTTATAGCCAAATCCATCAGCTTCATTTTTCGACCAGTCCGCACGGTGGCAGCTTGGGGAAGGTGCACAAAATGTTTTTCTTCAATATTACAACTGCGCGCGCTGACAAGCAGCTCGTACTGGCCGCACTTCATCGTCGCAATGCTCACTGCATTTCAGATTGCATTGACAAAGAAAGAGTATGACGCAACAGATGACTGTCGCACAAAGATGAATGGACAGATGCATGGACGGACGCACGGATGGCTGCACGGACGGGTGAACGCATGGACGGAAGCAGGGGCACATGCATGAACGAACGCAGGGACAGACGCAGAGATGGACGAGCGGACGCACGAAGAGACGCACGCATGGATGGGCGGATGGACGCATGGACGGTCACACAGATGGAAGCATGTACGGACGGAAGCAAGAAAGAATGGACGGATGGATGTTTCGCCCCACTCTACATCATTCACTCCGTGGATGTGCTGCCATTTTTTCAAATGCGAAGCATTGTTTAGCAAACTTCGGCGACTTTGAGCGTTTCTATCTATGTGTCTAACTAGCCCCCTACAGCTTTTACCTCTCCTGGCCGTTTGGATATTGGTATCAATACCAAACATGGTATGCTAAAACATGACTATAACGAGAAATTTTTACTAGTCATAAGATGACTATCAAGACATATATGTCATGGTTGTCATGATTTAAATTTTATGGTCCTGCTGGTCTTGCGGTGGTTTCGTTCACATTACATGTTGCAAAGGTGGTATGGTATGACATGGTTGCATGGCAAACACTAGCGACCGATCATAACATGAAAATCATGACATGCATATCATGTTCATACCATCTGACATCTTTGGTAGCCAGCACCACACACCGCTGCCATTCGCTGCTCTAGCGCTTTATGAAGACACTAACGGAATATTTATTTCCACTATAAACTCGGGCCCCCTCAGTTTGTGCTGCAACGAGACACTCGGCCACATTCTGCCTATCGATGAAGGTATTATCGTGCCTGTCGATTTCTCCGACACCAAGCCAAATACAGAGCTGAAAACGCTCGTTCCTCACCTTGCGTCGGACAGCATGTCTTCAGATGCATTTCACCATCCTGTTGACAATCATCTAACCCCGGATCAACGAAAGCAGATTCTTACTCTGTAGTGCAAATTCAGGCGTTCGTTTCTCTTCCTCCAAGCGCTGCTAGGAAGAACGAACACCGTTGTTCACACAATTGACACGGGAAAGAGTATGCCTTTGAGCCAGTGCCCCTATTGTGTGTCACCGGTGGAGCGTGGCAGAAAACAGAAATACTAGACGACGTGCTACAGCGCAGAGTCATCAAGCCTTCTTGTAGTCCTTGCTCTTTCTCAGTCGCACTCGTCAAAAAAGATGGTTATATACAGTTCTGTGTAGATTACAGGCGTCCTAAACAACATAACGATGAAATATGTTTTCCCTCTTCTTCGCATAGACGACGCTCTCGAGTGTCTCCAATGTGTAGGATTGTTTTCATCGCTTGACCTCCGTCCTCCACTCAGGTTATTCGCAGGTCGCAATGACTGAGTCCAATCGTCCGAAAAAAGCATTCGTCACACCGGATGGCCTTTATGAATTTACTGTAGTGTCCATTCGAACGCGGCAATGCGCCAACCACATTCGAGCGAATGCTGGATAGCATTTTACGTGGTCTCAAATGAAACATAGGCTTGTGATATCTTGGAGACATTGTGGTCATTTCACCAGATTTCACTTCGCATCTCACTCATCTGCGTAAGATTCTACTTTCTCTTGAAAACGCAAGGCTTCAGCTTAACCCGAAGAAATGTCGTTTCGGGGCTAAACAGCTACCCATACTTGGTCATGTCGCCTCCACAGCCGGCATCCTTCCCGACCCTGACAAGCTTCGTGCTGCTGCTGTATTTCCCAAGCCGACTACACCTACGGAACTGCGGAGCTATGTGAGCCTGTGCTTTATATTCGTCAGCTTGTCGGGAACATCCCTTTCAGCATTGCTACGCTCACCAAGCTCTTTGATGGCCTTGTGGATCTTTCGAATTGGACAGCAGCCTCTGTGTCACACCGGTCCCGTTAATTCGGGAGGCGATCGCCGGGCTAATTCCAAGGGCCGAAGTATTGGCCCCCCAATCCGCACCACGAAAGCGTGGACAATTTAGAAGCGGTCCTTTTTGGTGCGCCAGCGGACGCCGGTTGTGGCCCAAGGAACAAGTCAGAGCCGAGAGTTGATAAACAAAACAAATATTATAATCTCAAAAATGGCAGATCGAAAACAATACACAAGAATTCACACTCCACATTAGTTACATACAATACTTCACCAAACAAACAACGTACTACACAGTACAATCAACCACACTTGAAACGGCGGACACAGACAACAATACGCACTACAATGCAGTCGCATGCATTTAACAACCATGACACATAAAGACTAAAGAGATAGAAAACCTATTCAGTCCAAAGTTCTTGGAACCAGAGTCTAGATGATACTCTTCCGAGAATCACTCACTCAAAGTCCAGCGTTGTTGTCGTTCCACAGCCCTTGAAGTTTCTCTTCCAGGAAACCTCCTGTCTTCAATAGGCCACTCTCCAAGCTTCAAACTTCTTCGCCGGAAACACGTCGGCTTCCCACACGCAGCTGTTGCCACGCGTCTTCGCTCGATAGCGGTAAACACACGCTCTTGCCTGTAGCTCGAGCCTTCACCCCTCAGGTGGAAATCCTCTTCATCTCCTGGTTCGTCCCTACGGACAAACCTTCGCCGACTACACGGCGGAATCCCTACGCACTCTGGCGCTAACTCCGTCTTTTCCTGATCGCTCATCTCGGCTGCTCGGTTAAATACCTTGCGCGCGACATTCCAGAAAGTTCTCGTCTTTTCGTCGGCGCGATACGCAGCGAAGGCTGGGAAGAGGGCGAGACGGTTGGAATGCACTCCGCGGCCGATGACTCAACTCGGTATGACCACGCCCCTTTCGTTCTAGAACTTTCGCGGGCTATCTCGGCCGCCGATGTGGGGTGAGGAGGTTCGTCGGCGAAGCCACGCTTCCAAGGGGAAAGCGCGCACCCGGGGAGCCTTGGATGTTTGTTTTCTTTTTTTCTTTTTTTTCTTTTGCCCTCCTGGCGTCTCTTCCACGCGTTACCGCAAGAATTTGGCGGCGCGCCCATTTTTAGCGCTCGTTCTGTGACACTCTGACGAATTCTTCGCAACACTGCGCCAACTCCTTACCTCACCACCCGTACTACGCTATTACGACTCTACTGCGCCAGCCGAAGTACAAACGGATGGAAGTGGCGTCGACCTTTGTGCAGTGCTCGCCCAACGCAAACCAGGTTTTACGGAGCATGTGGTCGTCTATGCCAGCCTCACCCTTGCTAATTCAGAAGTCAACTATTCTGTTACCGAAAAAGAGTGCCTCACAATTTTGTGGGCAGTAAACTAGTACCCGCCTATCTGCACGGCCAAGCTTTTAATGTGGTAACTGACCACTACGCACCCTGTTGGTTGGCTTCACTGAAAAATCCTTCTGGTCGCCTCGAATGTTGAGCACTACACCTCCAGAAATGAGACATTCGCATCGTCTAGAGATCGGGGCGAAAGCACTTTGACGCAGATGCGTTTTCACGATCAACCGTGAAATCTGATGACTTGGAATATCAGCCCTTGACTTTTTTCTCTCTGCCGTCAGCGCCACAGACATGCCATCTGAACAGCGGAAAAACCATTGGATTGTCTCGCTATTTAATATACTCTCTAACACATCAACTTCCGGTTACCCGCGTGCTCTTCGCTGTCTAGCAACGCATTTTGCCATGCGGGATGACATGCTGTACCGTCGCAACTATCAAGTGGAGGGTCGTAAATGGGTACTAGTCATACCCGGTCGTATGCGGTCTGTTATCTGCGAACATTTCCATGCTGAACACCAACAAGCACACCCCAGCGCACTAAAGACAAACGAGCGGATCCGCCAACATTACAACTGGCGGGGTATGTACACATTTGAGTGATTGATTGAGATGTGGGGTTTAACGTCCCAAAACCACCATATGTACACAATTGTACGAAAATGCATTCACTCATGTTCCTTGTGTCAGCAGCGCAAAAAATTTCCTCATTCACCCGGTCAACTGCAGCCTTTACATGTCCTGCACGCTCATTAGACCGTGTTAGGATTGACCTATACGGCCCATTACCATGCTCTGTTGAAGGTAATCGATGGGGGATTGGGGCTGCCAACCAGCTGACAAGATACGCCGAAAACAGCAGCGCTACCTTCGGCTGGTACTCGTAACGTTGCAACCGTCATCTTGCATTGGTTTGTTCTTCATCATGGTGCACCACGGGAGCTACTGAGTTACAGAGGTCGCGTATTTATATCTGAAGTTCTGCAGCAGCTCCTACACTTATGCCGTACGGTACACCACACATAAACAGCCTACCACCTTCAGACGAACAGCCTAACGGAACGTTTCAAATGAACCCTGGGAGACATGCTCGCTATGTATACTTGATTCCGACCACTCCAATTGAGACGTCGTTTTTACTTTCGTGACGTACGCTCACAATAAGGTGATTCAATAAACAGGGTTTTCTTCATTTTTTTTCCTTGTATATGGCTGTTACCCATGCAGCACACTCGACACCATTCTGTCATACAATCCTGGTGCCTCCGAGTTCAGCCAAGTTTCTTAAATGGTCGAACATACCGAAAAGTCTCGTCAGCTTGCATTGTACTTCATAGCCGATAATCAAGTCCTCCAAAAAAATTGCCATAACCGTGATCTTGTCCAGGACACTCTCCCCGTCGGTTTTCTGGTGTGGCTCCGACTACCTTTCCACCCTCCTGGACTGACTCCCAAGCTTGCGCCGAGGTAGACTGGCCCTTACCGCGTCATACAGAACCCTTCTTCTATCACCTATGAGATTGAACTGCTCAAGCCGTTTATGAACAGGCGCCGCCATGGTCGTGAGATGGTCCACGTCAGTCACTTCAAGCCCTGCTACGACCCTGCTGTTCTGATGCTGCTGATACTGATGCTGATCACCTCAGATGGATGGCGACTACCCAGAGAGGGGCATGGGCCAAGAACCGGGCAGTAGGATACCAAAATGAAACTGAAATGAAATTAAAGTTAGCCTGAAAAATTACTTTAGGGATAATACCACCAATAAACAAAAATATTTGCTGAGCAAGCGGTCAAACAATGTCTTGTTCCTGACAGACATCGCTTACAAATTATAAACTAAAGATCTGAAAATGTTTGGGTTCACTAGCATGGTAATCTTATAGTTGCACTGATGTAATCAAACACAGTGGAGCACATGTTCCTGTGGCAGTAACCTCGGGAAGCGCCGCCAAGTGATAAAAGTACTGATGATTCACTTGTATTCCTAGCTTTTTAAAGCGGCAATAAAAATCTTTTTCTCTGATAAGAGTAACGACGGCATAATCAAAATAATTCTTCAGTTGTTCCAATATCGTTGCAAAAATGCACAGTGGTGAAGCCTTGAGTCGAGCTTCATTAAGGTAATAATTTAGTTGTGGAACTGTACAGCGCAATCTGGTATAAGTGACCTCTAACTGGCGAGATACACACCACTGTTTATTCCAGCAATACTTTATAAGCTCGAAATCCTCAAATTTATCCAAAATACCTATTCTACATTGCAAACAAGCATTTCGGAACCTTAGCGCTTTCACGTAAGCCGTATCTGGCGAAACTGGAATGGTGGGGCCACTCAGAGCTACTGCTGCTAAAGAGTCCGCCATTTCGTTCAAATATAATCCGCGGCGGCCTGGTACCCATAGCAAATGCAGTTTTTTTACGTTTTTTGGTACTAAACGCCAAGACGTATTCTTCAGCTCTGCATTTGCCGCCGCAAAAAGTGCATTACATATGACTGTGTGATCATAACTGCTTATGATTCGCTTGAGGGCAATTCGCGTAGGGCACGAACAATAGCCAATAATTCTGCAATGAATACAGGGGTATATTCTGAAAGTCAAATCGAAAAGGACCTCTCAAAAGAAGGAGAGAAGATGCCAAACCCAGCCTTTTCTTTTGACGGATATGCATCAGCCGCAATGATACTGCTTATCTCGACGAGAGCCAGATAATCTGCTAACTGCTAAATCTTCTAACTCATTTTAATATAAATGTGTCAATTGTTTCGCGTTATGAGAAAATATATCATGAAATTGTATCCAAAGCGGTTTAGGTTGTGTATTGGACCAGTATGTTCATTTTTACATTCAATTACTGTAGCATCGCTTGTGCAAATATTATTTGCGGGGTGTGTAGTCGCGACCAATGTGTTTCGAAAAATAAAGTTGGTTCTTGAATGAAAATGTCAAATGATCGTCTTTGGTGTGAACTGTATATCTTTAAGAATGCTTGCACAGTAAGAATTTTAAACCTATTTAGCAGAGAAGGTAGGCGAGCTTCCATATACAACACGTTGTTTGCTCGTCACCTTGAGTCACCAAGAAGGCTCGTCTTCATTGCCCGGGTATGGTAGTGGGGGTGGTGGGTATGGTAGTGGGGAACAAGGCAATGACTAGTGGGACCTTCTCTCAGTGCGAAGCACGAGTTTGTACATATGCGCCACTATCAATAGGTGAGTAACAACAACAACAAGCTATAGACACAAGACTGCTTGAGTATTTTTGTCCCTACCGGCAGCCTGCTTACTTCTTGGCTTCGCTATTAAACTCCCTTGGAACATATTCATTATGATGCCAGGGGGGTTCATAGCAATGCTTTGTAAGTCTTGGCGTTTACACTTTTTCAACGCACAGCCACAGAACAACATACGCAGCACATTCTTAGCTGACCAGCATCTTTGAAACTAATGGCCCTAATTTACAGTACGAAATGGTCATTTAGAAAACAAAAGGGTCATGCCTTGCCATCTTTCCAAGCATATTAGCGACCATGTCAAATGTATTTGCAAAAAATTGTGCTGATTTGTTACAGTGAGAACAGTGAACTGCTACAATTATTCGAAGAGAAGAGTGTGTTTTTGGTGCCATTGCTGCCTTGTGAATTTCCTAGAGTGTTTTCCGGTGCTTGTGAAAAAAATGTTTTAGAACTGCCATTCTTTTTTTTACTAAGTTCGGTGTACATTGTCAATTTTTATAAAAGGGAACATGGGGACGCGTAGCCTGCGCGCTCCGGCCGCTGATGGCAGCTCGTTCAAGCGGGAGCGAGAGCAACCAGAGCCTCTTTTCGCGTCATCTCGTGGCGAGAAAAACAACCATTCATTGCTGATATAGAATGGTATGATTGCAACCCCTCTACCCTTCAAGGTGATCACGGGATCTTGCGTAATCGCCTTTAAGGGGGAGGGGGTCGCATCCTTTCTGCTGGTTTAATATCAACAAAAAATGGTTGTTTTGACTCGCCACGAGATGACGCTAAAAGAGACTCTGATTGCTCTCGCTCCCGCTTTAACGCGCATGCCGCAGACCACCCGTCCCCGTGTTCTTTTTCATAAAAATTGACACTTTGCACGTTAAGTAAAGGGGCTTGTGTAAGGTGTTTGAAGTTAAGTAGCATCAATACAATTTCGCAACTACAAACATCTCCACTATTTTAGCCAAAATGTGTTATGTTTGTGTAACGTTTTTGCAATACTGCACTCTGTATGAATGTCTGTGCTGTGAATACTCATTTCACATATGATATACTTTAAGAAAAAACTATCTTTAGACATTTCAAGGTGTCAAACTTTACCAGAAATGATCACGGATTTCAAAGTACTGTGATGACTGTCCTTATTGAGATGAAATTTGCACCATGTCTTGGTCTAACTAAGAATCTACCTTTCTAGGAACATTATAGCAGAGTGCGTTGCTGCGCCACCTCTCAAACACAGTTGAAGCTACTGTCGATCGTGCAAGGCATGCCGGAAAAGGTGAGCACTCTGGTCTGCCGCGCACGCTTTCCTAGGAGATGAAGTCGGCGGGCGAGCGGCTCACTTCGTAAAATCGCTGGCTCGATCAGCTTGCCCGCATGCGCCGTTTGCATAACACTCGTTCGCTGGGCCCGCTGACAGGCACGGCTATTACTTTCTATGTAATATTTCTATTACAATCATAAAAACCTATTATATATTACAACAAGTTGAAAACAGACATGAAAATCTGAAAAATAGGTTATAGGTTACAACACTGTCTTCTTGATTGTTTATTGTGAATCTTTATTATTATATCTGAAATTAATGATTTGAATGATTGGCGCAGTAATTTCAACATGACAAAGTGTATATCTTACACGAATCAAGATATAGGAAGCAAGTGAAGGCTATACTTTCTTAGAAGCTCATAAACTTACGCTCCTCTCTTGCAATCTAAGTTAGGAAATACTTCCATAACTTGAATACTTAGTTCGATGTCGTCAAACGCACCACGTGTGTTAGTTTCAACGCGTTTCTCACCTTAAAGTTATCTGGGACATCGCTGCTGTCTTTAGATGCAGCTGGATATAGCTGAATAAGGGTGATGATTTGAACGAGAAAGTAAGCTCGACGTATAACAAGCTTTAACGCTACCAGTAGAGCTCGGGAAAAGTTCTGAGCAGGCCTTTTGTTTGCTTCCTTATTGAGCGAAAAATTGTAGAGTGATCGGCAGAAAGCAAGGAGTGTTAGCGTAGCCCTGTACAGTTCCAATATGCACGTGATCTGTCACTACCTAAATCCGCTTTTATATCTACTTTCATGCCACGCCCAATAACTAAACAATCGTAGGGTTCATATGAAAGAGGAAACTCTCGCAGATGACTGAGCTGTGTCAGTGAAAGCGATGGTATCACTGGGATGGGAGCAGTGGGTTGCGTCGGAACAGTTAGAGCAGCAGTGCCAGTCCAGCTGCAGGGGGTGTCTAATGCGGAGCAGGTTGTTTGACTTCAACACTGAACATTCTTCTTTGCTACAGTTCATTGAGGTAGGAAACCATGAAACACGCTTGAACGATTTAATTCCAATACTTGTAGGGAGTTTAACCCAACGCTGGTAACTGGTACAATGGAGTTAGTAACGTACTTGTAGAAACGAAAAAAAAAAGAACAGCGTTTGCAACCGTAAAACTGTAGCCTCGTACGTATAAAGATATATCGTTGAAACGTGGATCAACTACTCAACGGCTCAGCTTAAACGACGTCATCTTGCGACTAGTATTTAGCTTTGAAATGTATTTTTCATGTAATCACGATAGCGTCAATCTCGTGTAGTTGCATGAAGCCAAAGGTTTTACCGAAGGAGTATGTGCGGTTTTATATTTGAGAATAAAAAGTGACAACTGTCTTCCTCAGGCGGTACGGAAATAGCAGTATTACAGCATGCCATATGTTGCTGTTCGAGGCATAGAGTGAGAATAAAATTACCGATGGAGGTCATCAGCCTCTACAATAGTTCAAAAGTAATTTTTTCGAATGAGTCTGTGCTGTTTTTGACGCACACATTACAGACGGGATCACTGTTTTGATACGCAGTTCATTCCAGGTGGAGTGTGACATATAATATTCCAACCAGCAGGGTTTACAATTGAGCGCAGCATTAGATGTTTTGAAATATAGACTTAGCAGAAGCAAAAAAAAAAACTGAAAAGTTTATGATTTGTAAACAAACAAGCAGAACAGTTTATTTTCACAGAGTGTTTCTTGACCAGTGTGAACCAAAGTTATTGTCAGCTTTATCTGATTTCCGTGTCATTGTGGTCATGTGCATCGAGTTGTCCTTAAAACTCAAGCATTCTGAAGAGTGATGCTCTGGAGAAACACAGAAGACATAGTTTCTATTAAAGCAGATTCTATTTCTATTAAAGCAGATTCTAGTTTCTATTAAAGCAAATAATAGGTGGGCTGCCACTGAAATGGGTAATAGTAAATCACGAAAGAACAAACTACGCACATCAATAATTCACAGCTTCCAACATACCACGGCATGTATGTTGACTGACCCATCACCTAATGTAGACACGCAAAGCAGTGATTATCGACAACTCTTGTAAGTAAAGAATAATTAGTGTGAAGTAAACGTAACAGTTGCCAATACTTCCTTGTAGCCGCTAAGATAAATTATTCTACTCAAAACAAGAAAAGACATTACCATCAATATAATCTTTTGCAAACTATTGGTCTTTAATTTAGCGCGACCATGTAATAGTTATAGTCTCATTTATTTTGCATAAACAAAAAGCATGCCGTAAAAGAACCAGGCGTGCTTCGCGAAGAAAACACTGCAAGCAGGATGTATATCTTCAGTTCTTCATGAAGGCTGCACTTAGTTTTTTTGTAACTGCAGCGTTCTATAAGAAAAGCTCGCTTTTAAAAACGTTGGATTCAGTACAAGAATGCTGTTTAAAATTATTCACTACAAGCGTTCGCCTTTCCAGACCTTTGGCTTTTTAGGTGTACTTGCTCATTTACACTATTTATCATAAAACAGACAAAAACAAATGTGGAAGCTTACACTAAGCTGTGCAAGCAATTAAACTGTGAACTTGGTCGAATATAAAAAAGCTCACGCATTTGCTTCTAGGTTGTTTAGAGGCACAAGATTTGTGATGCAGGTTCTTCCTTCACTGCGCCTTAGGCTTTAGCAGGGCGCATGCGAAGCTATTTCTAAGATGATTATCAGCACAGAGTGCTTTATCTTGAACTTCTAAGAGTTACAGAATCGACACGATCACGTCGTCGACAGCGTATACCTTCCGATCGCTTCGGGGCCTTCTCGCAGGTGCCGTTGCCTGTTCCGTTCCCTAGTATTCATTCATTCACGTAATCGGTTCTGCGCCATCGCTTTATAGCGACTTGTTGGGCCAAAATGTTACCTCCATCGCTTTAAGAGGGAGTCGTGTCTCGTTTGCAGTACCTTACCAATTTCAGTAGCCTCTACTATTTAGATAGCAATTATAAGGACACTGTCAGCTACACTTTGCCGCTGGTGTCGACATTGGCATCAACGTCCCTCACCGTATATATATATATATATATATGCAAGAAAGAAAAAAAAAATCGCAGAATTGAACGTGGGACCTATGTAACGTGAATGCAAAGCATTATTCTCTGAGCCACTGAAGGGCACTTCCTTCAACATTTCAACGGCAAGCTATTTATGCATACCACTAACCGCTGTTGGCGGGAATTTTGGGGGGAACAATTGTGTTTTAGGCATTACAAGCAAGGTGGCTCAATGAAGGCGCGGCAGCTCTCATTTCTCACGCGTACTTTTGCCCTCGTAGCGAAGGGTAGTGGGCGATCTCTCGCGCGCCTTTATCTCCCGGTGGGGAGGAACATACGTCCTGGCTGGCATTGGGCTTGAGATGGAGTGATTCTGTAGTAGTAACGGGATGCACAAAAGTCACTGCAATCGTTGCACAGCCTCTGTTTGCGAAAAGGCCGTGCTTTCCAGATACAGCGAAGTAATAACTGAGACGCCTATTCGTGTTCATCTGTACTTATGAGTACGTTTCGTGCGTCATATGTGCGTGAAAAACGCGGGGCACGTTGCGATCTGCTTGCCATTCCGCGCATAGCCTTCCAATTTGTTTCTATCTCCTTTATTGTGACGCCTTTGGATTATGTTATAATGATAAATGTCATAAGGATAAAAAATGACAGCTTTGCCCTAAAGGCGATGCTGTCATTTTTTTTATCATTATGGCTTTGTGCTAGGCCACGAAAGTTCTGCGGCAGACGTCTGTTTGTTGCGCCAACTGTTGCTTTCTTCGCTTTTAGTGGACCAGTGGCTAGTAGTAGACTTCACTTGAAACCCGTCACGCATGCCCGTTTCAGATGATATTCAATTTTTACAATATCAAGAAGAAATGAATTATCATAACCTTCACGGTTCAAATCGTTTTGATGCCAGGTAAATTAGCTTAAACGCGAAGGTTCAGCTCTGCTATGCTCCGGCATAGAGATACGACTTCCGGTTACAATGGTCGCATATTGATGCAAGACAGACCATATAGAAAAATTTATATGTGTTCAGATTTAGATGGACGTCAAGAAACCACGGGCAATATGTAATGTTCTTGGGCCCACTACTACGGCACCCAACATAATCATGTCCTGGTTCAGACGCATGAGGCCTTGCAAGTCAATTAGTAGCCCTTTCACCATTTGCAAGCAAAAAACGAACAGAATGTGACAAAAGAAAATGAAAATAACCACTTGCCAGATGGATTCTGTTTTATATGTCGCACATAAAATAAGTTCTATGATCACACGAAATGTTTAGACCTGCGCTGCTAAACAAGCTGTTCAGATTCGTTGGTTTTTTGGCCAATCTTCGAAACATATATTAAGGAAGTCTGTGAGTTGCCCCACTGTGTGATAGGCTGACGAAACGCCTCGTCAAATAAAATCCGCTAAACCCAAAATCTCGTCTCTTCGCAATTTGCTCGAGGGTATAAACATAAAGAGACTCGGCTTTGTCTCTCGCTTGTTATATTCCCACCTTGAGGATTGATGCGGTTTCTGCTTTACCTAACGAAGCGTGTAGGCTATACGAGCATGTAGGCTAAACTTCCCAAAGTAAGCCAAAGTGCTGCTGCTCTTCCGGCTTGTGGCACTAGAAAATTTTGCAGCGCCACCGTACAAAACTCACAAAATTACATCCGTGCGTTGCCCCAGACTCTGATTTAGCTAAATATAGTCTAGGAAGTGGGAGTTAGAGCAATTGAGGTGCAACAGCAAGGCGTTAGCGTGTCCTGGGGATCTTCTATTTCATGAGTCGGGCAGTTCAGCTATTTGTGCCAGTCGCAGAAGCGTGAAAAACGTATGAACAAAACAAATAATGCAGACGGGACAGGGAAGTTTTAACTGAATTTATTAACGAAGTATTTTTGACACTACTACAACAGATATTATCAATCTAGTTGAATTTCTGAGGACATTCTCATTCATGGCACAAAGGTGGTTGACTTGAAGTGAAGCGAGGACTGCACTCTTCTGCTTTATTGTATTTTGCTTTTTAGACGTCGATCATCAACAGGGACTGGCGCCACCACCATGAGATGACGTCAACACTAACCCCTTTAAAACTAACACCTCAAACCATGACACGGCGTCTTTGAAAAATTATAGGTCCTATCGAAACGTTGGCCAGCCAGTCTGAGGCAATTCACCTGTTCAGCCTATGATTATCCTACTACATTTTTTCCATCTGTCGGCTCACATCAAGAGGTGGCTGGTTAAGCGATCTGTCAATTGACCTCTCAGACAAGAGCTATTATCTTAAGATAAATTAGAAGCATTTCTTAGCGAACTTTAGCGAATTAGAGCGTATCTAGCTATCTATCTTTCTATCTATCTATCTAGACACTTATGTATGGATGCTCTCATGGTCACCCTTCTAACTTCGCGTGAATCAAAATTAGCACAGGAGGGTAAGATGGCTTGACGAATATGATGCGCTAGTCGAAACATGAATAATGTCACAATCCCTGTCGCGTACGTTGACAAACACTTCCCGCCAGACAGTGGAACACACTTGAGGGTTGGTATGTGCTGCTGGTAAGCGGGTATGTGCCACAGGTGATTGACACTTAGTATCTACCCAGAATGACGAGAACACACATTGGCAATTTTAACGCGTCAGCGTTAAGCAATACCCGACATCGATAGCGCCGACCCAACGAAGGCATAGCATAAATGTCAGTGTTAAGAAAAAAACTGAAATAAGCAGCGTTGGCCGACCGACTAATACAAATAATTAACTTCAGGGTCCCAGGAGGAATAGAACCGTAGCATTCTGCGTGGCAGTCAAGCATTCTACTACAGAGCTACGATGGGTCTCGGAACTACTATTCAAACAAACGCTAATCTTCGTGAAACGTCAATAGTAATTGCAGTGCTTCCTACCGAAATTTATAAACATTACATATGTACTTCTTTCATACAGCCGTTCCGTTGGGATAACACCAGTGGTGGTGAGGTACCATGCGCTGAAATTAATTAAAGTAGCAGTGTCAAGGGCCAGCATTTTCGCGTGCATCAGCCAATCATATCAGCCTCTCGCATTGCTAAAACACAATTCCAGCTGACATCGTTGTGCAAGTGGAGAACTGGTTACATAAACATCTGCAACTCCTCATCCCACATGTTCTCTTCAACACATGTTTTTGCGTGCAACGTTTGTACCTATATTTAGCGTCATTTCATGACGTGTCACTCTAATACAAAAACAAATTCAACACGGTCACCTTCCCTCCGCGTGCTTCGCATAAAGTTGATTTCCAGGTACGTGAGATCCACCGAATTTTTTTGTGTTCATTACAATTTCGCAGTGTTCGCTTTGTGCTGTCTTGGAGAACGAGAAGCGCCATGCGCAAGTGTGTTGAAATAAAAAATTCTGAATTTTTCTAAACTGAACCACGTTATCAGAAAGTATTGGTCCTTATTTTATGGTCTGTATCATCTACGACTCTTAGGCACTTTTTAAACATGGGCTGAACATGTTGATCAATGGCGTCGCAATGCTGCCCACTTAGAAGTTGCGTGAGAATTTTCCAGCAACATCAGGTTCAAACGATAGAAACAATTCTTATGTGTTTTTTGCGTATGGTTGAAACTAGGCATGGAATGAAAATAGCTGGAAAGAAGGCAATGAGCAATGTATTTTTTATGCCTAGTTACCGAACAGAAGATTCCATCAGGTGCACAAGCTTACGGAACAGGCAAACTAGGGCTTAAATTCCTGTCTTGTATAACTAGTGTTGCGCCCTCTAACACAGACCACAGTGCTAGGCCGAAACTTGGTTTGCTTATTAGGCTTTATTAGGTGCGTCTCTCTATGCATGATGTCAATAAGAAAAAATATAATACCTAAAGAACTTAAGTCACCAGCTTTGCACTTCACTGTCTGCGCTAATCTCTTTGCTGTACAATGGCACAGCTTCACCGCAATATTCTTGGAACTTGTCCAAACATTCTTGAGGAGACGAGTCCTTGCTTTCTTCTGATACCCACAATATGCACTCTGAAATTGTGTTCGCATTGTACACAGTCAGATTGACAAATAAGGATAAAATATGCTGCACAATTTCAATAGTTGAGAGAAGGGAAATACACACGAGCTTTCGCATGCGTCGGCTAAGGAATAGCACGTTGTTATTGTTCGTTAATTTCTGTCACCCCTCAGATCACTAGGACTTTAGGTACCCTTCATTAATGTTCTGCAATCGATACAATCAAAATAACACACTGACTACGACCAAAGCAAATAAATTCAAATCGCTAGGTAATATGAACTAATTGAGGACATTGCCTTTACTGAATGCTCTTTGTTAGGAGTGACAGTACGGTGTCATTCGTTTGACCCATTACTGGTAGATATTGGTTACCTGACTGCAAAGGTAAGAACCATCAGAACCGAAATTATTGCGTGTCAGTATTACTTGTGCTGTAACAGTCAGGACTGATGTTGCCTAATGATGTCTTGCTAGATGCTTTTTATTTAAAAAGTATTGCAAGCAATGTAAAAAATATTGTGCTAGTTCCTGACATGACTCCGTCATTTATAACCTAGCATGCCTCGACCCGGAAACATCAGTTAATGAATGCCGGTTAACAAGTACACGTCGATGTTCTTAACCTCACAAGTCTCCTTAGTGAAACTGCAGTGCTTGAGCGCATGTGCATACGCTCAACCGTATCAAAAGCTTGCCTTGTAGCCTTTGGCCTGAAATTTACTGTTCATCCGCAGATTGTGGCTGTTAGTTCTTTACCACGTTTCAAATATCGGCTTATTTCTTTCAGCATTTCAGTAATCGTTAAGGGCATGTCAAAGAAGTGGCGTCACATTCTAGACGTTTAAGGGAACCATTCATTTGGCGACAACACAGTTGCAACAGACTTTTAAGAGAAGGCAGAAACTCAGGAGAAAATTCGTGAGTGTAGAAAGTCGCTGACGGAGAACCCCACTGGTATAAAAGTTCGCTGCAGCGTTTACAGCATTACCAGTTTTTGATTAGGTTTTGACTTGCGTTAAATGGTAATGGTCCAAATGTAAATGCCCAAACTTCCGAGGACAGGGTGCATTTGGCTCAGATGCGCCAATTTCGATGAGAAAAGACGAGATATTACACCAGATGGAACATGTCGCATATTTTTATTTGTACTTACGGCCTCCGTTGTATGGCATTTCAAGGATTCCACAGTTTTTTGTAGTCACTGTAGTAAAATGTGCCTTCCTCTGGTGTAGCGTCATCTGCAAAGAAAAATAATGAACTGGTTTGAATGCTCATACAATTCTTTGGTCAATAGTTAGGTTGCATTCGATTTGAAATAAGCGAAATTTAGGCATTCAGTCATCTCTTCTGGAAGGCGGTCCCTCCACTTACTTGGCTGCTGCCAAAATGTTTTCAATAACAGCATCTAATAAAGGTAGGTATACATACAAGATGCTCTCTGAACTATATCTAAAGCCAGAGCCTAAAAAAATTAAATAAGACCGCACATAATCTCTAATATTACTAGTTTTAGCTAAGTTGCGAATGCACGTCTCCCCAGTGTCTTCTGCCTACTTTCAGCGGTAATCACAGATATATATTCAACTTTCAATATGAAAGACATCGCATAAATTAGCTATCGATCAAAAGTTATAGGTTCAATTGTACTATGATGAATGGTTAAACATCGACGAAGAAGAAATTCAGAATTACTTGATTTTCATGTTCCCAAGAACGCTAGAGCCTCAATACATCTGGGGATTTGATTGTGCTACCTTTTTGACACAAGTTGGTTTCAAATGAAACGAAACAACAATAGTAAATTTTCTGTGTTTTTTTACGTGTAAGCGTTAGGGTGGGATTATCAAATATACCTTTGTAAGAGACACCATATTATTATGACCACCTGAATTCCTTCAAAACGCACCGAAACCTAAGTGCAGGGTATTTCGCCCCCTTTGAAATGTGTGCACTGCGGCTATGATTTTAGCTCGCACCCCAGCGCTTAGCTGAGCGACATCGTGATTGCTTATGTGCTTGCATGTGTTAACAATAAGCGTGATTCTCTCTGGCGAAATTCTCCCTGGCGAAATTTCGCGTGGTAATAGAGTAATTGCTCTGCCTGATTTTGTCAAAAAATAGGTACCCTGCCTGAATCTGTCAAAATTGCAGGTGCTCTGTGGTGCATCGTCATTAGCACATGTCACTGCCACTGTGCACGTTGTATGCGCATACCCTCCAAAGGCTACAAAAAGCCTCCCTCTCAATAAACGCTGTTCACTGTCTTACGCTCGTGTCTACGCTGCAGTCGCCACGAGGAAGTCGACCAATAGACCGATCCCACCAGCCGATCAGCGCATGCGCCGGTTTTCCGGAGTTGCCCCGCCGCCATCTTAGTTGTAGTCAATCGGTCAACCAGACTACAGCGACTACGCAGTGGCCGCCGCTTTTTCAGTACTGCGCCGGAGCTTCGCGGACGTCTCTCCGATTTCACCAGCAAGAAAAAGTCGTCATGTGAGTATTTTCAATACCTACATTGTCTGTTAATGGGAGCAGGCGGCGCGAATTTCGGTCATAAGTGCCTGCTACTCCTTCGTTTCGGCGGGACTTAGGACAGCCACCCGTTCATTGCCTTTTGAGTACCGTTTTCATTTGAGTGATGTATGTAAGCGGTTGTTCTGCGCGACTGTTTTTTTCGCATGTGCATCTCGGGGATTGCACGTTTGTTTGCACAGTGACGTGCTGTTGGGGACAGGCTTTATATGCGGCGCCGAACCTTTCGTGTCTTACGGCACTTACGTGCACGAGTGTCGCGTTCAACATACAGCATTTCGTAGTAATAATATTTGAAATTCTTAATTTGGGTGGCGTTCTGATTTTAGTCCACCGAACGACGCGGTCGCTATATTTTGAAAACTCTTGACATTGTAGCGTCCCATGTTTCGCGCACGTGAATATGCAAACGCGCCGCTCTCCATTAGCAGCTGTGATACGCATTCATCAGTCATTCGCACTTGTCGGTTGAGCCGCAAGTAAGGATACGGAGCCAACGAGGGACGTCATCTTACCCTGATAACTAGTGCTGTCTTTTTATTGCCTTTGGTATATAGTTCTGAAATAAAGAAAGGGGAACGTAGTAACCATACCAAAGGCGAAAATGATCCAGACTTCGCTGGTTATCAGCGTCAGATATCGTTTATTTTATGTGTTGGCGACGGTCGTGGTGAGGGACTTCTGGTGTCGAATCTCTCCCTGCCTCCCCCCCCCCCCAACAAAAAAAGGAAGCATGGGCAATAGCTTTCGCATGCCAAGCCGCCGCAGCGCCGTCACCTAATATCGCTGGTTACGCCAGTGGCTATCAGCAGGCTGTGCTGCACGTATCGAAAGCCACGCGTTCGTGCGTTGTTAACAGTATTTACCTCTGTACATGCAGTTACCAGAGAGCTGCAGGTTCGTGTGGTTGGAGGACGGCATCGCCTAGAAAACTGCATTCTTGCGGTACAGTAATGCATTGGCTGCATTTTTAAATAATCAATATTCTTTTCATGGATTGCGTTTTTATTATGGCTTTTGTCGTGGTCCTGCGTTATTTCATTGCTGCTATTTTTTTTTCGTTGTTATAGCCCTGTTGTTTATGGGCTTTGTAATTTCTACTTCGCTAAGCTTTTTTCTCTTAAGAGTATTTACTGTGTGCAGTATGTGCAACAGTGAAGATTATCTCAGCACTAGTAAAGTGCAGTCCCTGTCATGGGATTACTATCATGTGACTAAAGATTTGGTACTGGTAAGGTCCTGAAAACAGGGCGAGCGATTTCTTCTCTTTTCTTCTCATGAGAACTACTGCTGCGTTTCATTGTTTTTTGTGCTTTTTGCATGATGCTACCACACCAACTAGTCCACACGTCGTTACTACTACTCATCGGGTACGAGCATCATGCAGTGGAGGCATATTATGTTATTAATACGTGCAGCTGGTTCATTGGCCTGGCTTCTGCGTGGACAACGGGCACCGACTGTCTGACACTGCCCGGGATTCTTTTATAGAGTACGCAGCATGCAGATGTTTGTATGTTCCACCAATAGAGGGTAACGCCCTGATAAAAATATGTAATCTAAGAAAGTGTATTGGCTTAGCAGAAAGTTTAGCTGGCTATGTTCAAATTAAACTAACCTTCAGGCTCTGTTTTTTTTTTGCAGCTCCGTGTAATGCTGTGCCATGGCATCTGTATTACACAACCAGAACAGTCAAGGGTGGACCTGCAAAACAAGCTCCCTGAACCCATACTTTGGAAAGGAGCACATTGTCAGGTATGCAAACTTAACTCGGCAGTCATGATTCTCTAAAACTGATGAGTGCTATTTGGGAAAAAAAGAGCATGCTGACACCCAAATGTTTCAGAAAGTGTAACGTTTCTTGAACTATTCCTAGTGCCACAAACCTCTACCCATCTTGTAGGCTCTGTAGTATGCAAAAATTCTTCTCTTTATTAAAGTGGTACGCTACAGGCTCAGTAACTTTGTTGATTGTGTGGTTTAATCCGCCGATGCAATGCAGGCATGAGGCGCGCCGTAGTGGAGGGCTCCGTATTAATTTTCACCACCTGGGGATTTTATCGTGCGCCGGAATATTGAAAACACAGGCGTTATTGCTTTTCACCTCCATCAGAAAAGCGGCCGCCGCGGCCGAGAATCGAACCTGCATTCTCTCCCTCAACAGCACAACGCCTTAGGCACTGAGCAACCGCGGCGGGTCTGAGTAACTTTGTGTTTAGCTGGAAAATAACGCCATTTGTAGCTTTCTCAGCTTTTATTCAATGACCAACAACTCTTGATTGCTGAGAAATGAATAATTAAAGCTGGCATTTCTCTCCTCCATTCCCCTCACATTATTTCGTGAAGTTTCAGACCACGTAACAAAGCGCCCAGATCGAGTCGAGCCCGACTTTACTCGATCGTCCCCATCTTCCTGAAAGTTTGTTCTCGCCGGCTATTACTTCCGTCGCTCCCAATCACAAAGTCAACAGTGTGCCGTGTGTTTCCGACAAAGTTCCACTGATTCCCATCCGAATACGTGCCAACTAGCGCAGCTCCCAACCATTTTGCTGTTACAATTTGAGGTCACTTTAAAATGAAGTTTTTTACATATCTGATTGCAGTAGACAGTCTTCTTAAATTTAGTTTTAGTTCTATATCTTCAGAACTTGCACAATGGACAAAAAGTGGGAGTGTGCAAATTTGTGTAGGGAATGAAAAGGTGTTTATGCACAGGAATGTACTCATGCCAACTGTTCTAGCCAAGTACAATTACAAAAATTTCTTCAGCTGTTTCTGCAGGCCTGAAAGTGGGATTATTTTTATTATGCAACAGTTAACTAAAGGGTGGAATGTGTAAATGTATATTCTGGAAGGAAAAAGTCCTGCACAGCATGTAAACGTGAACGTTTATTCTTCATGCAGGTACACTGAAAGTAAAGGCGCTAGAAAACATCGAGATGCTGGCCTGCGGCTTTTCACATCAAGCCACCTGCAAAAGTTGGTGTTTTCAACTGAAGACACCGCAGAGACCGTGGTGAAGGCACAAGTTCTGGCATCCATGGCAACACGGACAGTGTACAGTGTTGGGGTGAAGTTGCTTAAATGTGATGGGGAGCTTGTCAGTGGCAGCTGCTCATGTGTTGCTGGGAAAGGTGGTGTCTGCAAACATGTTTGCTGCGTTTTGTACGGGCTGATGCACATTGCGCAACATGATCTCACTGAAGTACCAAATGCCATTGCATGCACTGAAGGTGAACGGCAGTGGTACAACCCGCGGGATCCAAAAAAAGTGACTGAGCAAATTTCAACAGATTGTATTCTCCAAGGACACCACTGAAAAAATCAGTGATGCACCAAGGCTTCACAATAAACGAGCAGCCTACTCATGCTTGAGAACACAAGACTCGAATCTGTCAACACTGAGCCTCATAAACTTGCATGGAAACTTCAAAGAATGTGGGCTCGATTGCTTCGCAGACTTACTTGAAGCAAATGACTTTCTTCCCGAAAAACAAAGAAAAGTTGAGAGCCCCGCTACCGAAGATGTGGCTGGGCTACCTTTAAGGTGGCTGGAGCGAGCCAAACAGGGGAATGCTTTGCTGTCATACACAGACGAAGAAGTTACAGCCGTAGAGGCAGCCACACGACTGCAAAGTGCTTGCCTCCTTTGGCATATGTATAGGGAGGGTCTGATCACTGCATCTGTAGCGCATAGAGTTTACACATGGGTCAGGACGTGCCAAACCAAAATGGGGCCGCATGATCCCCGACGTCTCATCGCAGCAGTGGTTGGGAAAAAGAAAGGCAGGGCAACATTTGCCATGAAGAGAGGCCTGCTGTGTGAACCTGAAGCCAGGAAAGCCTTTCAGGACAAAAATGACAGCCACGTGGAGCTTGAGGTGACTGAAACTGGCCTCTTCCTCTCTCGTCATCACGCTTTTCTAGGTGCAAGCCCAGATGGGCTCGTGAAGTGTAAATGTTGCGCACCACGGCTGCTTGAGATCAAAGTGCCCCTAAAAATTCAAGATTTTGCCAAAAGGCAGTTGCGTGCTGGGGAACTAAAAAAAAGTAGTGGCTATTATACTCAGGTGCAAGTGCAGATGGGAGTGACTGGTCTGAACACCTGCGTGCTGTTTGTTTACAGCAAGGAAGAGTGCCGACAAATCTCCGTGCCATTTGACCAGAGTTTCTTCACGGAATTCATAGAACGTTGCAAATTTTTTACTTCCAGCTACTTGCTTCCCTACATTTCCAGTAACTGGTAAAGTAAAGCTAGAAAATGTTTTCAAGCTTGTGCGTGTGTTCTGTCATACCATAAATACTTCAAGCCAGTAGAAGTAGCCCACCAGAGTTTTGCTTCTGTGCCTGTAAATTGCCTTTTCTACAACAAAGATGTTTATGTATGAGGTTTGTGCATTTTTGTTCCGCGTTAACAAGAACAGTCTACCCTCTTTCTTTGTACATCATTCACGTGCATAACTTGACCACGCTGGGGAAAAATAGTACAAATGAGCGTGAGGCCCTCCAGTGTGAAGCGTCTGTGTGCTTCATGCTAATTTCGCGGAGGCATAGGCTTGCTTATTTATGCCATGAAGCACACCAAACTGCACCACTGGCGTTATTGTTGCTACTAATATTCACACCATTATGGCTTGCGTGCTACTGTAAGGGCCGGCCTTGCTCCAAAACAGCAACTTATGTGCAATTTAAAAAAATTCTCGGGGCACCTAAGCTTGCTTACATACTGTGGAGGTAAAAAGCCTGGTGATACTTATTAACTGCTTCTTTACTGATAGGGTATTTGTGTTATTTGTGTCTGTCTTCATTGCCACTTTGTTCAATGTAATGTTACATTGACGGGCTCTTTTACTGCTGCATTGTCTGTACTTCTCTTTTCGCCTTCATTTTGAATTAATTCAAGGTGAATTAAACAAGCAGACCGGTAACACATGCCACAGATTTCCATGAATCAGTGTTTTGTGGGACAGCGAGGCACCTGCTCACGTGTCACTTGGCATGAGCTATTCGAACTTTTATCCCACCACTGCTAATGTGTAGGCCTGTGCTATGATGTGTTGTGACCCGCTTCTTTTATGGCCCTACTTTTTACCCACCACTGCTAGTGTGTAGGCCTGTACTATCATGTGCCTTCTGGCCTGTTTTTTTTTTGTTTTCCTGAAGGCCCTACACAGTTTACGGGAAGCACGAAAACAATGTCAAATAAACCACTGTACTGGAGCCCTATGTGGAAAATATTTTTAGACAACTGTTTCTTGCAAAACAGGCGGTTGCAGGCTTCTTGAAATTTACTCGAGCACTGTGTAACGCCGTTTCTTCACAGCTCCATTATCCTCCTGCAGCTGGTTTCTATGCAGGAAATGATACACTCAACATACCTTCAGTTTATCAATGAATGCTGTCACGCATTAAAAGGCTACGTCAGCCTGTTAATTAACCTTTCATGTTTATGTTAAACCACAGCAGACTGGATGGCTGGACACAAGGGGACAATATGGTGATAGCCCATACAAGTATGCTTCTCAATGGGCAGCTATGGCCACGATCACGAGCTTTTACCCTATCGAAATAAATGTATGTACCTATTCATTGACACCGCCAGGCATGGGTTCACTTCTATTTTAATGGAAAGCATCAAAACGTGCCGCTGTTTGAAATGGTGACAGAGATGAAGAGAGTATGGCTATTGCATAATGCACGTTCATGACAGTACAGGTAGCAATGTGTTATGACAACAAAAAAGAAAAGGGGGGTCAATGCAGACAACACATCTTTTCGTGCAAGTAAACGTAGTTCTCAAGAAATTTAGAGAATAAGGGAATGACCAAGTAAACAAAGCAAATAAACTGAATACAAAACCTAGGCAGGGACATTTCTTATGATGCTTGAATGTGCACGGGAAGGATACGGCTCTTCGTACGTGCCCTCCTGAAGGGATTGGGTTGTTCCTTGTTTTGGGCTAAGGTGAATACAAAAGCTTGGAGAGACGGTGAGCAGTTCCTAGAACAGGCACAATGGCCTATATCCTTCCCATTTCTGGCTGTGTTGCATGGCCAAAAAAGTAGTCAAATGTAGTGCAAGCGAACTGGCGCAGCCTATCAGCAGACATGCAGACTTCACTCACATCTGCTCACAGCAATGGCTCACCCACAAAGTTTGTCAAGCGTGCGCAAACATGCCACACCTTGTTCAGTTGTCCAGACATGCTGTTTGGAAACACCTGTGAGAGTATTCTGTAGGTCTTTATCCTCCGAATGACCCTTTCCACATGTATGCGCACACTGGCAATAAGCCTTGTCTCAGTTTCATCTGTTTCAGACAGTTGAGGCCGTCCTTCCATGAATGGCGGAATGTTCAAGTGCAGTGAAAGTTCCTTGCACTCTTCTTCGATGGTGAACCCCCTATCAGCCATCAAACTTCGCCCTGGTGAGAACTTTTCCAACACACCGGAAGCCTTTGTTAGGGCCTTGTCAGACAGCCTCCCAGGAGAAAGATCGGACACGAACATAACAAAGCCGTTCGGGCTGCACACAACTAACCCTTTTGCAGTATTGTGCTTTTTGTACGAGGAATAGGTCTCACTCTGTACACGGAATGACGAGGGGGTTTCGATGAAAATTTCGGTGCAGTCGAGGATGCCGTCAACAGTGGTGTAGCCCTTGTCAGTGAAAGCTTGTGGCCTGTACTTGTCGCACAGGTGGGGAGACATCCAAGTTGGGACCTGAAAAAAAGAAGGAAAAGTGGGTTTTCATATTTTTTACATTAATATCATCAGTGGTTTAAGAACGGGCGGGGGGAGTGCTCTTAGAGTGGTGGATCTATGCGAAGGATCTAAGACTGCATTCTAATGCACATGAACCTCCCCATTGCTCTTAATGTACGATTTAAAAAGTCACCTTCTCCACCTTTGATTTTTGCCACAAGTACTGGCACTGCTCTGCAGTAGAGACCGCAAGATGAGTCATCACAGCTTGTAACACTGTCAAATGAATCTACAAATGCTCTAAAAATTAGCAAAAAACACACGGGCACACGAGAAGCATGCTGGGATAAGCATTCTCTCAACAAAACTTTTTTTGGAAGCATCGTTACATATAAATAAAATCATTTACTACATTGGACATGTGCTGTAAGACCCAGAAGGTTCATCGATTGATTTATTGAGTTATAATGCACAGGCACTACATAAGTTAAAAGGTGCACTGTAGTGGAGGGTTTCAGTTTAATTTGATCAGATGGGAACCTTTACCGAGCACCTTAATCTCGAACATGCGAGCATTTTCGCTTTTTGCCTGCGTAAGAAAAGCGGAAGCCACGGCCGAGAATCGAACCCGCATCCTTGGGCAGCACAACGCCGCGGGCACTGAGCCATGTAGCAACCCGCAGAATAAAAAAAGTGAAATGAGTACATTTAAGGTGAGGTGACATGTGACGTTGCTTCCAATAATTTTTAGCTGAGAGTGAGTGCTTGTCCCATTGTGCTTCGCCTGTGTTGTATTTTTGCGCTCTGGGTTTTACAAGCGTGCACCAACTGCCTAACGAGTAGTTTTACTGAAATTTACTTTAATTCAATCGATCCATCTTAGAATGCAAACACAAGGTGTTCAAGCTGAGCAATCTTGCAGTAAGCTTAAAAAAGCATGCTTCGGGGAATTAAATTACCTGTACGTTCTTAGCAGGTATCTTGACAGACAGAAAGGCAGTAGTGGGGGCTAATATATCTGGCCATGAGGGGAAGGCTGACAAACACCCCTTGAAATAGAACCCTGGCTACGCGACTGATCAGTGTACAGTTGGCCTTTTATACCTAAAATTCCATCCAGTCCCCTTTCTCCCTTCCCATAAATGTTGCAATTTGTCGCGGCCATCACAGAGACCACAAACAAAAGGCAATAAAAAAAGATAACTGGTGCTGACATACCTGGCGAAGCCTGTTGTCCAAAAAATCCAGCCATGTTACCCAGATCCTCGAAACGGTTGACGTAGAAACGCCGAACCTGTACGAAAAACAAATTTGCAAAAAATGCGCATCAGTAATTTTCTGCAGCACAAACAAAAGAACCTACGGTTGCAATGAAGATGTCATTGCAGAAGATGCTTAAACGGTACTGAATTCCTTTTGTGTAAGCACCTTGTTACTTCCAGTCATTTTCATTATAAACGATAAGTGAAAAAGTGCTGCATACCATTGCTGATATTTTGAGGAACGTACGAATACACAGCATGCTGCATTCCCCCTATGCACAAAGTAACTAACAAAACCAGCTACGCTCGGCAGGAACACTGAAATTTGGCTTAAACTTGAATTTCTCAGTGAATGAAAGTTCGTTTGCTCCCGGACAAGCACTAAGGGTATTACAAAATACCAAATCTTTTGAATAAAGCAAACTCGTATTTTGTCTTCATGGCCCCTTTCGGGCTGATTGGGTTATGCTTGTTTCCCTCACAGCATATTCATAAATAACATTATACACAGTATGCCCGCGTAAATGTATTGGCATGGTAACAGAGTTTCATTAGTCACTCCACTTGGACCTTATGCAAAGGCAAAAATGAGTACTGATGCAAAAAAAAAAAACACTTCAACGTTGGCAGCGTACCTGTACGCAAGGTCAAGGCCGTCAAGGCCCAGCCGTAGCCTCATCAGGACGAGCGCAAGCTGTGTCTTCAAAGGCAGGATGAAGTTCCGGTCCTCGTTCTCCGTTTCCTTCATCTGCCAGAACCGCAGCTTTTTCGCATCTGGTTCAAGTAGGGACCAAAAACTGTCGAAGGACTTTCTGGATGTAAAGCCAGTGTAGTACCGCAGCTTCTTTTCATCTTCTACAAGGGCTTCATACGTGATGTCAATCTTTTGTGTAGCTTCAGCCTTGCACCTCTTGACTTTCTTCTGCATACAGGATAGCTCAAGCCGCAAGCACCTATTCTTCTGCTGAAGGCGGTCACATAGCTTTTTTGCTTCAGCGTGGTCCTGTTGAGAGCGTTTTAGCTGGCAGTTGAGCTCTTCAACATGCGCGTAAGCAGCTTCAGCCTTTTCTGCTAGCTCAGTTATTATATTATTTTGGCAAGCAACTTTCTTGGCAAGCTGGTCATAGCTTGACTCTTGGCTGCTGTAGGCATGGTCCATGAGTAGAGTGCTTTGCTGTGCGGTGTCTTCACTGTCGCTGCTGCTACTAGTGATGGCAGAGCCTGAGACTTCTGGGTCGTGCTGGGGTGCCACAGTTGGACTGTTGGGAAGTTCCGGCTGTCAGGGGAAAATGAAAAAAGAAAGCCATGTGTTTCAGTGATTTTTACAACACACTGTGCAGCTGCAGGTGAGATTTCCAATACTGCATTTTATACCTTCACACGAGTTAAAGTTTACTCGGCATCATTGCTTTTTTTACGCAGTAGCGCAACCCTTAAGTAGCCATTGGCTGCATTAAGCCATAACAAAATATTCAGTGGTGCATATGCAACAACGTAATGCTATTTCTCTGCATTGCTTGCGCTCAAATTACCTGTGTCCTTATGAGTGGTCGCCTCCTTTCCACCTTTTGCGGTCTCAGCGGGAAGATTGTGGGCACTCTGTTCATGTAAGTCTTTTTTCCTCCTTCGAAGTGGGCACCGCATACTCGGTGTCCCGTGGTAGGCGTAAACTTGGAGAACCTGAGCACAAAAAGTTCCAGCATTATTTCATATGACACTGAACATCACCTACTGCGTTTTCAGGTTCCTTTTAAATGTCCAGTCTGCATGCTACCACTGCAAGACAACAGTATCACTTTCTCTTGATTAACGTACAAAAAGTTCCATATCAGTCAAGGGCAAATGACAAATGTAATTTTAATTTTCAGCCTCATTCGACAACGCCACACACAGGTAAATTATACAGCTGTTTGTGCCACTCATCTGCATAGGTGCAGCGAAATCGGCCACGTGCATGCACCAGATAACTATTTTACGGAAAGGACGAGATTACAGAGGCACCGTTTGTATCGAGGGTGATCAGCGAAAGCTAATCGCCGTTTGGCACAACGAGTTCTGGGTAAGTTGTTGCAAGCGTGCCGTGAAGTACGTTACGTCGTTTCTAAAAAGTAAGGTCTCGATGTACGGTAGAGCTATTAGGAGGGCCTCGTCAATGAGCTTGCCTTCCCCTTATGCCTGCATGCTTGCCACTTGCGTTGTAAAAAAAAAAAACGCAAGCCGCATACGCGGTGCTGCACTTGCGCAACATAGAAAACTAAAAGACCTCAGCACTACAACTCGTAATAATAATAATATTAGTACGCAGCGGTAACAAAAAACGCTAGACTAAGGAAGATGCGCTAAAAAATGACCGGCATGCACAACCGCGAACCGCGGCTGAGCTATCCGGTAAGAGTATACGCAGGCAGAGTGAGCAAAGATCATATTCTTTGGTATGCTAAGCTTCATGATTAAACATTCACATAAAAAAAACCACCGCAATACGCTTATTTAGTTTCAAAGCGCCACTATACAATTAATAAGATGTCTTACCTGCCGCCCCGTCCAGCCCTGTTGATACGCTGAATCCACGTCTCCCGAAGCTTTTGCTCTTTAGGAAAGACGTAGAAACCCAAGCCTTTATCACTTGTGCTGTTGTTGTAGCATCCAGGAACACAGCACGTAAATCCTCCCATCGTAAGACGGCTCCACACGACCGAAAAATCTATCGAAAAGGGAACGCTCAGGCACTTCGGTTGGCTGGTGCGCCCGGACGACTACAAGTACCGGCATGCACCGCGGCTGCCGCGGGAGCGGTGGCGTCGCGAAACTGGCCTGTGGGATCGGTCTATTGGTCGCGCTGCGACCATGGCTGCGCACGCGCCGCCATCAGCTTTTCATAAGGAGGCGGAAAACTAGGAGGCTTACACCCCTGTCACACATGACAACTTAAGTGCTCTTCGAGCGAGTACACTTAGTCGCGAGGGTAATTTGCACGCTGCCACAAAATAAAGTTAAGTGTTACTCGCTGCAAAGTAAACTTTCCGGCAAATGTGTTCCCCTACCCCAGTTCATAAAGTGGGGTTGGGGAAAACATGCACCAGTGGCATGCGCCCCAGTGGCATGTGCCGAAATACGGTGTTGCCTTAAGCGATGCTTATTGTGCTTTGAAACCATTGTTTTTGTTATGAGAAATTCTGCTATCAGATACAGCAAGTCAAAAAATACAAAAAAAGATTGAGCCCAAATCTACCAGTTGCACTGTAAATGTTGTCGAAAGACGATACTCTTGCGTATGAAGAGAGTGAACAAAACGTTTATTTGATGTTCTGCGCAAGAAAATCAGTGAAAGATATTCTGAAAGAGCTGCTGCATTAGAGTGCCTCGAGCGTGTAACGGAAGCGAACAAGCGCATCTAGGCACATTAAACACGAGCGCCATCTGGCAGTTATCTTCGAAAACGAAGGCATGCACGGCCGCGCAGAAAGATGCGCGCCAGTCATATAGGTGATAAGATGTAGAATGCAAAGCAACGGGCAGGTGCCACCACCATGCCGTTGTAGCAAAGCGTCGGAAACATCTTCTTGAGCATCGCGTTGCACTCCCAGCGCAGCGCGTTGAACGCTATTGTCCTTAGAATTACTTGTGTGTGTCCTCTTCTAGTATAAAGGCAGACATACAAAACATAGACATGTTGTAACGGTGCCTCACATATGCGCAACATTTTTTTTTATTTACAATCGCGCAACTATGAACGCTAAACCTTGAGCACCATTGGTGGGCGCTGCTAATGGGGTTGGCCGTTCGATGCCGTTTGAGGCGTCGTTATGGCGGACAAACAGACAAATTCAGATACAGACCGAAATTGTTTCGTCGAAGATCCCCAAGAAAGATTATCGTCTTTTGAAAACTTTCTACTCTCACTGTCAGGCAGTTTGCGGGCATGTCTGCTAGGGGGATGCGGCAGCAGATGCTGGGCAATGGCGGCATCCATCGCGTTGTTTACTTCAAGGTACACTTTCGCATGTGTGAGTTGTTTGCTAGTCATTAAGATAACATGTGCCCTAGGTGCCACTTCCACAAAGACAGCGTAGCCTGACGATGAGACACAGGCACGAAAATCACAACAATACGTTGCGCTGGAAATTCTTTAATTGCCACTGCTGTCATTTCCGAAATACACTTCGCTTTCTCGTGTGGTAGCGAGCCGCCAAAATGACACTTTGTGAGCGACGGTGCACTCACTCAAAGTGCACTTAAGGGGCCACTTGTGACAGGGGTATTAGCAGCTGCGCTTGGAAGCATACTTCGAGGTTCACAACGTCGCGGACGATAAGAAACGCGGGGGAAGTCTGGTCACGGCATTAAGCACCAAGACAGTGGGTTTGTCGGTTACACGCTGCGTGCCAGCGACGATACAAGACCTGAAATACGCTGACGTCATGAAGTTCCTGAGAGAGCGATTTGCTCCGGCTTGCAACAAAATCACAAAATTGTATGAATTCTTCGCAAATGAGCTTGCAGGAGAGCCGAGATACGAATTTATAGTGGAAAACTAAAGATTGCAAGCCGGTGTAATTTTGATAATGCCCTCGACAGGACGGTAAGGAACTGCATTGTTTGTGGACTGTGTGACGCGAGTGTTCGCCGGCATCTATTGTCAAAAACGAAACTCACGCTGAAGGAGGCGGAAGAGGCATCGTGCACCACAGAGATTGCAGCGGCAAACGTGGACCACATGACCAGCGTGCAAAACACGAAGATTGTGCACGCTAAGACTATGAAGCATGAAGGCCAACCATCGAGGCTTCCGGCACTGCAAGAATGCGTGCCCATGCTGTGGCAAAAGTGTGCATATAGAGCTGAAACTCAAGTTCCGTTTTGTTAAATGCTTCACATGTAAGAAGCAAGGGCCGCTAGCCCTTTTGTGCCAGCAGCACCAGTATCGTCAAAGCAAACTATTCCACTGCCAAGGCCAGCTGTTTGATAATGACTACGAACAGTTTCTGCTCAATATGCTCATGGCATCGGTTAACAAGATCCAGCCAATTTGTTGCACAATGAACTAAGATGACGTGGCTCTCCGAATACAAGTAAACACAGGCTCCCCATAAGAAACATAACATGGTCCACCAAAGCCAAATACCGACATCACTGGCCTCGGTTCAAGAAGAATACGTTGCAACTAACTTGTTTTCTTCGTCAACTACCCGTCAAAGCTCCGCTCAACATGTCGGTAATATGCGGCGGGACAACAGTGAAAGCTACCTTGGTCGTGCTGAGATGCTCTGGACCGGATTTGTGGGCGGAACGTCATCAAAGCTATCAAGGCTGCTCACAGTAAGCTATCCTCTACGGAGCATGGGTCATAAGTTGAGTAGTTATGTGAGGAGTTCCGGGATTTGTTCCCGGAAGAGCTACAATTAATAAAAAGGCCGCCCGTTGAGTTGCGCTTGCGCGAAGGTGTCGTACCTTGTGTCTTTATGACGCGTTCCATACCATACCCGATAAGATAAGTCATTAGCGAAGTAGATAGTCTGGTTCATACAGGAATCTTGACAGCAGCTGCTTGTGCTGACTAGGCAACGTCTCTTCTTCCGGTAGTGAAAAAAATAGCTCCATGCGACTTTGCGGTGACTTCAACGTAACTGTGAACTCTGCTTGCCCCGCCGAAAAATATCCGTTGCCTAAAATCCTAGCTATTATTGCCAACTTCAAATGCGGTGAAGTTGTCACTAGTATTGTGATGAAGGACGCTTACACTCACTTTTCTTTTCTTTAGATTACAACGCAAAGAAGCTTCTAGTAATTAACACGCAACTAGAACTATTCTGCTTCAATCGCCTCCCTTTCGTTGTGGCATCCGCCCCAGCACTTTTTCAGAGACGAATGGAAGGCATTTTTAAAGGACTACCGGGCGTTGAAGTTGACTTGCATGACGTGGTAGTGACGCAGAAGCAAAACAACTGCGTAAAGTTTCGCTAAGTCTTCCAGAGTGGAGACTACGGTGAAAATCATCTTTGAAGCAAATTCAAAAGACGAAAGATAGAAGTTGAGTGTCTTCGGCACCGAATATGTGCAGATCAATTCTGCCAAAAATTGAGAACATTAAAGCAGTATCATGAACGCCTAGGCCGACATGTGTATCAGAGCTGCGGGCATTCATCGTCTTTTTGACTTATTATCATGCATTCCTTGTAAACTTTTCCACAGTTCTCTCACCGTCGTATAGTTAGAGAATGGCCGTTATCAGTAGAGAACAACACAAGAAGCCGCTTTTGAAGTGACGAAAAACCTCGTCAAAGATGCCAAGTTTCTCACGCACTACAATCCGCGAAAGCCCCTCGTGTTAAAAACAGACGCTTTGTCTTACGATATTTGCGCAGTTTCACACCACGGGGTCGACGGAGAGAAGCCAGTTGCATTGAGGTCGCTCAGTCTTACTGCCGCCGAACGGAATTTCGCACAAATAGAGCGTTAAGCACTGGAAGTTGCTTGGAGTGACCAATTTTCTGAGTACCTTCTCGGCAACAGTTTAACGCTAATTACAGATCGCAAGCCACTGCTTCGACCGCTCAGCCCAGAAAAGCCGGTACCTGTTCTGGCGGCGGCATGAATCCAACATAGGTCTTTATTACTGAGCGTCTTTATGTACAAGTTAGAATAGGAGACAGCGAAACCCTCCCGGTAGCTCAAGCCCAGAGCCGCCTTCCGGCAAGCGACCAGCACGATACCAGACCATGGAGTTCTTCAGTAACGACGTCCGTGAGTACGTACTTATCGCTGATTAGCTCGACACCACTCTCATGTTTTCCAGTGATTTAGTGCGGGCTACAAAAAGAGATAGCACTCTCAAGCACGACACTGTCTATTTTCGGGTGCGCTGGCCTAGGAAACTGCCGAGGTCAGATCCAGACTCACACAGATTCTTTTTCAAAAGGCACGAACTGGTGTACAGTATTCACATTGTATACTGGGGCCACCAAGTCATCATTCCGGCCACCGCCCGTAATGCCATACTATGCATTCTGCATGAGACTCATCAAGACATAACGGCGATAAAGTTGGCCCACTCAATGTTTTGGTATCTTGGGCTCGAACGAGATAATGAACGTGTACTCAACACTTGCCCTGAATGTGCGTAGCGTTGCGGCATGCCACTTGCCATGGAGACTGTGTCATGACCGGAAACCAATGAAAAGTTGTGAAGGATGCACATGGATCATGCGTGCCCGATGGATGGACATATGGTCGTCATTGCGGGTGACTCACACATGAAGTAGATAGAGGAAAGCCCTGTGAAAATAGCCAGCGTGGAACGGACTGTTGAAAAATTACAATAGATAATTAGTAAGGTTCTCCTATCCCGAACCGTGGTTTCCGATGATGGACCACAGTTCACTAGCACGCAGTTTCAATCGTTCATATATGAAAACGAATTTCGTCATTTTCCCACCACGCCTTACCATCTGCAGTCCACAATTTAGCAGATATGGCAGTGCGAATGATTAAACTGGGACTGTGCAAGAACGCACGTGTCACACTGCAAAACTGATTAGACCGAATTCTCTCGCACTATCGCTGCACCCCCCCCCCCCCCTGCCCAGCGCAAAACGCCACCGCTGAAGCTGCTTGCTTTCGAGACTCGATGCAAATTGGATAAACTTGTGTATTGTCACAAATTTTCTTATGCAGATACTGAGCACCCCGGAACCACTCGACAAGTGCTAGATGGTTTTGTACAGGAACTATGGGACAGGAGACAGGTGGAAGGCTTGCTTTGCACAGGCCCATGAAGGCCACCACATGAAAACCATCAAGGCCACAGACAGTGAACATCACAACAGGCATTGCAAACAGCTGAAAGCAAGGCGAACCAACAGCGCGGAATATGCCACCGGTGAGCAGAAATCAAGCTAGAGGCACCTGAGACCTCAAGAGAAGGACCACACAGCCCAGGTGCACCAGACACGCACACCCGACCGGATATAGAAGACAACCAATTTGTAAATTGCGTCAGCGGCGCACGATCTCACAGGAATAAAGAGTTCAATCCGGGTTAAAATGTGTTACGGCGGTCCACCAGAAAACGACGCTCACTGGATCGCAACCAGCCTTAAGGGGAAAGAAGTCTGAGGCATCTTCATTGGCACATGTCACTTCCACTACGCACGTTGCAAACGCATACTCCCAATAAACGTTGTTCACTGTTGTACGTTCGTGTCTGTAAGCTTCACTCTGTCATTTCGTATTATAGTCTTGCTGATACAAGTTGGGCTCGGGTTGTCACGTAGACCTATGCTCTTTAAGAAACAGTTGGCCCCGCTGCGGTGATCTAAGGCTAAGGTACTCGGCTGCAGGCCCGCCGGTCGCGGGTTCGAATCCCGGCTGCCACGGCTGCTTTTCCGATGGAGGCGGAATTGTTGTAGGCCCATGTGCTCAAATTTGGGTGCACGTTAAAGAAACCCAGGTGGTCGAAATTTCCGGAGCCCTCCACTACGGCGTGTCTCATAATCATATGGTGGTTTTGGGACGTTAAACCCCACAAATCCATCAATTGAGAAAGAGTTGAAGCTGAGACACGTTATACTTGGTGGGCGATGCCCTTAGCCTGCGATTTATTTCATCAATCATATGCCTTGGCAATTATCACGCTGCACTGTCAGCGCAGCGTGATAAACGCTACGGTCCTTAGAATTACTTGTGTGTACCTTCGCTAGTAAAAGGGACGCATACAAAACATGGGCGTGTTGTTATGGTGCATCAGATATGCGCAATAACAGATTTTCAATAGACAATCGCACAAGTATGAACGCTGTCTTGAGCTATATTGGTGGCCGCCGCGGATGGGTTCGGCCGTGTGGGGTATCGTTTGGTGTCATTTGGAGTATCATCAAGGACGGACAAACAGACAAAGGTACAGACAGACAGATAGACCAAAATTTTTGCGTCGAAGGTCCCCAAGAAAGACTATCGTCTTTAATAGGTTTTTGTTCGCTTGTGTACAGACTCGTGAGGCGGCTTCTTGGATTTCTCGTGTTCACAAGTTGGCAGTCGCGCTGGCTCCATAAGAGATGCAGTGTTTTAGGATAGGAGTGTCCCGTAGTCGCGCTATGTGAGCAACCAATAGTGAAGTGCCACTGCGGCGCTGCTGTATAAGAAGCGCTGCGAAGCGGCGGTGGCATTGCTTCGTGCCACACAAGAAGAGCACGTAGGAACAAATCTCACATACGTATGTTGCAGATGGGAAAACGTCTATTGCTTCTCCGTTGGAGTGCGTTCGAACAAACGTGTGACGCAAGCAGCCCTACCTCACGCTTGGCGTCGCATCACGAGCACTCCTAGAACTACGGCGGACCGGTGGTTCCCCTTGAAGAGAGCACGCTTGCACTAGCATTGGGCCGTTCCTCGACCAATAACGGCAATAGTAGGGTTTTTAATGAAAGGCAAAAATGTTATTTTTGCTAGTAACAAAAAGCACAACAACCAATACGCGGCCCGACGTGGCTTTGGTGGTGAGGACGAAATTAGCATTGCCACTTGCGCAATCCCATTGATACACTTCGCGAACCCTTTGTAAAACGACCACTTACAAATCGCAAGTAATATACTGTCCAGGCTATACAAACGCATGGTGCACCGAACCGTCAATCTTTATGAATGCAGTAAACATCATTTTGGCTTTACTGAGATGTCACGTGTTTTTTTATTATACTTTTTTTGTCTAGGAGCCGATGGTGTTTTCCACGCTGATAGCTGCTCTTTACAAACCGTGTCCCAGGCAGAGTCTTGACACATGAGTCTCAACACACCAATGGCTCACCTATTCGAGTAACATGAAGTACTGCAAATTCTCTTCTAACAGCTTGTCAACGATGCTCATTCGCCACTTCATGCTATGTATTTTCAGCTGTCTAGGAAAAAAAATTTGCCTTCACGCATCTTCTCATCGAAGCATTACGTCAACTCGTATGCATTTCTCCCTGCCATATCATATGCGCCTGAGACGTTACTGCTAAATAGGTGCTGTGGGACACATCACGTGTTTACAATCACGGTTTTGATTACACGATCATTTGATTGATTGATATGCAAGATTTAGCGTCCCAAAACCACTATATGGTTATAAGAGACGCTGAATTGAAGGGTTCCGAGAATTTCTACCACTTGCTTTTCTTTAATCTGCACCCAAATCTGAACACATGGCCTGCAGCATTTTTGCTTCCATTGAAACTGCAGACGCCGCAGCCGGGAAGCCACAGTTTTCATGAAAAGCACTTTCTGCTATCGTTTCATAGTTTACATTTATTTTCTTACTAAATTATTGATGTCCATAAACTGCGCTCGATAAATCTAACTGAACATTCTTACCAGCATCATCCATGTACGTGAACATGTCCGGGCTACTTCCTTGCGCTATATAGAAGGCGACCGTTTTTGTGCAACGTATCTGCATGTAGCAATTACAAAGTAAGCAGCACTTATTGCACATATTGTGACCTATAATGCCTCATCATAAAAATATGTCAATTGTATTTGTTTACTCGTAAGGTACTATGTACGCCGTTGTTTAGAGGGTTGAACGTGTAATTTTAAGAAAATCTTAACACACCTATAGCCTTTTCTGTCGTTTTCTAAGGTTGGCTAGGAATTCACGTTGAAGCGCCAAGGGCTTCACATGAGCTTCATCATGTAACACCTGTTTTCACTCTCTCTCGTACAGCCTCACCAGACCAATTAAAGCCCGATTCTGATTTCACCATAATGTGCCTATCAACTGTAACACCAATTTTCCAATTCAGCCCTGCAGTACGCCAAAATTTGAGCTGACTCCGCATATATGGCCGTTACTGGCTGGTGTTTCTTCACAAGCGGACAGTACAGAAACTCCTTTAGTGCAGGACTTCGCAACACGCAGACCCTGGAGCAGTTTTATTCAGCCCCCGGCATAATATGACATGCATTTTCGAATTGTTTCTATTGCATTAATTTGTTCACTCTTGTGGTGCAACTGTGCTTTCTTTTTTGTAGGGGTGGCTCGCAAAGTGATATCGCTTACGATCTACCCTCAGTGAAAAAGAGCCAGCAGACCACTGTGGTAATACGGAATGAACTACAAAATCGGCTATATTATCCCACAATGTATCTAATGAAAATACGTTCATTTTCAAGGTCTGCTGTGGGTGTCCATTGTCAGATTGATTGACAACTATGACATTTACACTGTTTGAAACAGAGCTATCTTAGACTTTTTATAATATCTTCAAGTTTTGTTGCTCATCATAGTGCTACGTTTCGAAGATATAAGGTGGTTTATTCAGTGACCTTATACAACCACGCAAATATAAAGATATCTGTTATCGATCGTAATGTCTCTCCGCATTTAATTATGACGCAGTTCTTAATTCTTTCTACAGCTTCTTAGAACATTGGATTAGCGATTTGAGCTTGGGCAAGTAAACTTTGACTAACCCCAAAAGAAAGTGACTTTATGTTTCAGTGCCAACTGTGTTTATGTTTCAGTTCCCTTATGTTTGTGTTGATCTTTTATGTTTCCGTGCCCGCCCTGGAGGGTGGGCGCAGTCATAAAACGTATTTTACAAATACCTTGCGCCTATTTTCTCACTCACACCCTATCGACCAGCACTTAATTTTGAAAAAAGCGCGGTGAAGAACTTTTTCACTTGTTTTGAAATCATCGACAAAGACCTTCACGTGCTCTTTGGTTTAAAGAATTGTTTAGCTTTTTTTGGTGGGGGGAGGAATGGAGGTAATAAAGTGATTTTTTAACTGCAATCATAAAAGCTGTATTGTTGTAGTGCCTAAAAAGAGGCGTCACAGACTGATTCACGATTGCGACAACAGCAGCAGGCATGCGACAAAAAGAAATTTCTCGTTGCAACTACAATACGCTTCGTAAAACGCCACGAAAATAAAGAGTTTACAGCTCGCTTCATTCTAGGGAATATCATTTCTACAATTACAGATAAAAGCAGGCTGCTCCTCTTATCAATAAGTATGAGTTATCGCTAACTTGGAGACAGTGTTCACTAAACAAATTTTGGTTATGTACATAAAATAGATACATAAGTGATACTGCTGCTCCACTTTTTCTACCTGCCGTTGGCTTTTTTACCGAGTACGTTAATCGTGCTACGTCAGTGGCCTTATCGAAAAGTTGTTAACTGTCTAAAGACAAACACTATAGGGTGCATTATTGAAGTCTTCGAAGAGTTTTCGCAGCATGATCCTTGCATGTGGCGTGTTCTAAATACAGATATCTAGTCTGTACAACGCTAGCTTAGGCTTTAAATATGAAAATAAAAACTTGCTTTGGTTTGCCACGCTTGGTAAAAACAAGGGCTACACCACTGTGCAGCTGTAATCACGTTGAACTGCCACGATAGAAAAAAAGAACAGGCTACCAAAATTGCGTGCACATATTACGTATCAAACTCATTGTGTAAAATTATCCAAAGGTTCAGGCGGGTACGAAAGGTTGGCAAAAAAACGTTCGTCTTTTATATTGTAAGGTGTCTGGAACAGGTATAAAAACACAATTCAGCCCATAAAGACTTTCTTACAAACACTGACTCTTAAATGCGCAATGCTAACAAATGTTTACTTAACGTAGAACAATGGAAGTCATTTTACCTGTATCTTGCCATTTATTACTACTAACATGAAAAAACCTGTAAAGCAGATTCTCCTCGCAGGAGTGTACGGATAAGAATGAATGTAGTGTTCAATTTCACGCGCACCATCAAATATTGTCACGGGGTCGGGACGTGAACGAAGGAAGCAAACTCAAGGTCAAAGAAAAAAATCGTTTATTCGGGCCGAACTTGTGGCCACGCAAATTGAAAGTAAGACACTGACACTGCCAGCGGCGAACAGAGCGTTGGCCATCGATCAACTAACAAGCGGCGAACCATGTCGCCATTTATACCCTTGGCATAGACCATTCTAGCGTTATCGCTAGCAGTGACGTAGATTCTCAAATAACCTGCGATGTTCGAGAAGTGTGCGTAATCTTAAAAAACAATCTACCAAAGACCCTAAGCTTCTCGAACATCGTAGGGGTGGTTTGCGCTGAAATAGTGTAATGGGGTGATTATAGAACTTGAGGAAAGGAACGTGGCATTGTCCTCCTCTGAAAACGACAACGTTCCGATGCTTTAACAAAAGACGAAGGTACAATAATAAAGAAAATAACAATATCTACAAGTAATAAACCACAGGAACAACAAAATACAGTCCTCAGGTACGTGCATAGAATTCTTTGTGGCGCCCGACATGGACGACTTCATGTCGAGCACGCCACCGTTGAGAGTTCCAAATGTCATCACGAAGAACCTTGTGGTCGAGTGGGCCGAGACCTGTATCTGCTCTGCATGGTCCGAAGTTCCGTCGCAGAAGTTTTTCACTGAGCCCACGTCGGCGTATCGGCGTTTATACTCTGACTTGGTTTCCGGGCTGGCACTCAACGAAGATTCGTTGAAGATTGTAACGGTGGATGTGGGTCATCTGCTGATTCGTGATGCGCAGGCGAACGAGTTGACGAGCTTCTTCCGCGCGCTGAAGGAAGGCGGTGACGTCAAGGTTTTCTTCGTCAGCTACGTTTGGAAGCATAGCGTCGAGCATCGTTGCCAGGCTTCTTCCTTAGACCAACTTGCACGGCGTCATCTGCGTCGTTTTTTGGACGGCCGTATTGTACGCCAAGGTCATGTATGGAAGAATTTCATCTGACGTCTTGTGCTCCACGTCGACGTACATAGCCTGCCTATCAACGATGGTTTTATTTAGACGTTCGGTGAGGTCGTTCGTCTGTGGATGGTAGGCGGTGGTGCGGCGGTGACTTGTCTGGCTGCACCTCAGGATCGCCTGAGTTAGATCCGCTGTAAATGCTGTACCTCAATCAGTAACGAGGACCTGTGGAGCTCCATGACGCAGAACGATGATCTGCGTCATGGAGCTTCAGAGTCACTGCCTTTGGGCAGGGTCATTCTTTCGGCGTAGTGTGTGAGGTAGTCACTATTTACGGCGGTTCATTTGTTCCCGAAATTTGACATCAGGAACAGCCCCAGCATGTACAGCCGATTTGCTAGAGCAGCTGGCGAGGAGGCTCTATGGGCTGGAGAAGTCAAACTGGCTTAATCGACGGTGTGTCTTGTCACTGATGATCGCGGCAGGTCCTGCAGTAGCGAGAGAAGTCGGCGGAAAGTCCTGGCCAGTAGTACTTTTCTTGTATTCTTGCGAGCATTCGGGAAACAACGAGGTGTCCAGCCGTCGGCTCGTCGTGTAGGGCTTCCGGTATTTCTGGTCTCACTGCTGAGGAGACCACAAGAAAGTGGTCAGCTTGAAGTAGCAAGAAGTTCTTTAAGAGAACTGCGTTTCGCAAAAAGAACTACTCCAGTCCTTTCTCGAAAACATTTGAAACAGTTGTGCTGCTGCCCTCGAGGTTTTCCACAAGGCTTCTGAGTTCCGCCTCAGCTCGCTGTTGCTCGGCAAAGTCTTCGGCAGTAATTGTGTCTTTGGCACAATAACTAAGAAGCTATCCTCATCCAGGCTGTCGGGCAGCGACGGTTCAACGGGGGCACCAGACAACCAGTCGGCGTCATATTGTGCTCTTCAAGACTTGTAACCGATGGTTACGTCAAATTCTAGAAGTCTGAGGCTCCATCGTGTGACGCGACTAGCAACGGTCTTTAATTACCTAGCCAACACAAGGCGTGGTGTCACTCACAACTTCCAAAGGCCTGCCGTAAAGGTAGGGGTGGAAATTCGATGCGGCCCAACTAATGAAAAGCACTGATTTTTTGTTCTGGAATAGTTGGCCTCGGCCTTCGATAGCGACCAGCTAGCATAACCGATGACCTTTTCCATGCCGCCAGTTGTTTGCAGAAGGACGGCACCGAGTCCTATGCTGCTTGCGTCGGTGTGTACTTCTGTTTCCGCGAATTCGTCCAACTGCGCAAGTATCGATGGTGTTTGGAGGCATAATTTGGTGCCTGAAATGCTTCCTCTTGTGCCGCTTCCCACATCAATCCCACGTTGCTTTTCAAGAGTTGAGTTACGGCTTGGCGATCTGTGATAAACGTTTGACGAAATACCTGTAATAGGCGCACAATACAAAAGATCGGCGTACAACCTTCTTGTCAGTGGCTGCGGGAAATCAGAGACAGCAGATGTTTTCCGCGGGTCGGGGCGGACTCCAGGCTTGCTAATCGTGTTTCCCGGAAACAACGCCTCCTCGTCCGTGAAGCAGCACTTTTCTGGCTTCATGGCTAGCCCAGAGGTGTTGATAGCTTGAAGTACTGCTTCAAGGTGCTGGAGGTGCTCATCGAAGCTGGAGAAAACACGACAACGTCATCCAAGTACAGGAGGTAAGTCTGCCATTTCCATCCAGCCACCACGGTGTCCATAACTCACTGGAACGTCTCGGGCACCGAGCAAAAACCAATTGTCGTGACTTTAATCTCGAAGAAGCCGTCTGGTGTGATAAAAGCCTTCTTCTCTCGATTTCTCTCATCAACCTCAATTTGCCAATAGCCCGTTTTGAGGTCTATCAAAGAAAAGTAATTCGTTTTGTGGAGTTGGTTCAGTGCGTCTTCTATACGTGAGAGAGGGTACACATCCTTCTTGTGATTTTGTTCAGGTGGCAGTAATCGACGAAAAAACGTAGGGTCCCACCCTTCTTCTTCCACGGGTGACGGCCATGGACTCTTGAATGGCTGAATGATATTGTCGCGTACGTTTCATCAACTTGTTTTTTCGCAGCGTCGCGTTCGCGCGTCGAGACTCGGTATGGGCTTTTTCGAACTGGTCGGGCAATTTCTTCTCATATGATGCATTGTTTCGCGATTGGGGTTTGTCGAATTTGCAATGATGACGAGAAGCAGTCCTTGGATTTCAAGAGCAGGTACTTGAGCTGCTCTTGTTTGCACTTGTAAAGGCTCAGGTTAACATCGAAACCTAGTTTGGCACCTAGATTCGTCGAAGCAGCATCTGCAGCATTGAAGAAGGCGAAGAAATTGCTGGCATCTACGAATTTGTCGATGTGGGCGACCACCGTATCACGGTGGAGGTGCCCATATTCGTGACTGAAGCTTGTCAGCACCTCCTTTGCTTTGCCATCATGGGTGGTTGGCAAGAAGGTGCTGATCGCTCTCGACGACGCCTTCAAAGTTTCCCGCTTTTTGTGTGCCAATGGAAACAACGACGCTGCTCTTCTAGCACATGAAATGCATGATTATTCGGTATTTCAAGGGTCAGCAGCGTCTTTTATGAGCTTAGTGTGATTGAAACAGACCTCAGGTCGATGACAGCGCCATTTAAACTTAGGAAGACCAGTCCAAATATCACATACCTGGAGAAATTTTGTAAGATACAAAGCTCACAGGATAAGTGTGGTTACTGATGGTGATTGTTGATGTGCGGAGCCCAGTCGGTATTATTAGGTGACCTCTAGTGGTCCGGATTTTGGGGCCTTGCCATGCAGTCCTTACTTTTTTCAACTTCGTTGTGAAAGACCCACCCATGACGGAATAGTCGGCTCCAGTGTCGACCAAAGCAGTAATAAGCTGGCCGTCGAATATTACGTCCGAGGTCGCTGGTTCGTCGTCGTGCGTTGCGGTTGGGTCGTGGCGTCGTGTCACAGCTACGTTTAATTTGCTCCGCTGCTTCCTCGTTGCGTCGCGACGTATTCTGCAGGCTGTTGCGACCGGGGTTTGCGGCAGCGGAGTTATGGGATCAAGATGTCGATGCAGGAGAAGGTTGAACTTCGTAGAAAGGGTTTATTTACATTATTTACACGGCACGGTCTCCCTGGCCCGAAACTATACATTGAAAGCTCTGCATTGAAAAAGGCTGTTTATGGAAAAAGCTCCGTGAACCACCCTAAGCAGCCCGCAAGGGCTGAATAAATACATGTCTCATCTGCCCAGATCCCTGGATCGGGGAATAGATCCTTACGGTACTGTCCAATAACATGTCCCGCAGCACACATGAGTGTCATTATGCCGGCACCACCCCCAACATACACATACATGAATACACGTGTATGGTCCCGGCGATGCTGCCTCCTTCGGCAAATCTTGCTTAAGCGGGGTGAAACGAGTCTGTCATCTCGCCGCTCGGGCCGACCACCCTATGCTCAGTAGAACGGCAGTCGCGGTCTAGGGGCCTCCGAGGGGCCATGCCTGAACATTTGGTGCTGATTTGTGACGCACAGGCGTGATTGTCCGACGTCCGCAGTCGGTGAAAGCTCGGCATTGTGACTTTTATCGGGGCACGAAGACGCCACGTGTCACATCTCTGCGTAGACCCGAATGACAGCGGTGCTTGGTAGAGTTTTTTTCAGCTCCGCAGCACCTAGTACGTGGAAACAGCAGGGCGTCTTGGGGCTGCTCCTTGTCTTCACGAAAATGAAACGGCTGCCTTTCTTCTGTTTTGGTGGCCGCGGCAAAAGGGTGGCCAGCCAAACGCAACAGCTCGTCCACCGGCGGGAAAATTGACCTAACGGTGACCAGCTGTAAGGTTGCCCGAAGCGTTGTTGTTTGGTGGCGTCATCCAGGCCACTGCCGATGACGCAATACGACAATCTTCATTCATTCATGCGCATTTCCTACCTGAGATTACACAGACACACACACAACCACAGACATGGTAGAGAGCACCCTACCCGCCCTTGGGACACATCGAGCTTGAAAATATTCCAAAGAACAACCTTCCTTAAGCTTACAATCAAACACTAAAGCAGCAATCGAAACGTTTCTTTGAGCTTCTCCTCAGGCTCCCAATTTCTACATGAGAATAATCGTCCTAATAAACTGCTCTCAAGAATACTCCCAATTGATGCGCTCTCCACGCAATACTTGTGCGCCAGCGCTAGTAGTCCGCCGTAACCCACCATGCCTCAAACTCCTAAAATAAAGCATCTTGCTTCGTGCAGTCTTTTAGTCCCCAAAGCTTTGTGCCGCCAAAGCTAGTCGTAAATTTCCTTTGAGCTGGCGAAAGAATAACAGTCGTGCTGCACCTACATCAGGACCACCTACCTCATTACACGTCCGCAAACGCAGGCTGTAGTGCTCCTGCGGGGATGAACTGCTAATCAACTTTCCCTCGTGGTTACCACTCTTCTAAAACATACACGTAACGTCATGAACTAACATTCTTACTTTCTCTAGGTCCACGCCGAACACATATGAAGAAAACAAAAAAACAACAAAAACTTTTGCATGAATCCTGAAAAAACTCACAAGGAATAACCTAGCGTCTTCGCGCTCGCTCCAAATCTGTCTCTGACGTCGCTCTTACTCTACAAACGCTTCAGGCGCGTCGTTATGCAACTCTACAGCGCTTACCTGTAAAACAAAACGTACAAAGCATAAAACATAAACAACCTAGCACTTGTTACCTAAACGCTAGTTCGTAGCCGAAATACTTAAAAAACGCTTTTCGAAATCAAAATCAACCTAAACAGTCAAAACAGAACTTCAAAAGAAAACACACAAGCAAATTCGATAACGAGCCTTTCTAAACGCTTACCGCTGTCACTTAATTTTGAGACGAACGCGTGGTGGTCGCTCCCTGTGGGCCTTACTTGGCGAACGGGGATAGGGACAGTGACAAAACCCATTCGCTTCACCTCCGAATCCCGCCGAGATTTTTGCTGTCAACCAGCGTACCGTCCTCTCATTCAATTATTTCTAGTGATCCAGCGATTTCGCGCTTGCATGTCCCTTCAAACTTGTGAACAGGATGACGGGAGGCTGGCCGTCCCATTTCTTTTGCCTGCATTTTCAACCTGACGCACCCTTCCTTTCGTCCTCGTCCGGCGGCTCGAACGCATGCAACCCAACTTTGGCGCGTATAAGAAATGCCTCGTTTGGCTTACTACGCTAAAACGTTTACCGGCTTTCTTCAAGCGGGTTGTGCTCTTTGTCCCACTCCTGCCTTTACGACGCTGCCTTCACCTACGCCTCTTCTTGGGGTCCATTTCTAACCCTTTCACTCGCCTCTCCTGCTCTCCAGCACTCGGGCTGGTTTCGTTGGCTGTCTTTCCTACACAGTCTGACTGATTTGCGCACAAATCATCTTCTCCCTCACTCTGCATACTGGTGGTTCGCTTAATACGTCCCATAATGTTTTCTTGCGAAGAAGCAAGCTCGCATTCCAGGGAGCTGCTCACAACTGCATTGCACTCCCTAATATCTTCCTTCTCTTGAATCGAAAAGAGCGCTCATGAATTATATGATGGGCAGTGTAGGGCCGATCGTGCCAACAATATCAAAAATAAGGAATGGGACAATAAAATACAATCTTACATGGGTGCCCGCTCACGCGTGGATTCCAGGGAATAAGGCGACCAACCGCGTAGCCCGTGGTTTATACAACCGGGATGTGGATCCCTACTCCCTGGACTTCCCGCAGGAAGGAATCACCACGTATAACGAAATTACAGCGTATTACCGAAAGAACCACATGGATCACTTGGCAGCAGGGACAGCCTACGACAGGGACGCTTATTGCTGTTGTTTTCCAAGGTGTTCGAGGCGTACAGCGGCTGACTATCGGCGTTGATAGCGGAGCGTGCTGCATCCAGCGCCTTGCGGGAGTGCCGCGCCGACCGACCGGCTACTTTTTTGCGCCCGGCACCATACCACGTGGCATCGGCCACCCCTGGCCCTTCAAAAAGACAGCTGCAACGCCTCCCTCGATCACTTGGCAGCAGGGACAGCCTACGACAGGGACGCTTATTGCTGTTGTTTTCCCAGGTGTTCGAGGCGTACAGCGGCTGACTATCGGCGTTGATAGCGGAGCGTGCTGCATCCAGCGCCTTGCGGGAGTGCCGCGCCGACCGACCGGCTACTTTTTTGCGCCCGGCACCACACCACGTGGCATCGGCCACCCCTGGCCCTTGAAAAAGACAGCTGCAACGCCTCCCTCGATCACTTGGCAGCAGGGACAGCCTACGACAGGGACGCTTATTGCTGTTGTTTTCCCAGGTGTTCGAGGCGTACAGCGGCTGACTATCGGCGTTGATAGCGGAGCGTGCTGCATCCAGCGCCTTGCGGGAGTGCCGCGCCGACCGACCGGCTACTTTTTTGCGCCCGGCACCATACCACGTGGCATCGGCCACCCCTGGCCCTTCAAAAAGACAGCTGCAACGCCTCCCTCGATCACTTGGCAGCAGGGACAGCCTACGACAGGGACGCTTATTGCTGTTGTTTTCCCAGGTTAGGCATTTGCCCTCCTGTTTTGTATAGTTCATTCGCTATCCTAGCGCTGTCTCTGTTGCCTATTTTTCAAAGTTCGTACTTGTTTTGCCCACTGTTGAATCTGTAACTTGCCCTTTAATCATGGGTACTGAGTTCGCGGACTTCAAACGCGACATTCGGAAAGAAATCAGAGAGTTAAACAAAAGCCTTGAATACATGAACAAAGACTACGAAAACATAAAACAAGAGTGCGCTGAAATTAGAAAGGAAAACGCTGCTCTCAGGGCGTCCCAAGAGGCAATGCAATGTGAGATAGACCGTTTGAGAAAGTTGGTGCACGAAAATTCCACGCGCCTAACTACTCAGGATCAATACTCTCGAAACAAAAATATAGAAATTAAAGGGATCCCACGTACCCCTAATGAAAACCTTGTGCAATTGCTTGCCAAAGTTGGTGACGCCTTGGGGGAGCCAATAAGTGAACAAGACATAGAAATATGCCACCGTTTGCCAGCGAGGAGTGCCACTTCGCAAAGTAATACGGCACCAGACCCAGGTGTTGCAAAGAACAACGAGGTACGCCCTCATGCAAGCGCTGTTCCCGATCGGGGTAGCAAAGCAGGCAGTGATGCCCCCCTGAACGAAAACATCGTGGTTGTTTTCAATCGCCGAGCTAAGAGGGATGCCATCGTTAAGAAAGCAAGGAGAACTCGATTCAACGCTGAGGAACTGGGTTTCACAACTAAACAGTCTGTTTTCGTAAATGAGCACCTTTGTCCCCAACTGAAAAAATTGCTGGGCATGACGATTGCTCGGAAACGGGAAATGAACTGGCGCTTCGCGTGGGAAGTGGTGGCAAAATATTTGCGCGTGAAACGGAAACATCTCGTGCAGTTCAAATCACATGTGAAGCTGACTTGCACAAAATGCACGCGGCCACTTCAAGCAGCCGCGGGGCATCTAGCATGCCATTGGCTTATCTGATTAGCACTTTTCGTTTTTTCGGCGCGACCTTTTTTTTCTTTTTGTTTTTTTTCCTTTTGTTAAAATGGCGATATTACCATGTGATGTCAATATACCTTACACTAGTGGATATTGCAGTATCATGCACTTAAATGCTCGCTCAGCTCGCAACAAGCACGATGATATAACTACGTTTCTCGACGAATTCTCGTTTAAATTCGACATCATCATGATTTCTGAAACTTGGTACACGTGCAATGATGAGGTACTATGCTTGCCAACGTATAAATCGTTCTTTTTAAACAGGCCCTCTCGTCGAGGGGGAGGTGTTTTGCAACTAATTGCTGACCACTTAGTTTGCAGCCTTCTCCCAGAATTTTCAGCGATTACACCAGACTATGAGGCATTATCACTAGCATGTCACAAGTATGTATATGTGGTAGTTTATCGTCCACCTGACGGAAAAACAGAAGCGTTTTTTCAATTTCTTGAAAATCTGCTTACGTATGCGTGCACTAACAAGTTGCACATTATCATAGTGGGCGACTGCAATATAAACCTTTTACAGCAAACTGAAACCACTCGTAACTTCCAACTACTACTTGATTCCTTTGCGTGTGCTAATATTATTACTGAACCTACACGTGTCACTTTAGATACTGAAAGCCTTATCGACTTACTTATTACAAATGACATAAGTGATTCAACCGTATCTGGAACTGTTATTGCCGATATTAGTGATCACTACCCTATATACATGTTTCAAAATCGCAACGAGTATCTTAATCGTGCAAAAGTATCAACTCCAGAATCATACAAAATACAGGAAATTAGTGACAAAACATTAGACACTTTTAGGCGTGAAATTGCGCAGATTTGTTGGGATCCTGTCTATAAATCAGTTAACGCTAACGAGGCGTATGAAATATTCATGTGCCTGTTAAGAAAAACTTACCATAAGTGTTTTAAATATAAAACTGTCGAAACCCTGAAGAAAGGTCGGAAACAATGGATGACGCGAGAATGTCTGGAAATGATTAAGAAGAAAAATCTTCTGTACGCGAAATTCGTGAAAACAAGACACCACAACGATCTTTCGGAATTCAAGCGGTATAGAAATTTTGTAACGAAGCAACTGAGAAAAACTAAGGATGCGTACTATGAAGCTCTCTTCAAGAGGGTTAGCACTCGTGGCGACGTGCTTTGGCGAGAAATAAATAAGCTTCTAAATAGAAGTTGCTCTCGAAACAACGCACTTGAGTTAAACATAGATAACAAGATAGTAAAGGGTCAAGAACTTGCTAATAAATTTAACGTGTACTTCACAACGCTGGTGTCCTCTGATTTATCAAACCCTTCTCGTGCCTGTAATAGTGATTACAGGGACTTTCTAGGTGTGCCAAACATGAGCACTGCATATTTTTTAAACACAACTCCTGAAGAAGTACTGTCTGTATTTATGTCACTAAAGAACACTACTGCTCGGGACATAGATGACCTACAAATTAGACCTATTAAAGCAGCACTTGATCTTTTGTTACCTGTTCTTACCCATCTGTTTAATATCTGCTTATCCACGGGAGTTTTCCCAGAAAAAATGAAGCATGCGAGAGTTAGTGTCTTATACAAATCTGGTGACCGAAATATTTTTTCTAATTATCGTCCGATCTCGATACTTCCTGTTATATCTAAAGGGCTAGAGAAAATAATATATCAACGTGTCATGTCTTTTTGTGAAAAGTACTCTATATTATCACCGCATCAATTTGGCTTCCGACGGGGCATGTCCACGGAACTGGCTCTCCTCACACAAAAAGAACTCATACTTAACTCATTTGAAAAGAAACTGTTAACATTGGGTGTTTTTATTGACTATTCCAAAGCGTTCGATAGAATCAACCACGAAGTACTCTATGCAAAATTGCGTCATTATGGTTTTCGGGGAACCCCACTTGACTTTCTGAAATCTTATTTATCACAAAGAAAGCAATCTGTAGTTATAAATGACAGCCAATCCTCCCTACTAACCATAACGTCAGGTGTACCTCAGGGCAGCATATTAGGGCCCCTACTGTTTAATATTTATATAAATGACATAACAAGTGTCAGCAAATATGTGGACTTTATAATTTATGCAGATGTCACTAGTATATTTTTTCATGGTAATGATTTAGGTAAGCTTGCAGACTCAGCCAACAACATTCTTAACGACATCTTCATTTGGAGTACTGCAAATTATTTAACGATCAACACAAAAAAATCCAAAGCTGTGGTATTCGCACCGGTTCAGAAGGCTGTCTGTCGTGGTTTGGATATATATCTCGGGCCCGAAAAAATTGAGGTTGTCAAAGAAGTTTCATCCTTAGGAGTAATTTTTAATGAAAATCTTAATTGGGATGAACACGTTAATAAAGTAACTAGAAATATAGCTAGGACGTGTGGTGCTCTCTCTAAACTTCGACAGATACTTCCAGCAAACATTAAACTTTTACTCTATAATACGTTGTTTTCATCTCACATAAACTATTGTAGTCTAGTGTGGGCAGATACATCTAAAGCAAATCGGAACAAAATATGTTTACTGCAGAAAAAAGCGATTCGTCATATTGCAAACGTACCATACGACGCACATACAAGTCATTTATTCAGAGAATATAAGATTTTACCGATCGATCACATACACAGTTTCAACCTTATTATGAAATACAAACAAAGCTTGCTATCAAACAATGCTTGTTTTCTTAAACTGTGTAACCTCAGGAAAAATACGCAATCCTATTATGACATTCGGAAAAGGCCTTCCTGGTTTGTTCCTTATTCGCGAACTAATCACGGTTTGAGAAGACTTGAACACTGTATTCCAGCTTGTTTTAACTTGTTTGAAAATAAAAACATCGATATCTTTAATATACATAAAAAACAACTTAAGAACCTTCTCATCCAAAATGGCGCCGTGTAGTTTAGCATCTTCTAGTTGTCCGGCTACAGTACTATATGTAAAAGAAACACCCTATAATAGTGCTTGTGTAACATGGCATCGTATAATGTTTGCTTTCTTTGACATTTTTTTTCGTTGCTTTTTTTTTACGAGTAAAACATACAACATTTCACTCGTCAGTGTTTCCCTTGTGCATTAAAACTCGTGCTTTTCGCATACCCAGTGTTGTAAACGTTGTATAATCATTTTGTAATACTTTGGTAGCCGTTTAGCAACGTGTGCATTGTTTCATGATTGGCCGCACGCTGTTTTCTTTTGTTTTTTGTTGTTTTTCTCTCTATGTGGTTTGCTTATTTTATGTAAACCTGAAACTGATGTAATTTTGATGCATTTTCTTTTTATTTCCTAATTTATTGAAGTTTTGAAAATCGACGTCAAATTGTTTTTTCATGTTTTGTGCTCTGCTGATTTTGTAATGCCAAGTGAAAAGGGGTAGGAGCCTCGTCAAGCTGCTAATATAGCAGCTTTTTGCTCCTATCCTTGCGTTTTCTTTTTCGCAACTCTGTGAAGAAAATGCTCAATAAAACTGAAACTGAAACTGAAACTGAAAACATACGCAGCCCCGCATGCAGATATTTCAAGGAAACAGGCCACGAACTGGAAGCTAATCCAAACAGATTCTTTGCCGGCTGTCTAAAATTCATCCAGTGGAGATTAGACTAAAGTGCCGACATTGCAGATGCGTGAAAGCTACCTCATATCATAATCTTTGTTAATTAGAGGGAACCCCTCACCAAGAACAATACTGTCAGCTTCCTCCCTCGAGGCGTGGGAGTCGCTCCTGTCGCCAGCTGACCACCGTCTTCTGACAAAAGTGGTTAACTGGGCCGAAACGGTCGTTGCAGGGTTTTGGCCGCCACCCTTTGAGCCACCGGCAAATAAGTTTACCGATAGTGCTATGCCGTCAATGAAGTTTTTTCTCTCTCTCTCTCAGTCGACGGAAGGATCCACAGGGGGCTCGCGCCGTCAACGGCACCTGCCAATACCCGGGAATGAGATCAAGAGTAGAAACGAACCACGCCTAACTGACGGTCTCTTTCTTTTCCTTGATGTTTGGGATAAGATAGAGCTGATCTCTCGTCTTGAAGTTCAGCCGCCGATAATGTATGCATGGACGCTGCTCCTTACCGGGAACTTCCACCATGATCATGGAAGAAACGTAGTCGCTATCACTCTCCTCTATTACTTCGAACTCGAGCATCCTATGAACTTCTTTTTGTGGGGTCTCGAAATGGCGAGCGAGCGCCACGCCACGCTCTTGGAGTGAAATGGACACCGTTGACACGGTTGGTACAAACCAGACAATACAAATACATTTATTTATATAACTTACAACGACGATATCGTCCGCCGAATCAATACATCAATCGTTAACATGCTAGGACATCCGTACACAACATTACCATACACTCCATGGCATGACAAACACACAATGACGCACCCAAGGCGGCGTCGCCAACGCTTGACTTACCACGTCGGCCCGACGGAGCGCAGGCCCGCGGTGCCACGCGCTTAGGACCCACGCTAGAGACAACTGTCCGCAGCAACCGCCACGCGCCGAAGAGACACGCTCAACTCTCGCCTGCCACCAAGGCTCGCTTCCGCCAAGGGTCACTGCCGGCGTTACCCCATGTTGATGATGACAATAGTGGTGCTCAACGCGAATACAACGCCAACTATCGCCCGGTGGTCGTCACTCGAAAGGCGGCTTTGTGGCGACACATGCGCGCCACACGGCGCAAACAACTTTACAAAGGGTGTCAGCACCCCCAAGTTTTCCCAAATTTAAATCAAACCACATCCCGAAACAAAAAGATAAACTACACAAGCTTTAACAAAAAAAAGAATGACATTACATGTCCATAATATCCTTGCACCATGACACCGCCCCCGGTCGACACTGCTGCGCTGTGCGGCTCGACTTTACCTCCGTACCGGCCCCGCAACATCAACCTTGCCGTCGGCGCGACGAACCGTCGCTAGCGCCGACACGTCTACCAGTTGCGACCTGCACTCACGAACGCGCCGGACTGCAGGCAGTTGCGCAGCTCCCAGGCATCTCCATCACCCGACCTCACGACCGCATTTTTGGCCAGTGGCGCTGACGATGCGCCAAAGACGGCCTCTACAGTGTTTGTCTGGGGATGATGTATAGAGCTGTGTATTACTTTTATTCCACATCGCTCCAGAAAAGGTGTCGTTAAAAAGTGCTCGTGAAGACACTTCCTTGATCACTTTGGAGTTCTGCCGGAAACCCCGTGCGAGAGAAAATGATCAGGAGCCTATCAACTATTTCAGACGCACTAAGTTCTTTCAGCGGAATAGCTTCCGGGAATTTAGTGGCTGGACAGTGCAAAGCCAGTAGACATTTGTGTCCCGACGATGTCACTGGCAGGCGTCCTACTGTGTCTATGACAACCCACCGAAATGGCTCGAATACTATGGGAACCAGTTTAAGCGGTGCTTTCCACTTGTCATTCGGTTTCCCCACCCGCTGGCACACATCGCACGCCTTAACAAATTGTTCTGCCTCACGGAAACATCCCGGCCAGTAAAGCTCCTGTTACACTCTTGCTTTAGTTTTCTTTATTTACAAGTGTTCTGGCCACAAGTTATCATGGGCCATGCGAAGGATATCTCCCCTAAATTTAGCGGGAATGAAAGGACCTTTGACGCCTATCTTGATACTCACGATACAAGATTCCCTTCTTCCTGAAAAAAATTCACGTTCTTTCGCGCCACACCATCCTTCGAATGAATATCTAGCCGTTTATTACTTTGGTCGGCTGCCTGATTTTTGCGCAGGGTACTGGCACTGACAGCTCGCCGCTTTTGGAACGCGAGCGAGCTCGGTTCCGCTACTCCCGCCACTTCAGAGCTTGTAACTGCACTCTCTTCCAATGACTCTGTGTTTGTTCCCTCGGAAAGAATTTCGATGACACCTATTATGCTGTCATCGACCGCACTCGTCTCTGCAATCTGCTCGTGCGTGAGCTTATCTGCAATTTCTCGGGCCCTCAATCGCCTGAGAGCCGAGGCTGTCCCCTCACAGAAAATTAAACTCTTGTCTTTTAAGAGTTGGTCTTATTTGTTTCAATACAGGTGTGGGTGTTGAAGAGGCAGGTTCTTTGACACTGCCGCTTCAGTCTCCAACCTACTGAAAGGGCCCTCGACCATTACTTTAGGAAAATTAACTGGCAGACAGACACTGCGTCTCAACCACTTGCCTTATCCACCCACATTCACCAGTGTAATCGTCCGCGATTTCTAGGGACGAATGAATAGCATCTAGTGTCACCGCAGAATCCTTCAGCACTTTTCATTCTTTCCCATTGACTGTCGAAGTATGCATTTGGAGTGCTAACGGTTTATTGTTCTCCCCATTGTCACTAACGTACTAGAAGAAGTTGCTGCGTTTTTCGCAAACAGCAGCAATGTGTCCCGGACGGTTGCAGATATAGCAAATCATAGGTCGCCTTTCCTAAAAATACCTTCTGTCCTGTTCTTTTGTTGCCCCGCGCTTGGTTCATTACACTATTTTCTCCTCTTTGCGGACACGTACTCCCCTTCATCCCACTCTTCTCGCGGGCCTTCGTCGACGGCGCCACTTTTGTGCCTTCTTCTCGCCCCACACTGCGCGAGGCGTATTCTTCTGCTAACCTGGCAGCAGCCTGAATGGTCACAGGAATCCTACCTTTGATAAAAATTTCATGGAATCCGGCACTCAATTATAGAACTGTTCCGTTCCAGTCCTATTAACTGAATTACCCGATCATGGTTGCCAAATACTTCAGAACGTCTCAACCACTTCTGCCATGATGGCTTTTAGCTTGTAGGCATAGTCGGTGTAGGACTCACCTCTCTTATCCGATGCACTACGAAATCGCTGCCGAAAGGCTTCAGCGGACAAGCGGAATCTTTCTAACATTACCTGCTAGACGTTTTTGTAGTCGTTAGCATCTTCAGCATTCAATCGTGCAATGATGTCGGCTGCCTCGCATGGAAGCAACGTCAACAAGACCTGAGGCCAGGCAGCACTTGAACAGCCCGTTTTTAACAAGTTCTTCAAAATTGACGAGAAAGAGTCCTATGTCCTCACCAATTTTGTGGAATGGTATTAAATCTTTTATTTTAAAAAGGACAGAGTTTACTGTGGTGTGTGGCACTTGCGGACATTCTGTTAAACTGCTCCTTAATCTACAAATCTCCAGATCAATGCACTTCATTTCTAGCTCGCGATCCTCTGCTTGTTTCTTTCGCTCATTCTCTTCTTTCTCTTTCTGATTATTTCCTTCAACTAACTCCCAGCATTCTTGTAACTCATCTTCGTCAGTGTCTACAACTTCTATAGCCTGAATAGGCTGAGGCTTTCTGCATAATCTACTTATATCTAGACCCAACTCTTTGCACATTAGTGTGTGTTGTGACTTGTTTATCCTATTCAGGTCTATGATGAAAGCTGCTCTCTACTGAGAAAATATCCACAATTGCTAGGCAGTGATAAATTATCGTACTCTTAACAGGTCTGGGCCAGAGACTCGACATATCTCCGAGCAAAGCAAGGCACTCACCGTACACCGTGCGGTCTTGTTTTGCGTTAATCTCGCCTATTTCCGGGTCTAGGGCTTCCAGCTGACCTCCAGTCCACGTCGCTTTTCGTCGCCAAGTTTCATTCCACCGCTGCACCAGTTGTAATGACTGGCCCTAGCGGCCCCAGAGATCCGGGATGAAGACGCCGAGGCAGGAGGAAGAGAGACTTTAAGAGAGTTTATTTACATGGTATACATTTCGAGAGTCTCCTCGAAGGCACTGGGGGGCTCATTATATTTATTTTTTTTTTATTTCAAGGTAGCTTACAGGCCCCAGGGGTGGGGGCACTTAGTAAGGGAAGTGATACGCTAGATACATGTACATGTACATATGAAGTTGGCAAAACTACATGAGGAAAGATACAATTGCAATATAATAAACAGAAAGCATGATATAGAAGTATATACATGTAAAGATGACGCACGCATGCAAACAGTGAGCGAAAGTGTGCTTTTATTTAGCACAAAAAAAGCAGTTACGTGTCACAGCTGCAACAATCTTAAAACGAGTTCATATTTTACAAAATAAAAACTAATACCATGCGCGATGAATATAAAAACTATACATGTCATAGCGGCAATACAGCAGGGTGAATTTACTGCGCGAGTAAAAAAAAAAGCGATTGGCGGGATAGCGGCCAGTCAGAAATAGCTCATCTGACGTAGCATACGAGAGATTTGCTTTGATGATGGTGTAGGGGGAAAAAGTTCCAAAAACTCAGCCTTGCGCTGCGGAAACTCATCTACTCGGTGACGTTTGTGAAGTGTATCGATAACATATGACGGAATGTTTCATAATTTGTCTCGGTAGCAAAGCAATCAGGCAAACTATTCCAGAGAAAAATGACACGTGAAAGTACCGACTTGTTAAACGTGTTTGTAGAGCCGCATATACGGGAATAGCTAAGATGACTGTGTAATCTACGTGAGGTGAGATATGGTTTTTCAGACCAGTAACAGTGATTCGGGAGGAGTGGTGATTTTATGAAAGAATAAAATCAAGGCAATGTCACGATGGATGTTCAAGTGTGGAAGTGAAAGTTGTCGTTTTATATACAATATACTTGAATGTGGACTGTCGTTATTGGAGATGAAGCGGCTTGCCCTGTTCTGAATATTTTCCAATGTGTTAATAGAGTATTTTTGATTGGGAGGCCAGATCGAACAGGCGTATTCTAGTTGAGGGCAAACCGGAGTTAAGTATGATAATCTGCGAATGCTTGAAAGTGCAGCTTTTAAACTACGTCTTAAGAAACCAAGTGACCTGGAGACGTTGGCAGAGATTGCTTTAATGTGGTACCACAATAGAGTTGGTGTAAGTGCAATGTCCACGTACCGATATTGCGTTGCAATCTAGATAATGAACCGATTAATGCAGTATGAGAATTTAGATCTGCTGGATTTACGTGTCAATGGCAATACTTTGAATTTTGAGACAATTAAAATCATTAGCCATGTACTACACCAACCTTTGATTACATCGAGGTCATTTTGAAGCGACAGGTGATCATTATAGTTTTTGATTGGACGGTATATAATGCAGTCGTCGGCCAATAACCTGGTGTAAGAAGAGACATGTTGCAGAAGATTATTCATAAATACGAGGAAAAGCAGTGGTGCGAGTACGCTGCATTTGGTACACCTGAAGAAACATCAGTTAAAGAAGAAGAAAAATTGTTGACTGTTGTGTACTGGTATATAAAGTACTTCCTCCCCAGATCCCTAGATCGAGGAATGAGTCCGGACCTCGCTGTCCAATAACAGGTCCTACAGTCCTTCCTAGCATGACCATGCCGGCACCGCCCTCAAGATACACACATACACAACACAAAGACGCATATGGCCCCGGTGATACTGTCTCCTCCGGCGAAGGTTGCTTCCGGCGAGCGGGGTGCTCGGGTCGACCACCCGTGCTTTGTCGGACGGCGGGTGCGGGCTCGACGTCTCTGAGGGTCAATGCTTAGACATCTGGTGTTGATTTGATCTTCGGCGGCCCAACAGTCAGAGACGCCCAGAGTGGTGGTCCAACTCTCATCTTCGGCGTGAAGGCAGAGTTAATTGGGGCTTTGCCTCCCAGTAGATGAAAACCAGCCGGGCGTGTTCGCGCTCCTTTTTATTTTCACAATGTGAACCGGCTGCTTTTTTTCGATCACGATGCCTGCGTAAATGAAGAGGGCTCGTCGAACGCAACAGCGCCAATTAAAACACATTTTTGTTGCCCCAACGCGGTGGTCAAGTGACTAAGGTACTCGGCTACTGACCCGCAGGTCACGGGATCGAATCCTGGCTGCGGCAGCTGCATTTTCGATAGAGGTGAAAATGCTGCTGGCCCGTGTGCTCAAATTTTTGTGCACGTTAAAGAAACCCAGTTCATAGAAATTCCAGTAGCCTTCCACTACGGCGTATGTCATAATCATACGGTTGTTTTGGGACGTTAAACTACACAAATCAATCAGAACACATTCATGTTTTAAAAAACGTTATACGTTATCTGCTTCGCCACGGTGGTGACGTGTGCTCCGATCGGTACGGCATTCTGTTGCATGAATAGTTTGGCTGTTATACTTTAGTTTCTGTCCACGATATCTAAGCTTTCTCTAAATTCTGGCCAGTACTGCAATGATGGTGTGTTAAAAGAAAATTGCTAAATTAGCTTCATCAAAGGGGTGCCTTTGTGGTACACAGCACAAGATTTTGAGATCTCAACAAAAGCCATATCAAAGTGGGTTTTTTTATTCAATTTTCGTGTAGCAAGTAGTGGCGGCAGCGAGGGTGAATTTAGATATGTAAACACACGCTAAAACACGTTGCTGTTAAGACGCAAAGACTTGATCGTCTCTCCCGGCGGTTGCACCATAGAGACTGCATTCGTACGTTGTCATGCCGTAGATATGCTTGAATCATAGCGAACTTTCCTGGTAGGTTTGAAATCTTTTATTTGGCCGCCATCTTCTGAACTCGAGAGCACGTATGTAAAGAGAGCTCGTCATGGCCGAGAGTGCCGCAGCAGCCATTTGCCGTGCCTTACTGTGCCATCGCGAGTCCGCTTCACGCCCGCACAGCACCAAATATTCGCTGTGCCCGACAGCGCTGCGCCCGACAGCCTGACAGGTATTCGCTTCGCCCGACAGCGAATACCTCTAATGAAAAAATCGCCAGGCCTGCGCAGAAGGCACAGCGCATTACAGCAAAAGCTAGAAGCGTGGCCTTTCAGAGCCTTTTCGAAACACTCATTGGGTCACTACTGCAAGGACACTTGCTTGATACCCACTAGGTCATTATTAATAACTTTCTTTGAGTAGCAGGCCGGCATTCATTTTGCTATTTTTCGTCCTTCTTCTGATAGGCGTGGTATCCGCTAAAAACTTGCAAGAAATTTTGTGCCATTTATTCATGCAGTGGCCCACGACGATGAGGAATTACGGCTGAAATAGGTATGTGCCACAATTATATTAGGGTAACCAGAACAAGCTTTTTTAATTGGTTGGTGCATTGAACGGCCCACTCGTTACGTCATTCGCAATGTGCGACGACTACTTGTTCTTTCGCTGTTTTAATGCGCTTTATAGGTCGTAATAATCGGATTGCTTTCCCGACATCAAACCTTGTTGGCAAGTTTGCCAACAAAGGCCCAGCTTCAGCGTATCTCAGTGGTAGAATAATCGGCTGGCCCCCAGTGGACCCTGCTTCGAGTCCTACTGTCTAATTGGTGCTAGGTCAACCCTGCTTAACGCAAGTTTGACAACAACTGCAAGAACCGGCGTATGTCAGTGGTAGAATACTGAGCTGGCGCCCGGGTACAAGCTCCTCTGTGTGATCGGTGCTGTTTTTTTGTTTCTTTTTTATTTGGTGCGACGTGGTTACGTACGCCGGGGGCGACGGCGGCGGCGGAAAGCTGCACGTGATTTGTGATCTCATAACAAACTTCGCTGTAAAAAAAGACGGTGTGATTGTATGAAATCCGTCAGAGCTGGCACAATGGTGCGTCGTTATGCAGCAGATCGACGCATAAACATGGAGCTAACACACAGAAACATTTGGCCCGAATCTCCATGTTACACTGGTAATGTCGTCGAAAGAAGATAGTCTTGCGTGTGGAGAGAATGAACGAAACGTTTATATATTGTTCTGTGCATAAAAATTGGTGAATGGTGTTCTGCAGGCGCTGCGTCGCTGCAGGCGCTGCGTCGCTCCACCACACGCTCGAGGGCCTCGAGGGTGTGGTGGAGGCGATCTAGCGCATCTAGGCACGTAAGACACAAGTGTCATCTGTCAGTTATCTTCGAAAACGAAGGCGTGCAGCCCGCGAAGAAATATGCGCGCCAGTCTCGGAGGTGATAAGGTGTAGAACGCAAAGCGACGGGCAGGTGCCACCACCGTGACGTCGTAGCAAAGCGTTGAAAACACCTTTTTGAGCATCGCGTTGCACTGTCAGCGCAGTGCGATTAAACGCTACATTAGAGTTACTTGTGTGTGCCTCTTCTAGTATAAAGGCAGACATACAAAACATCGCAGCGTTGCTGTTGCGCATCAGATATGCGCAATAATTGCTTTTTAATTGACAATCGCACAAATATGAACGCTACACCTTGAGCAATATTGGTGGGCACTGTGGGTGATGTTGGCCGTTTGATGCCGTTTGAGGTATCGTTAGGGTGGACAAACAGAAAAACGAACAGACAGACAGACAGACAGACAGACAGACAGACAGACAGACAGACAGACAGACAGACAGACAGACAGACAGAGAGACCAAAAAATTTCCGTTGAAGGTCCCCAAGAAATACTATCCTCTTTATTAAAAGGCTTAGCGGCCCTGCTCGACCCTGCTGAGAATGTCACCTCTCCACGTTTTTCTTTCTGCAATCTTTCTTCCCTGCGCTCCGCAAAAGCCGGTTCCGGCCGCAACTCTATTACAGTTTCTGTCGCCTATAATGCCGTTCTTTATTAGAAAATCGCAAAATTAACACCGTCGGAGGCATTTTCTGAGATATTGCCGATATCGAATTTGCAATAAACATGTAAACTCAGGCTGCTTCAGTGGAACTGAATAGCTCAAGCAGGAGACCGCCTGTGGGAAGTATGAGCCGCACCGAAGGCTTGGTGGAATTCACGCAAACTGTACCATATAGCAGCTGCTGCACCATCATTTATTTGTCACTAGATTCTCATAATCATTAGCAACTACTACTCTCAAGCGTAGTGCATTTTGCAAGAGTCCTGTGAATTTTTTATATTTATATTTGCTCTTGCTATGACAAACCACTTTTTTTTTCTTTTACGTATACAATAAGAGAACATTGCATGGTATGATAGACAGCTTATACATATGATACTGGCTGTTTAAGAGAGCAGAAAAGGTAAAAAATCTTCTGTGCTACAGTGCTAGCAAAAAGTATGAGATGCAACTAGCGAAATATTGTACGTGAAAGCACGGAAATAGGAAGCCATGCTATTTTACAAAAACAAACATTTTGTTTCCTAAAGACAGCGGATATACTGCATCTTGACGAAAACATGGAAGCACGTACTACAGTGAATTGTAACTGAAAGAATTTTGTAGTCACTATTTTCAAAGCTCATCAGAGTAACTGCTTTTTCATTTCACCACCAGCGAAAAAGCGGCATGTCTAGAGCAGTGTTTAAACGCTTGCAATCGGTCACTATTAATTCACAAGAGGCTTATTGGTCATTACGGGACCCCGTAAGCAAAACACGAGAGCAGTTAAGGCATTAATGCGAAAAAAGTTTTACAGCGATTTTTATATGTCGCGGCGACGTGAACCCCAAGGTTCCGTTCGCAGCAAAACTATGTCACTTGGCGGTGGCGCTAATACCTCGCATCGCGAAGGTGGTGATGCGGGCTTGTCGGTTTAACATACATGGACGGTTCAGCCCACAAAAGCGCCTGTGTGTTTACGCCTGTTCGTTGTGTCAATCTTTGCGCTCAATTCATACAAGTAACACCCTGGCGGTCGCCGCTGGTGCCACTGAGTCACGGCACAAACATTTCGTTTAGCAGAAGTGAGTTAAAAATATTTTCCTCTGCTTCCGTTCCCTATGTGCTGAAATCAAAACATCAATTCGTATAGTGCGGTTGACTCTCGTAATGTTTTTCGTGGCATAACAATCTTCGCGGCATAAGTGGGCCCATAGTACCACCATCTTGTTCGCAACAGGGCATCCTGTATTGTTGTTGAGTCGCCAGTAATGTTCTAGTTAGAGCGTAAATTAACACCTTCGGAGGCATTTTCTGAGAGGTTGCCGATTCCAACTTTGCAATAAACATTCGGGAGAGAGTGGAGAAAGAACATATTCATGGTATTTTAGGATACAGTCAGCAGTACTCCTCCACTCTCTCCTCCAGCTGATCTGTTCTTTTGTGAGATCCCAGAGTCTGCAGGTAGTTGTGATGGCTTCAGTCATTCGCCGAAAAACTACAAGAGTGGGCTAGAGTCACAGATGGTATTATACTATGATACTCTGTAGGAAGCTACAGCTACGTTGTTGTCGCATTTATCACAGTTTATGTAGTATTGCAACATTTTCTACAAAACTGATTATATATTAAGTAATATTTTTACACTACTTTTTTAATAAGGAAACGTATACGTCAACCTTCATATTCATTTTGCGTAATAGTGCAGTCAGAAAAATGAAGGCAATCTGGTAGTAAATGACTTGTCCTCTCGTGCACCTCATATGGGGGTTTTATGTACTCCGCACATACGACGTTGAAATTTTACTCCTCGAAAGGAGAACATTTTTTATTTAGTTTAGAGGAATATGTAGCTACATCTATCTAGATGCTTTTTCAGGTAAGTATTGGAATAAACTTTTAGATTTACTGAAAATAATTTTTCCTCACCCATACCAAGCGTAAAAGAATATTTAAATGAATTATCTTCAAATAACACAACATTTATCACATGATCACAAGCATGCACACAACGTTTGAGTATTATTACAATACTCTCTCTGACCACAGCTTGACGCTCGCGCTGCACAGTCACTCTTCAGGCACCGGGTATTTAGAGGAACCGTTTCTTGTTGATTCACAAGAGTAAGGTATCCGACGTAGGAAGGTAAAGCATGGAGAGAATGAATCATACACTCAAGAGCGGAAGAAGCGTCAAAGCAGTGAAGAGGAAACTTGGGAAAGGCAAAAATATATCTATACAGTGAGGAACAAGAATTGCAAACTAACTGTCATTATGAATAGGATTGTGAAAGTAGCAGAGGAGTTTTACAAACCTGTACATCAGCCGGGGCAACAACGACGACAACGTATGAACGAACACAGTAACCCACAGGAGGTACACGTCCCACCAGTAATATTAGAAGAAATAAAAAAATTGATATTAGAGGACATGCATAGAGGCAAAGCTGCTGGTGAGGATCAGGTAATATCAGATCTGTTGACAAACATAGGACTGACTGTATTGAAAAAACTGCCGACTTTGTTTTCAAGGTGCGTCTTGATGAGGAGGTACTAAAATCTTGGGGAATGCTAACAGCATCCTAATTCATAATAAAGGGAACGTCAAGGACTTCAAGAACTACAGGCTGATCAGCTTGCTCTTCGTCGTATACAAGCCATTTACAAAGATAATAGCTAATATATCTAAAACAAATTAGAATTAAATCAACCAGCGGATAAAGCAGCATTTCGTACAAGCTACTCCACAATCAACCACAATTATACTATCAATAAAGTGACAGAGAAAGGCACAGAATACACCCAATCCTAATACATAGCCTTCATAGATTACGAGAATAAGTTTGATTCCGGTAGAAAAATCAGCAGAGTATAAAACACTGTGGAATATGGGCGTCGACGAAGCTTATATCAACATCCTGAAGAAAAATCTATGGCCAATCAAGTGCCACCACAATCTCCCATAGGTAAGCGACTAAATACCGATAAATAATCATGTAAGGCAAGTGATTCGATCGCCCTAATGCTCTTTACTGCGTGCTTACAAGAGGTTTTTCAAAGGCCCAGAATGGGAATAGTTAGGGATACGAAATAATAGGTGAGCACTATAGCAACCTGTGCTTCTCTGAATACATTGAATTAGTGAGTAACTTAAGGAATCAATTGAAATTCTTGATCACTGAACAAGACAAATAGAGTAGACATTTAGGTCTCAAATTAATCTGCTGAAATCTAAAGTAATGTACAACAAATTCGGAAGCGAACAGTCCTTTTACGATAAGTAGATGTGCACTTCAAGTTTGAAAGAAGTACGCCTACCTAGGACAGGTAGTAACTATGCAGCTAAACCGCGAAACTTAAACGACTGGAAGAATAAAATGAGGTGGCAGTGCACTCCGAGTTCTAAAAGAGTACGTCTACCTAGGACAGGTAGTAAACGCGGAGCTGAACCGCGAGATTGGAGTAACTATAAAAATAAGAATGGTAGAGCACATTCGGCAAGCGTTATCGAAGTAGTGTACAATAAAAAGATAATAAAACTTCTTTGTAAAGAACTTCTTCGCGAAGTAGAATTATCATTCAAAGAAGGGTATGTGATGCGAAACGCAGCTGCTGATACGATGACGAGATGGTTGGTATAATGATATGTTGTGGTACATGCTCCGCTAATACAAACACTACTACATCACGGATGTAATAACGCGCACGATAGCAGCAGTATGATTGAACAACAACAAAGACACAAACAAGGGAATGGAGACAAACCCAAAGCAACACCCAGCGTTCACTGCTTGTGTCTTTTTTGTAGCACAGTCGTACTCCAGTTATGAATCACCAACTTGGTCAAATTGCTCCTTTTGTAAGACAGATCATACTTCTAATGATAAACGTTCTCCAGTCACTATCATTCATGAAGTACTACAAAGAGATTCTGAGGCAAACTTTACTAGAAGGGAGGAAGGAAGGTACGCACAAGAAGAAGCCATGGCGAAAAACGAAAAGGAGCGAACTTCCAACTAACACCTCAATCAAATTATTGCCCCGAGTCCCAAAGGTGCCCGCTGTTGATTTTATAAAAGTTTGGCTGTCCCTTCCTTCTTTCAGTTTTTCATAGATGGAATTGCTGAAACTACCATACTAACATAGAAAGCATGAATATTCTTCTTTCTCTCCAATTATTATTTTTCAATCTTGTTTGAGAAATCGCAAATGAACATCTTGTCTTCCTGTGCAAAATCTAAGCATAAGCAGCTGTCAAGAATTCCATGACACAAACTGCATTCAGTGTTTTATCATACGGAACGAAAACTCTCTTTAAGTAAGGAGGAGTGGCCCGAACGTCCACTATTATCACATGTCAGGTAGATGACAACGCAGCTGCCAGTCTGCTTGAGCACAAGTATCTTTTAAATTCGTGCATAGTTCCGCCGTCAGTCCTCACAAATGTAGTGTCACATTTAGATGGCTCTCTAAAGCTATAGTGCTGTGAAAATTGTTTCTCACTTACCGCTCGTACTCCGCAGGAGTAGTTGTGTCTACTCCACATCGACAATGCACTGTCCTCCTGCTCTTCAGCAGTTATAACCTTGCCGTTACATATGAGGCACACCATAAACAAGCAAAACCTTTCGCACAAGTAAATATGCAAAGAAGCGCTTGTACACGTCTTTCTTCTTCTGATGGTAGAGCTGGGCTTTACAGAACACGCTGCAGTTGCTGAATCATCACAACCCTTTCCGATATTTTGGTCAGGGATGCCCTTTACTGCAAAACCTAACCCACAATTGGTGCCATTTCTCCCTTCAAGCATGAAGGCAGCGTGTGCCGAAAGAGGCCCAAGGGAACTAGCAGAGCTTGCATGGTGGAGCAAAGCATGGACGTTTTATGTCATAAATTACAAACAATAAAGGACTTCGCAGCCCGACACGAACTTATTCAGAAGGAACTCTGAAAAAATACACATTAACGATTAGTAACAACCCAACTTGTTGGTTTTAAATGATTTAAAATACATATTTCAATTCACAACACTACACAAGAGATTTGATTGATTGATATGTGGTGTTTAACGTCCCAAAACCACCAAATGATTACGAGAGATGCCGTAGTGGAAGCGCTCCGGAAATATTGACCACCTGGGGTTCTTTAACGTGCGCCCCAATCTGAGCACATGGGCAAACAGCATTTCCGCCTCTATGGAAAATGCAGCCGCCGCAGCCGGGGACACTACATGGAGGGAAGAATACAAAGGAAGAAAAAGAACTAAGTCTTTCGGCAGCGAATAATTCCTGTTATAGAGATTTTGAATGACTTTTTCCAGTTCTCTATAGTAAGAATATTTTACTTCTATAAATTTCAGAACACCTCTTTCAACAAAGCGTATCAAAGTGATCAATTTAGCATCTAACGACCACCGGCTGATTTTTCTGTCTGCCCGTCATATTTAGATAGGCAACTATAGGCCTGTGTGCCGGTACCTAAATTGCCTGCGTCGGCGCGCTGGTGTTTCTACCTTCGGTGGTCGCGTGCCAACGGCGCCGGGTCCATCGGAACGGCGATGGTGCGGGTAAAAGGAGGGCGGGGGGTATAGACTCCCGATTCAAGAGTTGTTGGGGATAGCAACTTGTCCCCTGAGTGATGAGCAAAAAATCTGTTTTCCCGAAAGGGTGAACCAGTTGAAGAGACAACAGCATGTTTTAATGTTATTTATTTACGAACACTGCTATTTAAGTTTTGTGAGACATAGCAGGTGTAAGTACAAATCTTCAGCACCTTCAAAATACATTTACCAAAATACATGTTCATACGATTCTTTTTTCTGATTGCTCAAACCGGGTCGGCGCAGGCAGCCATCAAGCTCATTCCAAAAATGCACGTCCCACAGAAAAATAACAACATAAAAATCAAACAAAAGCAGTTTCTAGTTTATCTAAGGGGTACCGCCTTTAGAGAAATGAAATCATCGAGTATGGCGTTCGAGTAACAAATGAAGGTTATGGGCACTATAACACAGGAACCATGCAGTGTGAATCATCATACTTATACGGGAGGATGACACGGTTGCAAGTGCACCGATACCACTCGAGGAGGGCTGCACCAATAAAACATGCGCATTCGAATTGCATACAAGAAACACTGGTCATAGCAACAAAATATAAATTTTATGTTTTTTTATTCTCACATAGCTTTGCCAATTGAGTGGTTAGGTGATCAAATAGCCAACTCTTAGTCGAGTATGACAAAATTCCTATGCCCTGTCAGTCCGCATCCTTTTGTCTTGTTGCTTAAATTGTGTCGGAAATACCAATTTTTTCTAAGAACTTGTACTGTTCCCGAATTGTGTGTGCCAATTATAAATTTCTTGAGAGAGTTGCACCAATGTAGTTTAAACTCCGTGGGACGTGCTAGACTTGCACCATTGTATATGTGAAATGAAGCGGCTATTCCTTTTTCGAAAAGGTCATGACTACAGCATATCTGCCGTTACTAGACAATTGCAACGTTTCACTCCTGCTACAAAATGACGAAAAGAAACAGTAATCAGCAGGTCTGATCTTGAGTATTAGAGATAGTATACCATACATCTCCAGGTTCATTTGGGTGCTACTGATTATCTAGGCTGTGTCAATTATATAAATAATAAACAAAAGTGGCCCAACCACTCAGACTCGTGGCACCCCTGATGTGATACTGTACGTCAGAAGACTTCTGGTGGTTAAACGTATTGAATTCTGAGCACGATCGCGCGTAATTTGCTATCCAATCAATCGTGTTGCCACCAAAACTTTTAAGAAGCTTGAAGCTTGGCATAACAAACCACGTAAATATCCTTATTATATTCAATAAACATGTAATGAATCTTTATTCGGTCGTTAAGGACGCAAAAATGTCTGGCGCAAATTCAACCATCTTGTAGCCGTCGCGGAAGGAGGTATTCTACATAATATTTGGTGAATAAACGCCCCAAAAGGGCAGAGATGGTATAGAAACCAAAGTTATGGGCCTATAACCTGATATTTCCTTGTTTCCGGACTTAAGTGCACGAGCTTTGGTAATTTCTGCTGTTGGAGAACTGTTGCGGAGAATTAGTTTTTAAAATATTACAGCAAAAGAATTAGCACACCACACAAAGTATTACTTTAAAATTCTATTAGGCATACCATCTAGGCCACATCGTATCGTCACATCAAAGTTAGTATTAGGTTTTGCGCTTCAGAAGAGCTCTATCCATGATTAAGAAAAGTAGGCAGTTAGCTTCGCGGGAAAATGAAATGATGCCGTTATCGGTAAAAAGCAGATTTCGAGTGAATATTTAGGCCATTTCCTATAGCTTCCAGATTTCAGGAGAATCGGCCATCAAGAATAAACCAGGCGGGCACACACGATGAAGAACTAATAACTCTCTTGAACATGAATAGATTTTTCTACCCCACCGCAGTGGTCTGGTGGCTAAGGTACTCGTCTGCTGCGCTGCAGGGTGCGGGATTAAATCGCGGCTGCGGTGTCTGCATTTTCGATGGCAAAAATGCTGTAAGCCCATAGGCTCAGATTTGGGTGCACGTTAAACAACACCTAATACCTGAAGTTTTTTACATTAGTTTTTAGCTTTGCGTATGGTAGTGCTGAAAGTGAATCGTTATCGTTGTAATGCATCGTATAACTTATGGTAGCGACATTATTTTCAAATGGTTTAGTGTCAGTTTGAAACGCCCGTGTAAATACCATAAAAAACTAGCGCTCCACAGCGGTGCAATGCTTCAGACTACGTCTGCTCAAGTTTTGGTAACGCTGAACGCGCTATTTTCAAATAGGAAGATATTCGGGCGGGGATGACGGAAACGATATGGATGCTTTGAGCGTTTCCCCTTGAAACCAGCCCGACAACCTTGCGAGAGGGGTGACGAGTAATATTCCTCGCTGGTTGCCAGTCGAGGTATTGCGCACCCCACAAATGTTCTCTGACGTCAGCAACAGTTGCTTGACCTTTGCCACGCCCCAAGAGGCTCCCCTACCTACGTCAAACCACAGAAAACGTCAATACCAATTGAATGCTCGGATGAGCGCACACAATTAAAAAAATAAATTATCTTATAAGCAACACTCATGAATAATCACCTGTAAGAAGCATATGGGACTCTCAAAGAACACATGCATCTCGAGTTTCCAAATTTGGTATCAGGGGTCCTTTAAATTACCCTAGGTGGAAGAAATTTCCGGTGCTGTCCACTATGGCGTCTCTTATATTCATATGGTAGTTTTGGGATGGTAAACCCAGCATATCAAACAACATGAATAGATTTTTTTTTAAGTGTAGTGAAGACATTGCTAAAGTAGTAGTTCTTAGTCTCTTCATTTTATCTTCTATTAACTTTTCAATGCATTGCCTTAAAAAGCATTATCATTGCACTTAGAATGACAATTCTTACGTAACCGCTTTATGCGATGAGTTGGAAGGAAAACATCATTATGGTAGCATGGGTGTACTAAGTTCCGTTTAACATATTTTTGTGGCACGTACTTTGGTAGGCATTATTACAAAACCTGAGGAGGAGCGCATATACATTACGAAATTCACAACAACATTCAAATTTCTCAAAACATGAGGCTAAATTGTCCCATACAGAAGTGTCATCGACTTTATGACAGTTCAAAACAGTTTTGTTATCAGGTCTGTGAGGAGAACACGCTAAGTTTGAGACGGCTTGAACAGCATTATAGTCAGAGAACCCTTTGATGATATCACATTTTACACCGTTCGATAGCAGCTCGCAGCCCCATTATGAACTTAGGCTGCAGCTATCTCTTTTTCATCTGATCTCACGAGACTGTAAAACACTACAGTGTGGGGAAGTACGGCTTCTGCCGTGAAAAGAAAGAAGGGTTGGTACAGTGACATAACAGTGTGTAGAAGTGTAATTGAGCCATTCGTATGCCTGCTAAAATATCACGCTAGCACATGGTAGCATTTGGAACCACGCCCTTAAATTGACATTTAGGAAATGTGGATTGAGTGGCAGAGCTTTGTACCTGAGTATTCCTTAATGCTCCTTCGTCCAGTTGAGAAGCAATTGATAGGCATCGCACGTGGAGGGATGTTATCGCATGCGCCCTCCGTGCGATAGAGATGGGCATCTTGTTTCATCCATGCTTCAGCAGTGTTCCTCGCTGTATATAGCGCTCATGGGATTGTATCAGGGGGAACGGGTACAGTGTGCCAACAAAAGTAATTTATTTGGGCTTTATACGGAACATTTACAGGAATGATGGAAGCTTGTTTTTCTCGCTATGCAAAATTTTAAAGATATTGTCGAAGCAGGCGGGCCTTTGTTACTGCATTGTCTTCGCTGTAAATAATTTGTCCGTTAGACCAAGGAAATCATTCAGAGCTTCTTTTTTTGGTGTCCGTATAAAATATACTGCACTACACTTTTTACCACAGTTCTTACAAATTCTTCTACATTTATGTCTTCATAAAGCGTATGTGCAATGTAACCGATAAACGGTAAGCCTATCACGATTTTAAACTTCTCGGGTACACTCTTATGTCCACTTGGGCCATAAGAAACAGAGAATGCAGCGAAACCACAAGTTCATCACGCATGATAGTTCTGTGAAACGCGAGAAAGAACGTGGGTGGCTTGTGGCGAATGCATGGCAAAGCAGGGTAGAAAGCAATTTGCAACTAATATTTCTAGTATATTGACCATGCATTCTAAAGCCCGTGCCCTAGTCAGGTCACCTGTATTACTGTTCAGGTGTCTCGAAGGGAACCAAAATAACGAGAAACGCCAAGAGAGAAAACACGCTCGACTGTGTCTCTTCAACTGCTGTCTTAGAGCCCTTATATTGACTGCGCATGCAAACACGGAAACAAGACAGCCGCCACGAGACCACAAATGCCGCTCTGAGAAATCTTAAAGCCGCAGCAAATAGGGTGAAGTTATGTATTTTATGGCCAGATTCCTCCGTTCGGTTAAAAATAAGGCGAACGGTGGCGTGCGGCAAGATGTCCGGCGGCGGCGGCGGTGTAGTGGTGTCTCTCGAAGCCTCGGCGGTGGCGCGAATGGCGTCAGAAGAGAAAGAGAAAGAGAGAGAAACAGCTTTATTAAAGTGAAAAAAAATGGCACTGTATCTGCTTGTTAATCTGCAAATGTTGTCGAAAGACGATAGTCTTCCACGTGGAGAGATTCAACAAAACATTTACTTGATGTTTTGCGCAAGAAAATTGGCCAATGGTATTCTGAAGGCGCTGCGTTATAGTGTCTCGAGCGTGCAGCGGAGGCGAACGAGCGCATAAGGTCACGTCACACGTGAGACATGAGCGCCATCTGGCAGTTTTCTTGGAAAACGAAGCGCGTGACTCTGAGGCGGGCGAGCGCACCTGTCTCAGAGGTGATAAGGTGTAGAGAACAGGGCGACGAGTAGGTGCCACCACCGAGTCGTCTTAGCAAAGCGTTGGAAACACTCGCCTTTTCGTGCAAGCGTTCCGTGGTAAGCGCCGCGTGATAAACGCTACGTTCCTTAGAATTACTTATGTATGCTTTTTCTAGTGAAAAATGCACATACAGAACATATACAGAACGTGTTGGTATGGTGCCTCAGATATGCGCAAGAATTTATTTTGATTGACAATTTCACAAGTATGAACACTGAATCTTGAGAAACATTGGTGGGCGCTGATGATGGAGTCGGGCGTTTGAGGTATTGTCTGGTCATTCTGGTGCCTTTTAAGGTATTGTTAAAGGAGAACAAATAGACAATTGTACAGGCAGACAGACTAAATTTTCTGCATTTCAGGTAACCAAGAATGACTCTCGTCTTAAAAAAAATTAACAGCATATCCACGGAGTGAAAGATGGAGAGTGGAGCGAAGCATTCGTCTGCCCATTCGTTCTTGCTTCCGTCCGTCAACGCGTCCGTCTGTGTGACCGTCCATGCGTCCGTCCGCCCATCCGTGCGTGCGTGAGTTCGTGCGTCCGTCTCTGTGTTCGTCCATGCATTCGCCCGTGCGTCCGCTCATGCGTTCATCCATGCATCTGTCTGTGTGTCTGTTCGTCCATCTATTCAACACTCCAAGTACCACCATCTCGCATCTTTTCATCATATATTCCCCATATAGAAGCACCGCCATCCAACGAACAATCTAAGGACTAAACGAAAGGTGGCACACGCACACTTTCTTACGGCTTGCGCTTCGGGTCTACTTCCCACCTTTAACAACCTCGAGTTCATGGTATATACTAGTTCACTGTATTCATGGCACTGCGGCCCAAAGCTCGCTAAACCTTTGTAAAACCAAGGAGGTTAAGCCCAGAGAGTATAATGTAGCAACCTTTTCCCGTCAGATAGTGCTCAATGTACATGCCAAATGCTGCTAATGGAAAATGAGAGACAGCAGAATTCGGTTTTTACTTTCTTACGGCTTGCGCTTCGCATCTACTTCCCACCTTTAACCACCTCGAGTTCACGGTATATACTAGTTCATTGTATTCATGGCACTGCGGCTCAACGCTAGCTAAACCTTTCTAAAACTAAGGAGGTTACACCCAGCGAGTATAACGTAGCAACTCTTTCTTGTCAGATAGTGCTTAATGTACATGCCAATGACTGCTAATAGGGATCACAGCATGCGCGTTAACTAAAAACCAAGTGCTCCTTTCTCTCATTCCCCTTAACAGTCATTGACATGTACATTGAGCACTACTTTTTTATTGTTCAATAACGCACAGTAGAAATCTCTCACCGGCACGACCTTGGAGGTCAAAATGTTATATTTGTTACACACTACAACGGCTATGAGTGACGAACGGGTGCCGCTATAAAGGGCTTCGCCTCTAAAACTCACAGAAGAATGGCGGTCAGGCCATGCCTGGCCAACACCTCCTCAGCTCACTGTATGACCCGGAACTGTACTTCTAGGCCCGTATCGCGGAGTACACTTTCCCACGCCTCGGACGAGGGAGTGGTCAGGAGATCAGGCGGGCGTTCATCCTCACTGCAGTCCCATAGTATTAGAGCGCGGGAGGTGACAGAGCCACATTTTGGGCTATGCAGACTGAACAGATTGGATCAAATATGTGCGCCTACACGCGGGCACGGGAATGAGTTCGTTTGGAGGCACCCCGTGTTACTTCTTTTGGCTTCGTGAATTTGGGATGCGGCAGGTGGTGTGGTTCGATGCGCGAGGCGATAGTGCTGAGCAAATTCGTGATAGGATGCAAGGGGCTCGCTGATGTTCTCTGGGTTTACGAATTCTCGAGCTTAATTGTCGGTGGGTGGGCTCGTTCCCCGGGTTCCCCGCGTGCGCCGGGACTCTGATGAGATATACGGGAGGTGGATCTTCGTCTTCGAGGTAGGCGCGTGACTGAAGTAGCCGTAAGGTACCGGGAGCAATGAAACGAGCTCAAAAATGTTACCTTAAGTAATTGCAGGTAGTTATAAACTCTACCTTCAGCAACTGCTGATTAACATTTATTCTCAACCACAACAAACGTATCACGGAAGCGTTCACGAGGGCCCAGTAGTGAAATAATACCAACAACCACTCTAAACTCATAGAACAAAATAGGCGTGCTTCTGACGGCATCAGAACTAGAAAGTTTATTGTGTATTTGTGTGGTTTAACGTCCCAAAACTACGATGAGATTATGAGAGACACCGTAGTGAGGTGCTACAGAAATTTAGACCACCTGGGGTTCTTTAACGTGCACCCAAATCTGAGCACACGGGCCTACAACATTTCCGCTTCCAATGAAAATGCAGCCGTCGCAGCCGGGATTCAATCCTGCGACCTGCGGGTCAGCTGCCGAGTGCCTTAGCCACAAGAACACCGCGGCGAGGCGAGAACTATAAAGTGTGGCAGACACAAAAGAATCTCTCACAAACATGATACGAGAGAATTCTTGGATAAAGTTGCGGAAAGGTTTGTTACGAATGCTTCAGTAATGTTTCAAGACTGCATGCAGAGCTAAAATGAAGTATTCGGGTTGGTTTAACTCCCAACTGATTTAATCATCAACACCGTTTCTTCTGGTCATGGCAACAGCAACGAGTTTCACGAGAGTGACGACAATGGTGAAAGAGCCACAATGTGGAAATGCGAATGACTTGCAGCAGATAATCTGCACCCACCAGGCAAACACCATGAACTTCTTCAAATGAATGTGCACTCAATTCAGCAAACACTGCAATTTGTTACGCTTCTTCAAAAATAACGCATTGATGGACCAAAAGGTCCTTTATTATGCCAACGTATTACAACACAAGGTGATGTAGAGCGCTGCTCAAGTGTGCCGACAACTCATACTATTGACATGCACATCAAAACATCAAATTGCTTCGTTCACTTAGTTGAGGTAAAACCTATGTGAACGCACAGGTTACATGGTACAATGAGCGACGTTTTACATGACAGTGCAGGTGATGGGCCCGATACGAACAGAATTTGCGCGTAGCTACACAATTTGCACTATGACATCAATGCTCCTTGCAACATATGACTCAAAGATAAGTACTTTATACAGCTTGCTATATGCTGTTAATTTGACATCAGATTGATTTTTATAATGCACCGGCCTCCCAGAGCTTTACAGCGAAAGCTGTGTATTATAAGGCAAAGATAAAATTTGTTTAATCTCGTGAAACTAAACTACATTAGCGGCCCCATCAGATATAATACTCTCCACATCGTAATCAAGTGCACATGTCTTTGGCTGTGCTGTCAGTGACGTCACATTCTATGACGTATTCAAGCACACGCTATTAGCTGCGCTGTCAGCGACGTCATTTATCCCACAACAGTCGTGCCACAGAGCTCCCATGTATTAGTTTCAATTTACAATTAGTACAAGAATAGACCACAGATTGTATGAACTCCAGAAAAATCAGACAACTTTCGAGAAATACCCTTGACAGCGGAATCGTGCGAAATTTTTATTTGCGCAACCGAGACTGCAGTCGTAGCACAAGTACAGACCTGGTTGGCCACGCACCAGCAACAACTGCGTACCAAGAATACGGACACATTCCAAACCGTGCTAATTGACGAAGTGAATCATGAGTGCCTAAAGTGTATTAAGCGAGAGCTATATATTGGCTGGGAATAAAAATATACAGTTCATGCTTTGCTTAGCTGTCACACACATATTCAGAGTTTGTCGCTTTAGCCTTAGTGGTGGTATTAAGGCTTTTACAACAAGGACAGCAAGAAAGCCACAGCATGCGGCAAGGTTTTGGTATCACGCAATGTTAGCGGTGTTTTGAATGGAACCATGATGTCAATGTTCTGCTTGAGTGTGACGTTATAAAGGGTAGGCAAGTTTTGACTGCTTGTAATTGCGTTATTTTCAGGGAAATACGAAAGATGTGCCTTAATGCAAAACTCTGGCGGCAAAATTTTGGTACATAGTCCCATTAAGAAAGACAGCAGGCGAGGGTATGACACATGCCGTAGGTTTTTTTTTTTTTGCGAATGCATTTCCTAGTTGGGCCATGTCAGGCACCAGTCAGGATCCGTCCACCACCCTATACCATAGCAACAGATGCGGGCGCGCACGCCCTTAGCAACCAGAGCCTCCCCCACCCTCTCATGTCCCACTTTGGCGTCGGAAGCTGTCAACACAGCTGTGGACGCGCGCGTTTATCCTCACTTCTAACAACCAAAGCTCTCACCTCCTTGGCTTGTACGTGACTTGCTACCGCCTCACTGCACTGCGTTTGAAACGCGTTTTTGCGTTTCTGCTGAAAGCATTTCTGTAGCGTATGCGTTCATGAGGCGCTGACACTATGGCCGTAAGGTACAATGACAGGTGCCGTGCTTTTCCGCTCCTTTTCTAGCCGTTCACTCTTTATCTTTCCTGCGCCCCACTTGCTCCTCCACCCTCGCCTGACTCTCGACCATTCGCTGGCTGGACACCTCTTAAGAACAACCAGAAATGTGTGCTGGAGACGCCGTTGCGAAACGCCAATTCCGATCCGAGAATGCTGTTTGTTTTCTTCACTTCAGAGTATATTTAGTGGCGAAGCTCCTTAAGCAGAGGCTCGTGCGTTCGCATTGTATATAGTAGTACACTCTCAAAAAAAGGCAGTGCTACTTACTAACTTTGAGGTAATAAATTGTTGTCACATCATTCACTACCTAAATAGTAACTTTAGGTAGTAGACAACAGACGTTTACTACCTTAGAAGCAACCATAGGTAGTAAATGTCTCTGGTCCACTACCTGCAGTTACGACCTAAATAGTGAATGCTGTGGCAGCAATTTGAAACGTCAAAGATAGTAAGTAGGACTACTTTTTTTAAGAGTGGAGTAAAAGCCGTAGTCGTCGCTGTAGTGAGTAGCCACCTCTCGTTCACTCCTTGGAATGTCCGCTGGATGACGGCACTTCTTTATGATGAATATATCATGATAAGATGCGAGATGGTGGTACTTCAAATGCTCACTGGATGGACGAATGGATGGACAGACAGATGCTCGGATGCATGGACGGAATAATGGACGCACAGACGGATGAACGCATGTACGGATGGACGGACGCACGGGTGGATGCACGGGCGGATGGAAGCATGGATGGATGTATGGACAGGCGGGTGCACGGACGGACGGAAGCAAGAATAATAAATGAACGGAAGCACGGACGAGCTGACCGATGCTTTGCACCCCTCATCATCTATCACTCCAAGGATATTCTGTGAATTTTTAGCCTTGCGCGCTAGCTACTGGAGCTGGAAATACCTACCCGTTTCTAGCGACAGAAAAACGCCACATGCGGTGACGACTACGGCTGTAGCCGTCACCGCATGTGCACTGTAGCCTGCAGGGTATAAAAAACACATTATTCTTCTAACGCTAGGCTCTCAGGGGCGCGAAACGCCGTCATGAACGCTACGCAACCCATTCGCATTTCCTCACGATTATGTTCGGGGAGGTTGGACCATTTCTTAATAAAGCAGAGAGCATGCTCAAGAATCCTTGTTGATTAAATCTGTGCCTTATTTTGTCTGTCATGCTCATGACCAGATCTTTACGATGTGCAACATGTTGTAACCGACCCAGTGCTAATGCTCAGTGTTGTGCAAATTATGACCTCGTAGTTAAAGGAACCATCGTTCATGACTTTTCTGTGTTGTACCACAATCGAAAGCGTACAACCTGAAGTGTCCAATGCCCCCTGCAGTAGTTTCTCTGGAAAGCGAGCACAAACTTTCAAAACGAAGCTTTTCAATCGGCGTTGAGCATTTTTTCAGTGCCATGAAAACGCCCAACACTGTTTGGTGGAAGCAACGATGATGGTAGTGCCGAAAAGAAATTGAAAGTGAAAGCATGCGCGATTTCAATAGGACTACTTTGTTTTCACTAAAGATTAATGGAATGAATGTAATAGTCCGAAGCGAGAAACTGCTTGGAACACATTTGGCTGTAACAGTACAAACTGTACCCGAGGGAATCTTTCCTCAGACGTTTCTGTGACTCTCTTAAAGGCACACAATGTAACGAAATGTCTGTACTGATCTCGCGATGATAGACGCACGCCTTCACAGCGCAACACACGTGAGGCATCCTTATGGCCTGCTCACGCTAGCGGAAAACGCATGGCAACAGTTCATCCACTGCACGGTCTATGCTACTCGGATAGCTTCACCGCGGAGCCTCCCAAAAACATGGCCGCACTGCCAAGAGCAGCTGCCGTCTACCTTGAATCTATTGAGCAGCCGGTTCGCGCTTTGTAGTCTTTAAGTTCCAAATTAAGGCTTCCATTTGCTTATAATGATACCCTTAAGTTTTGCCAGCGCAGTAATCCAATCAACTTGGCAACCTTTTTGAGAGCCCTACTGAAATAGTAGTGAAATGAGAGGTGATGAAAATCTCGAAGGAGCTAGACTACGTGTTAGCTAGTCACTTCCAATTCTCCATAGCTGACGCAACTTGTCCACACGCGAGTTTTCGACACATTAGTTTGTTTTACGCCAAGAGCTTTTGAATATCGCACTGACTAAATAGCTCTGTTGACGTCTAGAACAACGCCTAGCAATGAATCAGATGACAACTGCTATTCTAGCGTAAAATCCGCGGAACAAGAAGCAAGCACCAACAAGCGGCCACATCACTCGCAGGCAGCCAGCGTACGCTAAGAAGTTCATCGCGAACATAGAACTCAGACGTAATTTCTGAGCGGCAAAAAACCGCTCACGTGCGTGACCAAAACTGCTCAATCACAGTGACTTGACCAGGATCAATTTAAAAAGGTCACGAAATTCAGAACCAAAAGAGCTTGAAACCCATTGCGACACACATCAACAACCACGTGACGATTGAAGCACGGCTACGCGCGAGGAGGAACAGCGGTAACAAATAATAATTAAACGTTTATAATCAGTACTTTCAATTTGACTTATTACCAAAAATTAGTAGATTACTTTAATAAAACTTTGGTCTTTGGTATGTGCTTGAGCGCCTTTTTTTCTCGTTTAGCTTCAAAACCAGCGGCCACATGCAGACAGTCTGGTAACATGGGCCAACAGATGTACCCAGATCACGGAGGAAGGAAAGATAAGGAGAGGCCCTGACGTCACTCGTTGTGAATCTGCGATGAAGCCGGAAGTCGGCCATGTTGACTGGGCAAGTTCTCCTCTCTTGTTTACATACGAATGCGAAGCAGAAGGCGCGACTCCCTCTCCGGCTTGGAAAGCACGTGGGCTGCATAGCGCGTGTGTCGTGACGATCCGAAACTAATGGAACTGGGCTCATCACTCTGAGCCAGCGGGACACCTTCAGCGAAATCGCTTCGTCCGAGTAATAACAGGGAGTAATAGCTCGCCGACAACGAAGCAACTACGAGAGAACGCGCGCTAGCGGTACTGACAACGGCGAGTGTTTTCACGTAATTAAATCAGCAACTGTACAGACAACACGCTCGGTCGTGCGCCTCCTATGGTAGCATTCCGCCACGCGGCCGATGCAGCGTCCTGCCACTGTGTCCGTGTTCCGCGTGAAACTCACCGGCGTGAGCCTTCTGCGACCGTGGTGACTTTGAGCACGGTGCTAGTGCCAGTTGAACGTGGTTGCTGTTACGTTGAGATTACATGCAATGCTGGTGGAGAGTGTACCAAGCGGAACAGAAAAGGTGTTTTAATACGCACATGCAAGTTGTTACTGTACACACACTACACGAAACTACGTATGTGCACATGGTCCTCACGGCGTCTTGCTGGGCTCAACAGCATCGTCCGTTGTCACAAGCAGGAGCACTGCTCAACCGTCACTAACCTGCAAGGCATTCGTCGTCATTCAGCTTCGTCATAGTGCCCAACGCAACTTCGCTGAACACTAACTGCTTCATCCGCGTCATCCGCCGCACGACACATGGAAATGCACTTGTTCTACGCTCTGTTGAAACCCCGTGATGAACAAATGAAGTTGTAAACGTTGCTAAGAGTAATGTAACAGCCAGGAGAACACTGCGTAACCAATAACGCGGCGCAGAGCACAGATATTGTCCGCCACGGCTCAGCACGAGACCTGGGGAGGCACACATTCCGCCGCCAGCCGCGGCCGCTCACTGCTAGACCGGCTCCACTGCGCAACACGTAACCATAGCAATGCCGCCATTGTGCTTAGTGAATATGGCCACCATGATGTCATTTCCGCCACATTGTTTACGCTCTGCGCCGGCTGGGCATGCCCTCTCCTTACCTTTCCTTCCTCCGTGTACCCAGGTAATATGCTCTCAAAGCTTGTGTGTAGTTCGGCCGCTTCTTGGGCTCACAAGTTTTGGGGCGTACCCACGCAATTTGCTATCAAACCTTGTGTTTAATTCGGCGCCTAACCATGTCAACGAGGCATCGCTCACGTTTTCGTTGTGGTTTTGTGCGTACCTTCACAAGTTTACTTAAATTGTGTGTGCATTTCAGAGCTGAACTAGCTCACAGATTGTGTAGATAGCTGCTCCTGTGACAGCCAACTGCTTTTGCTGGCGCACGACCGGCGTGCCCCCGCCTTTTGTGATAGTGAATACGACACGCTAAGCAACGAGACGCTGTTTCTACGCTTTCCAAAGCTATATTATCAAAGGTGCTGTCTCTCTGCTGCGCTTTTCTGCGATTAGATAACGTGAGTTTTCTAACTGTTATGCCATTGTGCTCGAGAACAGTTGTTTCACAATTGCCTCTGCGATGTTTCTTGTGTAGATTGCAAGTACGTTATGTGGCTAATATAACAACTTTCCTACCCCAATCTTTGGTATTCTTGTTTGTTTTCTCTGTCGCATGCCATAAGCAAAACCCCATTATGGTGAAATGAAATTGCGCAAAAATAAAGGCACGGAGAAGGTCAGCAATGCAGATAAATTTCAATTTTGTGTCATGTAGGGCAAATCGGCAACCTAGCTACCTGTCTGGTTGTGACGTCATACACTCATTTTCTTTTTGCTGTCAGTCGTCCCCTCCTCACGTAGATGACGATGGTAGCAGCAAGCCGCCAACCTGGATCTATGGGCTCTATGGGATCTATGGGTACACTGGATCTATGGGCTCCTATGGAAGTTACGCTACCTGTTTACATTTACCTTGGCTTCACTACGTCAAACGGCAAACAGTGACCCCCGTACCGCTAGCGTGAGCAGGGCATAACAAAACGGCTGAAAAAGTGTGTCGCTGTCCCAGCGCAAACCAGCGAGGAGCTCTTCGCCGGTAACGTTGCCAGGTGTCTTTTAGGCGTGTGTGAAAAACAAAATGTACTTTTTTACGCAATGGAAATCTGTTTCAGGAGCGGAAACACACTCCCAAGTTCTACACGTTGGTTTTTAAGCAAAATGAATATACCTGTGAGCATGGTTTGTCACGCATATCATGACCACCTTGCTGTTGCGTGACAATTCGTTGGTTCTTCGGATGATACAGGGACGCTCCTTCCCATCTCGTAACACATTCAACCACTTTGCTGATGGCATAACTCCAGGATGCCCTAGTTGTGAGGCACATCACCGCACACTCGCTCACATGCTCTGGCAGTGCCCGGCGTTACATGGCGCAAAGTTCAGCACAGCAGAAGGCTGGAAGAGGGCTCTTAAAAGCTCCGAGCTCTCAGTCCAATACTCGGCAGTCCAAGAAGCCTGCAAACTGCCGGAGGGCCACGGTCTTCCAGTCCCTGCGTGAACGTGGCCAGCAACTGCAGCCGGTCCCTCTTAGGGGGGTGTCTGACCAGTTATCTAGGACCAAATAAAGTTTATTTCACTTCACTAGTGCTTCTTCTTTCTTTTTTTCAGCATCAGATTAAGAATACATTTTTTCTTTTTTTGCGGAACAAAAGCGCGCTTGTGTCTGCCTAGGCGTTGAAAGATTTCATTTTAACCAGGCTGAACGTTTCGAGCAGTATACAGTTCTTTTTATGCACTGCATGTGATATATGTGTAATGCCGGAATTCTTACCGTAATGGCAAAAGCTGACATTAGGTTTCATGTTCTTTTAGTGACTTATCCGGCTTTGTCAATTTCTGGAGCGGTGAGTTCTTCCTGAAGAAGGATATATACACCTTCGGAAAGTTTGGAGATGTGCTTCCGGTATTCTTCATCGAGAATGACACTGAGGCATGTTAGGCAATAGAAAAAGAGCCAGTGTATGCATTTCAATGTCTTTCAATAGCTTCTCTCTAGAATGAACCGTGGTAGCCTTGTGATAGATTGAGGTGGCTTCATGGACAAACGTCCTGCATATATTTGAGAAAGTGCTGACGGGGAATCTACACAAAGCAATGCCACACAATTTCTATCGTCTTTGCCAAATTCATATCTCTGCCAAGTAGTGAATTCTCCACACAGAAAAAACATTTGATTACAAAAACCTGTCTTACAGACGCCCTGCAATAATTCAAGTAATCATGGAACGGCTTCATTCAAGAAGATTATACACTCAGTTATACCTCACAAAAACTATTTAGTATTTGTGAGGCACAATAAGCAGAGTTGCAGAAAATTGTAGCACACAATAAGTGCTTTCTCTTGGCTTTCCTGCTAGATGCAGCTTGTTCATCAGTGTGCGTCATTAATAAAGACCCCGACCACTTCCTTTTTGTTTTGTTTTTGCGAGCACGTGGCAGCCGCTCCATCATTTGAAGGCTGCGATGAGTATTATGACATCTTCCGTCAAAAGAGGGTAATTTCTAGCTTAGTAAGAACTCATTGCAAATTCCAGTACACGAACGGCAATATATTGTCTGGCTCACATGTTCTCAAGATCGGCTATAGTTGAGTAGACTTTTTGATCATGCAGAAAAAGTATTGCATGACTCCTTCAAAGTGGAGAACTGTTTGCTTCTAAGGACATACCTAAATGCGAGGACATTGCTCAGAATAACTACTAATTCACAGTAGCAGCAAGTTGCGGGCATGAGATTAAGATAAAGAATAGCGAAAACATTTTTAGGTGGTATATTCATTTAAACAACTTATGCTCTATATGTCGTACGTTTCGGACATTTCTTCAGTTACAACAAATAGATATGAAGCTACACAAAAGCTTAACACAGACACAACACTGACAGCACTTTTGTAACAGAAAATACAAATGCATAAAGAGCAGAAAGCCTTCAACCTGAGTTCTAAGCTCGCATTCGTATAGCCACATTCCTTCCTCAGGTTTTGCTATCCCCCCATTTCACTGTCAGTAATTCTAGGCGCACATTGCGCTTACAGTTTTTAGAAGCTTCATAACTGCAGTAGATTATTTTTCTAAAGTAACGCCCACTTCATGAATGCCACAGATTATTCAGGAACCTACGTCACCGCTAGCGATAATGCTAGAATATTCGATGTCGAGTGAATATGCCGATGCGCTTCGTCTCTTATCAGTTGATAGATGACCAACGCCCTGCTCGCCGCTATCAGTGTCAGTGTCTTGCAGTAATCTGTCTTTCATTTCACGTGGCCAAAATTTCGGCCCAAATAAGCAGTTTATAGTTCGACTTGAAGTATGCTCCTCCCTTCATGCACGTCATGGCCTCGTGACATCTAGTGGAGGTGCTGCTCCATTCATGTACCGGACACCCCCGTCAAGCCGTGTACCCAGGCCACGTCGCTGAAAAGACGCCGACGCAAGCCACGAGCAGCGAACAAGCCACAGGCAGCAAGGTCTACCACCGGAGAACGAGCCTCTATAAGAAAAGGCTCGGAAAAACAAGGCCTTGATGTCGACAGCGGCAAAAATGACAACCGTTGCGTCAAAGCCCGCGATTGTCATGAAGCAGCCAAGGGAGCCACTGACTCTTCGTCAGCCGTCGATTGAAGACCCGGTGACCTGGCTGGAGACCTACGACCACATGGGCACCCTCAATCACTGGGGCAGCGAAGAGCAGCTCAGTCGCGTGCACTCCTACTTGGAAGACACCGTGAGGACTTGGCTCGAAAACAGAAGTCTGCGCTTCGAACTTCTGATCTCTTCTGCGGCACATTCCTGCAAACAATCACGAGCGTTGCTCGCAAAAGAGGGCCGCTGCCTTGATTGAGACCCGTGTGCAGCTGCCAAATGAAAATGTCACCATTTTAACAGAAGAAATGACCCGCCTGTTCCGTCACACTTACCCATACACGCCTGACGAGAAAAACATTCGTTTCCTTACGCGAGGGATCGAACAGAAGCTCTTCGTGGGATTGATGAGAAACCCACCGAAGACCATTCACAAATTCCTCTCAGAGCTGCCTACAATTGAGAAGACGCTGAAGCTGCGGACTGGCAGGACCGGCGCCTGGCGTAGTAACGCCGGCGTGACGCGACGAAATGAATGCCGGCGAGCCCACTCACCACGTCACGTCGAAGTGTAATGGGGTCTTGCCTGTGACATATAGTCATGTTCTCACATGACACGCATCTCTTGGTTATCATGTTCGCAACAGTCACATACCTTCGTGATCCATTGGCGTCACCCAATACCATATTTCGCATATATAAAGCTATTAAAACGACCAGGAGTGCGCCATCAGTGTGGCATGTAGTCATGTTGTTACATGACACGCATGACGTGGACACGCATGTCGTGATTATCATGTTTGGATGTGTCAATTGACTATATCGTCCGTTTATGTTGCGTAATACCGAGTTTGGTACATGTGAAGCTAGCGTAATGGCCGCGAGCGCATCATGAGCGTACATGTAATGATTTTGTTACATGACACGAGTCTCATGATTATCATGTTCGCACCATTCACATACCTTGATCATCCATTCACGCACTGTAATACCAAATTTGGTATATGTGACGCTAGCGAAATGGTCGCGAGCGCATCATGAGCGTGGTAAGTAGTCTTGTTGTTACATGACACGTAATGATTTTCAAGTTGGGGTCTGTCACTTGTGTTCGCCATGCAATCATGCCATACCATACCAGTTTTTCAACAAACCATGTAAGCGAAACCACCGCAAGAGCTGCAGGACAACAAAATGTAAACTATGACACTTATGACAAACATGTCTGATTTTCATGTTATGACTAGTTAAATTTGTTTTCATAGAGTCGTGTTATGTGATACCAAGTTTGGTGTCGGTACATATATTGAAGCGGCCAGGAGAGCGGAAAGTCGTAGGTGGCTAGATGAATAGATAGATAGATACTCTAAATGTCGCCGAAGTTCGCTAAGAAATGCTTCGCATTTAAAACCCACCGCAACCTCAACGTAGTCACGATGACAAAATATTGCGGCCAGAAGAAGACCTAATGACTTAACATCGAAACAGTGGTATAAACTATCGTAGACGTGATCCGACACAACTACCCAACCACAACAGCAGGTGACGAGCTAGTGATCTCGACATTCTCATTAACGGCCACTGTGTCACAGCTCTCGTCGACACCAGAGCCGACCGTTCCGTCACAAGTGAAACTTTCGTCGCGAAGTTGAAGAAAGTTAGGACCACTTGGAGAGGCCCAGAAATTTGAACAGTCGGAGGTCACCTAGTCAAACTGGCAGGAACCAGCGCAACCAGAGTAGCTATTATAAGCTGCATTTATCCCACAAGCTTCATTGTAATACAAAATTGCTCGAGAGTTCTTATTCTTAACCTATACTTCTCGGGCGCCCAAGGTGTGGTGATCGACCTGAAAATAAATTCGAAAACACTATACACAGGAAAAGCACTACCACCACGCACGCAATCAGATAGCCGTGCCCAGAATGCGCTGGAAGAACAAGTCGTCATTCCTTCCCGTTCAAGCGTCATCAGTTCCGTCAGCACTCTGAAACTAGAATACTTTTAACAAATCGTTAAAGGCAATCAGTACCTGTTGGTCTACCGTAATATTTGCGTTACAAGAAGAATCACTAAGCAGTGGGCAGCAAAAAGCAACAGTTTTGCTCAGAAATTTTAGCAACGAGTGCAAAGACGCAAACAAAGATACAACAGTCGCCTTCATCGACGAAAACTTGGTATCCACCAATGGCTTTCGCGCTCGCCAATTCTGCAGAACCTACTCCGAGGAACGAAGCTGCTCACCCAGCTTTAGACGCTGATTTGAGTCTTCCGAAGCATATTCAAGAACAGCTAAAGCCGTGTTCCTGCAATACAAGGACTGCTGCTCGTTGTCGTAGAAAATTCGCCTGACCCCAGTCACGAAACGCCGCATCATTAAAGAGGAAAGTGCTAGAACACAATGACAGAGCCCCTTCAGAGTTTGCACTCGAGAACCCGAGGCCATAAAAAGACAAGTCAACAAAATGCTACGTGACGACATAATTCATCATTGTTCTTGGGCCACGCGCACAGGTGTCATGCATTAGCAAGTCCCCTGTGTCTCTGTCTGTGTCTGTCCGCCCAAGAGTCTGTGGGCGTCACCCATGATGTTATGAAAGAAGAAGGATGGAACGCTACATTTCTGTGTCGTTTAAGTTGTCACATATGACTACATCTATGGCATCAGAGCTTGCTGCTATAAGGCCTGCTTTACAATATCTCGTTCAAGAGCGTCCAGGAAAATGGGTCATATTCTGTCATTCGAAGGCAGCGCTTCAGAGTTTGCAGTCTGCCATGCGTAGGAGGAATGATGAGCAGTTAGTACATGAAATAAAACATTGCCATCACGAAGCTCTAGCACGAGGGCATGATATTATATATCAATGGCTGCCTGGACATATCGGTATTACCGGAAATCAATTAGCCGATGATGCAGCCTGCTCAGCTCCTGAAGGAACCCGTGTGGTCTCGATTCCTCTATCAAGGAATGATGCAGCAAGACAACTTTACCTGCTGGCTCGAGATCTTACACGCACATTTTGGTCGTCTACCAGCTTTCAAAGGTGTCAATTATATGAACTGGATCCTTTGCTTAAGGTACAGCTACCATCACAACTTTCCCGCTCCGATGCGACACTGTTATGTCACCTTTGGTGTGGTGTTGCATTCACAAAGGTGTACTCCTTTCGCATTGGTATAGCAGACACCTCTACATGCGACTACTGCGGAGCTGAAGAGACCATTGAACACGTTCTGTGCAGTTGCGCTTGCTACGACACACAGTGATGCCAGCTCCTGATGGTTTTGAATCAACTTGACCTTAGACCACTTTGTGTGCACAAGATTCTAGGACCTTCTGCATCTGCCTCAGTTGCGCAGAGAGCGACTAAAGCACTCCTACTTTACTTAAAGTCAACAAACCTGAGCGACTGCCTGTAGACTGTGTGCGCTCCCCCGAGTGTGCTCGTGATTGTGTGTACCTTTTTACATCTCTGCAACCTCTTTTCTCTCCTACAACCCTTCCCCAGTTAACCAGACGCACATCCGGTAGCAAACCAGATGTGCGTCTGGTTAACCTCGCTGCCTTTTCTTGCATCTTTTTCTCTCTCTCTCTCTGTGTTGTTTAGTGACGCCTCAACTAAATCACAAAAAAGGTGTTTGCCCTCTCCCATGAATAGAAGACGTCCTGAATTGATTCTGAAACACAAAGCATTTTTCTTCGATGCGCCTCAATACTGGGTATACTGGCAAACAAATGTCGACGAGAGGGACCGAGCGAAAATAGCGTTTATAAAACCAGACGATCTTTTTTAGTTCAAAGTTTGCCCTTGTATCTTTGCTCAGCATCTGCGACTTTTTCACGTGTTATGGACACAGCGCTAGCAGGATTAAAGTGGCAAACTTGTCTCGTTAACTTGGATGATGTCGTCGGGTTTACCTCAAGCTTCGACGAGCCTTTTCGGCGCCTTGGAGCTCTATTTCAGGCCTTCAAGACATTCGGACTCACCCTGATTCCAGAAAAGCGCCGCTTCGCATACGAAGAACATTTGTTTACGTTCTTTTGTTCTTGGAAAACGCGAACAGGTGTCATGCATTAGCAAGTCCTCCGTGTCTCTGTTCGAGAAAGAACTAAGGTTCCTTGAAGGTTCCCGTGCGCACAAGCATTTATATTACTTTTGCTTTTATGTTTCGTTTTCTTCTAGATTTTTTCTTGCCTTTTTCTGTGCTTTTGTTTTTGCCCTCACTCATGTATTACGCTTTCTGCCACATAGTTTTTGTCACGTGATTTACTGTCTCCTGTATGTGTTTTCGCTCTCTGCGCAATAAACTCAGTTGAAAGTTTGCGCTCTTGTCCTTCGTGTCCTTTTTGTCTCTGTGTCGTTGTTCTGTTCTCGCGCTCTAACTATTGTCATGGAATAAGACAAGATCCGCAAAAGACAACCACCGTTGCTCAATTCTAGCCACCCACCGGTACAAAGACCTGCGTCGATTTTCCAGCCGGTGCGCCTGTCCAGGTGGTTCGTCAAAAACTTTGCCCGCGTTACCGAGTCACTCACTAACTAACGAGTAGCGACGTTGAGTTCAAGTGCGAAACGCCACAGGAAGAAGCACTTTAGGAACTAAAACGACGCCTGCAGATGCCTGTGTTACTTACCCATTCTGACAAAAACGCCGAAACAGAAGTTAGCTCTGCCGCAAGCAGCGTAGGTCTCGGGCTGTTCTTGTGCAGAGGACTGATGGACTGGAAATCTTAATAGGTTACGCTAGCCGGTCACTGTATAAGACAGAAAGCAACGATTCCACAACAAAAAAGGAGTGCTTTACCATGTATTGGGTGGTGTTAAAATTCAGTCCTTACCTCTACGGCAGAGCCTTCAAATTTGTGAGCGACCACCACGCCTTGCGCTGGCTAGCTAAATGATGGACCCTTCTATCCACCTTGCGCAACGGAGCCCGAGACTTCAAGAATACAAAATTACCATCATTATTAAGTCTAGCTGAAAACAGTCTGATGCTGACTGCCTGTCTCGAGCTCTGTCGACGCCCCACCGCCAGACAACTTGAACCACGACTGTTTCTTCGGAACAATAACTGCCGACGACTTCGCTCAACGACAGGAGGCGTACACGGAGCTTAGGGGCCTAATCAAGTACCTCGAGTGCAGGACTTCGGTTGTTCCGAAGGTATGCAAACGAAAACTTACTAACGCTTTCGCTGCGAAACTGCCTTCTTCAAAAGTGGAACTTTTTACCTCTTGAAGCCAAATAATTTCTTGCAGTGCCTTCGTTTCTGGGACAAAATCTACCGCAGGCTCTGCAGGATGGTATGAAAACTTGGAATGCCATCTTTCCGTACGTGACAATCGCATACAACACAGCCATGCAGAAGGCTACGCAGATGACGCCAGAAAAGCTTGTGTACGGCAGGAACCTAGCACCAACGCTCGACGCCATGCTATCACATCTCGCTGAGGGAGAAACTCGACGTCAGCGTCTACCTTCAGCGCGCTTAAGAAGCTCGTCAACTCACCCGCCTGCGCATAAAAGATCAGCAGATGACGGAAAGCCGCCGCTGCAACCTTCGACGAAGCTTCGTGGCATACCAACACGGTGACCGTGTGCACACTCTGATGATGGCACTAGTAAGATTATCGTTCATTTTGCCAAAGATAACGTCAGTTACCTAGTTTAGTGTCTTCAATCTATTCGGAAGTGAAATTCTCAATTCGTGTACTTTTAGTCTCACAGCTGGTTCATTAATTAGCCTCTTGCATATCAGTTTTGTCTTTGCTTCTTTCAATGTCGGTGAATATGAGCTCTTACCATTTTATGGTCACTGCATCGATCTAGTCACCTACTTCTAGTTGTTTTACAATGTCTGTGTGTGCACACATAATGAAGTCTATTTCATATTTTGTTTCGCCATTAAGACTTCGCCACGTCTATTTGCGCTTAGCTAGTTTTCTTCAGAAGATATGAAATATCCGTGAAGTAAAACATTCTGTGAACTCCACCAAAAACTGCTTTCTGGCATTTGAAAGCTCCCCCACCGCACGGTCTCCGGCCTGTTTTTCGCCTACTTTCCCAATGAAGTCGGCCATCAGAATAGTAACTCTCTTTCCTTTAATGATAAGGGACTTTATTCTTAACAGAAGTTTTCAACCTAATGATTATCATGGCTCGACGTAGGCGCATAGCCCTGTACTACCTTGATCTTGTACCTTTTATTGAACATACTTATAATACTTGCCACCCTCTCACAGATTATATAATATTCTTTTATGTTGCCCACGATATTCCGTTGTAGAAGAAACGCCGTCCATAGTTCATTTTTCTGTCAAGTATTCATTGTAGCGTAGGTCGTGTTCGTTCTTTAGCGCTGTGTAGCCTCCTTTGTCTACCTTTTCTCGTTGAGCTATATAAATACTATTTAACAACCTCTAATTCCTAAAATTGCACAGCTAGACTAAACTCAATAGATAGCGTTCTAGCGTTGAATGTAGCCTAGTTCTGAATACTGTGGCGACCTGTCTGGCCCCTTAGATTCTTGGCACCCTCCACTGTGTCGGTGGTCTGACCACCGGCTTGGACGGTTGCTTCGCCACTGCTTGTAACTGAGGGTCAAGGGTTATCGGTGAATTCACAACGGAGGTAGTGGCAAAGTACCACACCAGGGTGGACAATCGTGCTCTGGTGAGGAATTGGACTACCAGCAGGTGATCGGCAGCTGGTCTGCACCCAAGATCTCTTTTTTAATGATTCATTTATCGTGCGTTCTTGGAAATATACAGTTGGGAATGGTCTGGCAGATACATCCGAAACAAATTTGTCATTGCATGGTATGGTGCTGCGCTGTCTCTAAGTAGAAGATTTTGTTGCACATTTTGGGCAGAAAAGAATACCACCTGAGAGCCTATCAGCTCTCAAGTTTACGTGAACCGTAGCTCACATGGCTTTCTCTTAACAGTTTGAAAGTACATATTTAAATTAGCAAAAAAGAGCGCTGTTTCAAACAGTTACCTTCTACAGCTTAGGCCGGCTTAGTGCTCTAAATGACAATGCTTGTAACACCTATATTTTCTTCTAACTTCTTCTGGTATCACTCAATTTTTGCATTCTGCCTTCAAAGTGCCCAGAGTGCCGGAGTTTTGTTAATTTCGAGTGATCCCACTTCTCCTTTGATGTTTCTTTTTAACTGACAGGTTGCGTGCTCCTGTTCTGCGAACTAATCGGCTGCTTCTATGTGCGTGCCGCATTGAGCATATAGTCGTGGGTGATTGAAGGGCATAAAAAGTAAACGCGAAAGCTTTCTAACTGCTAAAGGACAGGTTGTCGCTCCATTTAGGATGTATTCTATTTTGTTGGTGTTTCAATAGTAAATGAATTTATGCTAAAAAATATATTAGTAGTTCGTATTCGGGAGTAGGTTGAAGCACTAGTAATTACATCTACGGTTAGTCTAACAGCATAGCACAGTAGATGAAGAGGTAAGGAGCAAAGCATTGATAGCTCTAGAGAGCAGCGAAAGACATGAAACTTCGTACAAAAGTAAAGATATGTTTGCATCACTCACTGTATATCGACAGCTTTATTTCGTAAACCCCGACAACTCGCGGCACTAATGACATACACAACAATAAGTGTACTCAATAGGTTCAGCTTCATCAAATACTTCGCCCTCACAAAATAAGTAACAGTCACGTTATGCAATTACTTTTGCCACAGCAGTTCAAAACACTCCAGAAATACACTCGTCAGATGAGGATTTCACTTGCTCCCTCTTCAAACAGCCTCACTTCAGTATTACATAGGTATTATTTGGCTGCCACTCCTGTCATCCTTTTGTGCAGTCATCATTTGTTGTGCACAGACACGTCAAGCTAGAGTTACGTTCCGCGTCAGTGCGAATGACATAAAGCTTCTGGCTCTTGCAAAAAAACATTAGGCAGAATAATTACACCTGTCACGTCAAAATGAAGTTACATCGTGCCACTTTCAGATCCATGAATAGAATGAATGCCAGTTGACAGAAAATGCTTCGAAGAATATTATTCTGCTGCTGCACAGGTTTCATGCACTACTTGGGCATTCTCTCCTCTTTCAGTAAAAATCGCAAGCTAATAATTTAGGCTAGAACCAGAGCGGTGTTTCAAGTTTTCATCGTCGCATACCTAACATGGCGAGGGTATTCTTGTTTGCTCTTATTTCTCTCTCTTTGAACATGATAGTGCTGACGAAACTTGGACTCCCTGGCGGTCCTCAGAAGCTGAGTCATGACACTGCTGATACCGTGAAGGTGAGCGAAAGAAGTATACGTGTCGAATTTGCATTGATCATAGTGAAACTGTGAAACTGTGCACCCTTGATATCCCAGTCGAGACTATTTGACCCTTACAACAGTCCCTTAACAGTTTGTTTCTACATTCTGTCAAACTTGCCTGAAATCTTCAGTACTGCTTGCAAAAAAATATTTAGGCACACCCCATTCACTCTTGGAGTTGACGTCATACTGGGTGTCACAAAATATCATAGTTGCTGTTGGGCCCAGGACCACCAGCCAAGCAATTAAATCAATTCACGAGTGCACACACACATACAAACACAAATATACTTACAGGATAATATAGAAATGGTAATAACGCTTAGCTAAAGTTAAGGTAAGGCTGTCCTGTGCAGTCCTTTTCTAAACGCGCGTGTGAATTAAAACTCTCTCGCCGTGTTTGCCCATGGCTTCTTGGTCACCGCTCAATTGGGACGGTGCACCTCAGGCTCACTGGTGTCCTCAGCGTGAGTCGGTCAACGCCACGGCACAGCTGTATTTTCCTCTCCCGTGATAGTACGGTAGCGGTAGCTCCCTAGTCACCGCGCTCGTTCCAGCAGCACACCAGCGTCCTGACAGGCAGCTCGAACGACGGCCGGAGCAGCGGTCCACAGCAGACCAGAAGTGGCAACCAATCTGGGTGGCGGCGGGAGCCGTGGCACCTTGCTTGAACCCTGCGCCAGTGACTCAGTCAAGCTGCAGGCCTTGTCCGTCGGTTTCCCAGCTGTCAGTAACGGCAGCCAGATCAGCAGCGCAGCACCTGGTCCTTGGGTCAGTCACGCAGCCGGATTCCAGGAACAGAACAGCATGCTAAGGACGCCCACGAGTTCTCTGAATCGAACGTCCAGACGAGAACTGCCTCGATCGCTGCTCTGCCTCTAACGCTGGGGAACACAGGCATGCGCTCTTGTCTTGTCTTGTCACCTAGAAGATCTTGGCTTCTGCCCACAAGGGGAATCGGCCCCACTGTACCTTATAGTGTAAATGTTTTGCACATTCTATTGAAAAAACGTCCATCATAGGAATGGTGGACTCCACCATCACCATTTTGGCGGATTATGGTGCTGGAAATGTTGGTGGCACATGGTGTATGGTGGCGTATGGTGGAGCAGATGGTGGATGGCTCGCTTCAGCCGGCAATTCTGGAGCGCGAAGCAGCGTCAGAACCATCGTGACGAGCTGCCACAAAAGAAATTATAAAAGTAATTGAATAAAAACAATGTAGAAAGCACCCGTAAAAAGAAGACGTGACAGCGCGGAATCGAACCTGCCACCTTCAGATTTTCAACTGAGCACACTTACCACTCCACCACGCCGACTTTTTTTTAATGCATGAAATCATCACCAGTGAACGAATGAAGTACACACAACATACTTCAACAGAAGTTAGGCAAACCCACACAAGCGTCAAGAAGCGGAAACCACTCCGGGACGAGGTCGAAAGTCTCAACAACACTGCGCCCTTGAGCAGCTGCTTCTCGGGAGAAGGATCTCGCCGACCGTGGTGGCATGGCGTGTCTATCAATCATGCAACTTTTCCATAGTGAATAAAGTCCCAACAGCATAAAGAGGTCGTAAGGAGTATTATCAGTGAGACTCTTTTTGAATGGGAGTAACCTATTACCATGAGTTGTGATTGGAAGTTCTTATTGTTCTTTTTAGAAAGTAATTAAAAAGCCTAACGACAATGAATAAAACAGTGCTCTATAGTCTCAGGTTGGTTACGGCGTCTACGATTCACTGTCCAGGGTACGTATATTGATTTTCCATTCAGCCACATTTTCACTGGCAGCGTGGAGGTGTGCAGTTTAAAGAAAAATGTTTTCGCTGAAGGTGATATCCACATTTGACGTACACGGACATCATGACCACACAAAAGTGAATATGCCTTTCGATCAACGGGTTCGGGGAAAAGGTTATTCAGACGTGCAGTGGTTAAACTTGCTCTGTCAATAGTATACAAATATTCTAAGCTAAACGTGGCTTTCAAAAAATTGGCAGTATCAACACTTCATTTTAGGAATCCCCGCCACAGCAATTTCTTTGCGACAATTGTTGTGACATCAATAAAAGGAAGGTGCTAACATAGACGGTTACGAAGAGCCGCTAAAAGAAAGGGGTGGCAAACATCCTAAGGTAAAAACAAATCGCAACACCAACTGTCGCACGAACAAATGCACAAGGCTAAGGCCACCCTTTTCAATCCGAAGAACAAGATTGTCTGTTCTCACGGGTTCCCAGGAAGAGCTCCAAATAAACCAGGCAACTATCCTATGAAACGCCTAAATGTGCAAACAAGAGCAGTGCAACATCTGCAGAAGATAAAGAGGCTTTTATGGTAGAAATATATTGCACGCTTTCACTCTTGCAAAAAATAAAAGCTCCAGTCCGTGCCATGTTGCCACCTTTCGGCGAATCGTAGTTATCGCAGCGGTCCAGTGTGGGCCTCTGTCACGATAGTTATCAAGAGGCACACTGAGGTACTTCATAGGAGTCGCAGTTCAATAAACATTTGCGAAACCCGAAAGAGTTTGGGCCCACATGCCTAGCCAGAATCCACTACTTCTATAAAAACTTTTGCTGGCGCCAGCGACTCCAAAGAAACGTAAAGTAGTGTTGACTGCTTCTTGAACGCTGGATTTATCAGCACAAAAGAAGGCAAAATCGTCTACATAAGCTAGAACTTTAACTTCCTCAGCATCATATCGGTAGCTTCTTATGCTTGACTTTAGAAGCAAGCTTAAACATAATGGTTCCACATAAATTGCAAAAAGCAAAGGCGAGAGCGGACATCCCTGACGTACAGATGAAATTAACTATATTATTTTGGAAAGTGTGCGATTTACCAATAGCCTGGTTGTGCACTTCTTATAGCAGAGTGAAATACCATTGTACAGTACACCACCCAGCTGCAGGTGTCTTAGGAGCCGCAACCAAAAAAGCATGCTGTTCCTTATCAAAAGCTTTAGCAAGGTCTATTTGAAGGAGGGCTACTTGGTCCATGCTCCCATCAATACACTCTAGAACTTAACGTGCAATATGAACGTTTGTCTGTATAGAGCGACCGCGAATTCCAAATGTTTTGTGGTCACTTACACATTTAGTAATCACTGTCTGTAGCTGATTTGTCAAAAATTTAGCAAATATCTTGTAGTCAACGTTACATCACGATATAGGCATTTATTCGTCAACTCTCTTTAAAACTTCAAGATCAGCAATTTTTGAGAAACATGTTTATCGACCCTAATAGAAAGAAGGAGAAAGTTCACCAAGTTCATAAGCCTCTTTAAAAATTTGCTGAATGAAAGATATCAGAAGCTCCTGAAATGCTATGTAAAATTCGCCATTAAGGCCATCTCGGCCAGGAGTTTTGTTCATCTGCAACGTTGTTATTGCAAATCTAATCTACTCTCTGGTTATGGGGATATATACAGTGAGTCTATCATCATCTTGTAACTGAAGCACAAGGGCAATGAAGTGGTCAGGTTCTCCCTCGGAATTCTTCTGCGGCTCAGCCGCGGTGAACAAACTTTTGTAATAATCCTCAAATGCGGTTCTTATTTCACTTGTCTCTGACCAAAGAGAACCCAGCGACTCCATTTGCAGTATCTGTTTAGAAAGTGCATATCTCTGTTCATCCCCTAGGGATGTTTTAGTAGGTTCCTTTTAAGTGAAATGGGTAACATGGTAACGAATATTTTCTTTTGTATGAATCTGTATCGTGTTTTTATATCTGTTCTCGAATCACAGTTATCTCATCCGCGTACAATCCTGGCTGTTGACTTTCAAAAGTATGGAGCTTATGAAGTAAATTATAAAGATAGAGTTTTCAGCTTTTTTTTTGCGCTATTCCTCATAAAGTACTAATTGCCTGATACTTAACTCTTTTTTTAACCTTTCCCATTGAGCTAAAATTGGCAGCTGTCGACGCTCTGTTACCTCTTGTACTGATTCTTCTACTATTTTAACAAAACAATTTTTGCGCAACAACTGTACGTTAAGCTTCCATAGGTCCAAGTATAGAACGGTTTCACGAAAATTTTCAGGACCCCAAGAAACGGTGTCCAAGCAATGGTCTGTAAGAATATAGGCTTTACAGCGTAACTATAAATGTGATACCATAGGCTTAGAGATACATACACACGGTCCTGCGAAGCATGAGAGATGCCTTGAAAGTGCGTAAACCTCTCGAGGAAGGTGCATGCGCTCTAAGATCTATTAAATTGTGGTCATTCAATATTCTCTGCAGTAAAGTTGCACTTGCATGATAACGATTTGTTATATAAGAATTATCTCGCACGTCACAAACACAATTAATGTCTCCAAAAGCTATCAAAGTTCTATTAAAGTTTAGCAGCGAAATTGAAGAGAGGAAAAAAGCGTTTTTGTCTTTCACTTTAGAAGGAGCATAGACACAGATAAACCTTCCATTCTGGGAATGACAAGATAAGTCAAAACAAAGGAGGCGTCCTTCCTCATCAACGCGTAGTGACGTCAAAGTATGATTCAAGTGCTTTCTAAATAATAAAAAGCATCCAGCTGATGCACCACGTGTTGGGCTGTTGTATGAATTGTATTCTTGAAAAATTGCAGGGCGAGATTGGTGTCACGAGCAGCCGAAATCTTAGTCTCGTGCACTGCCACTACATCAATGTTGTACTGCTCAAGCACGTGGCGCAACTGCCACTGACGCCTTACATTCCTCAATCCACATGCGTTGAGTGTCGCTACACACACGGGAAACGTTAGCGCAGTAGCCATTTCGCTATCCTAAAACTTTTGTAGGTCACCTTCAGCCGCAGGGCAACCTGTGGCTTTACCTCTTTTTGCACTTTTGGGAGCACCTCCCTGAGGACGCTGGCATAGGCGGCGCGCCCCTCGGTCCCCAAAAGAGGTGACACGTTGACCACACGAAGACACTTGCCCTGTCGTGTCTGCCGCACTTTTTGCTTCATCGGTGACTGGTGCCGGCCGCTTCCTTAAGTGATCGCTATCCATTGCTTCTTGTTCCTCTTTGTCAGGGGGCTTGTCTTTAAGGTCTTCTAATTGGTGTTCTGCAGCATTGCGTTCATTTATGCTTTCACTGACATCGTTAGCATTGTTATTTTCGTGCCGAGGGTATTCAAGAACAAGTGTTTAGCTTCCTTTAAGGCACCTTTTGCTCCTCCCGCTGCTTCTTCTGTCGCATCAACTACCTCAGTGGCATTCATAAGATGACACAGATTTTGCTCTTCTGTGCCTTGGCCAGATTAGAGTTTTGTGGCATAAGTCGGCACGCAGGCATCCGACGAGTGCTCAAATCAATGGCACTGCACGCACCTTGGTGTTTTGCACTATCAACGGACATGCCCCACTCGCTTGCATCGATGGGCAAAGTAAAGGCCTACCAGGAATAAGTACGAGGCATCGGTGGCCGTTGATTGACATAAGGTGTGGTATTGAGCTCACAGTGATGGTGTTTTAGAGCTTCAAGGCATCCCTATTTGTTGTCATTCATTGTTCTATTCCTGCACAGCTCCATGCCAATCTCTCAAAGGATTTCAGAATGCTGTAAGCTTGGACTGCCTTTTAAACACGTTGCGATTCAATATAAGGCCGAAGCCAAAGAAGTTTCAGTCTAATATTTTTGGTCTCCGGATCTAGCACCGTGCAATTCAGTCCTTTTACACGTAGCTCACCACAAGTGACGAGTTTCTGTTTCGCCATGCTGCTTGCACACGTAATCATCCATACTTGGCTTATTCGATGCTGGCCGACTCCTCTGATGTCCGCTGTGCTCACCATTTCAGGCAGCGCGTCACGGAAGTCTGGGGTATGGTACAGCCTACTACTCAAATCGGCAGGAAGGAAAACGGAATTCAAAACGTTGTTGCCGGTTGGAAGACGTGGCAGGGCGACTTTATAGCTTGAGTCTTCAACACAAAGTCGATGATCCTCGGCCATTGGTTGATACGCTATTCCCAGCAGAGAGTGTTTTCAAACACAGCCGCGATCAGCTTACCCGCCGACAGATAGCAACTGTGGTTTTGAAAAGAAGTCAACACACAAACTCATTGCTTAACTTCAGTTCTGTTTGTAGTTTACTCGAAATGAACAGGTTCTGCACCTGCTACAGAAATTTGCACATTCAATAAACACGAACAACTGCTGCCTTTAGGGATGGCCGCTGCGATAATGGCAACAGCGCTACGTTTTTGTTACAATTTACAACTGCAAGAAAAAAAAAGCACCTCAGTGGACTGAGGAGCAGGTAGAGTTTATCAGTAGTTACTGCCTGGTTTAACATCCGTTTACCGCTACTTCCAAACGGCAATATCTGTTGAGGCTTTATGAAGCTTCTATGCTCATTCGACAGAAACGCCCACAGAATTGATTGTGATGTTTTCCGCGCAACGCAGTCGTGCCAGCGCACCACTGTCGCTCTGTCGTTAGGAACAACTACATAACGGCTTGGCCAAAACGAATGCAGTGCACCAGAAACATTATGCTATTATATTGGTTCTGTAAGCATATGAATGGACAGGTCTGTGTCCTCGTATAATATACAGTAAAATGGCGGCGTGTGCGACCGGAGCTTGGCGGTGAGGGGAGGCGTAAATTTAGTGGAAGTGCGGCAAGCGCGTCTTAACAATGTTTGTCGCTTCTTGTGCGGACACCGTTCACATTAAAAAAGGCTTCATTTCTGTAAATGATGCCACAGCTGTGCTGTATTCTCATTTTCAATTGTCAAAATTGTGTATTCTGAAACCCAAAAGCGTCAATAACACTAGTACGGGCTTGGTGGGTAAGACTAACCTTTGGTGGAAATCGCGGTGGTAGAACAATAGGAAGAAAGTCAAATTCACTATGCTTGTCTCGACGCATGTCGAAAGCTTTAGTTCATGCATATTCGCAAGCACTCTGTTATCTTAAAAGTACGGCTCAAGCAATGGAGTATGCAAGAATCGCTAGGGTTGCGTTTCTAGCATGGCTACAACAAGTCACCGCTGTGTTCTGCTCTAACATTCAAAGGGGCAATCGCGAACTGGAGCTCATTTATTTCTCGACAACTGCACGCCGATGTAAAAGATTTATTGTCACTGTTCACGGTGACATAGTCTTCTAAATCACATCAAATAAACACATTGCGGATGTCAAACAGATGCAAGTACGTGTGAGATATCTAAACGCATTCACGGCCGAATATTCTACGCTCCACAAAAATTGAAGCTTTGCTGACTCCACAAGAATAAAATAATAAACGAGCTAGAAAGCGTAATGAGCAGCGTTGATTTCGTTTCAATAAACAATTGTATTTGGCCAGTTGGTATGAATCCATCTGGTTAGGAAGTGCTGCCTCTATTAGCGCTTGTGTTGTGTGTTCTTTGTAATAGGGGCTGCGCTTCCTACCAAGATGCTTTTTGTTCACCGTAAACATATATCATTGCGCATTCCAAAATGGAGCACTACAAATGGGTGATTTCACATAGTGTCGTGTGCTTTTTCATCATGCCACCATCATCCACCAAGCTTCCATCACGCCACCATCATCCACCTTGCTCACCAAGCCTTCCACCAAACACGCTTTGCCTCACCACTATCAGACGGCATTTTCCACCGTCACCACCAGTGGCTCCTCCCTCCTTAACGACCAGAACTTCCGCCACTATTTTTTCTACTCTAGCCGTCATCAGCCAGAATTTCCCAGCGTCACCACCATTAGCTCGCCACCACCACCACCATCTGCCATCATTTCTTGCAGTCTCGCCGTCATCAGCCATTATGTCCACTGCAGTTTCCACCATATCCACTAATGTTTCCGCCATATCTACAATTCTTTCCGCCATATTCAGCAACAGTTCCAGCATCCACCAACGTAGAATTTTCAATTGGTCAACGCTTGCTAAAAAGAGAGAAATTAGATAGGCACAATAATAACGTTCCTTAGAAAAAACAAAAAAACGGAAAAGGGCGAAAATTTGATAAACCAGAATACATAAAACAAATTAGCAAAAATAAAGAACAGGGACAACGAATCGGCTATATCTGGTGGTATCACTTGCAGCGCATCCTCCCGGTTGTCTGGATGAATTTATGTAGCGCTGACAGAATAGCACTGTGGTCCGCACCCTGCTGACTGACTCCAAACGATAAAAGGGTGGATGTATTACCTGCCAATCTGAGCATATCAATCGGCTTGATAAGAATTATTCGGTTCAGTGAGGTAAAGCGGTGGCATGTGAGAAAAAAGTGATCGATTGGTTCCGGTTAATTGCAAACTGCACGTTCAGTAGTTAATGAGGATTCTGATTTGTACAGATAATAAATTAACTGAGGAACTCTACAGCGAAAGCTTGTGATGGTCACCTTCCACTGACGGGAAAGGAATTTTGCGGTGTTCCATGTAAATTGTAGGTGCCAAAATTCTTCAGACTGTAGCAGTACCATTTCTTGATTTTTAAAATTAAGAAGCGTTTGAATCGTTCAGCAGTAATAGAAACAGCTGTGGAGCTACCAGTATCACCAGGAAATTTCAAGATGCCGAAGCGAGTGAGTCAGCAGTTTGATTCAGTGCAATTTGAGCCTGCCCGGATTCCCGAAGAATCCGAACATCTCACAGGCTACACGGTGCGAAAGGCAAAAACATCTTGACAAGAGGAGAATGCTTTGCGGACGTTAAACGTGTACAAACAGAAAAAGTATCTGAAATAATAACAGCTTTTGAATGCTGAGAACTTAGTTTTCAAAGAGTCATTGTAATAGCGAGAATTTCTACAAGATAAATTTGCGTGAGGTCAGGCAAATGGAGCACAAAAGAGCAATTAGGCGAATGAAAAAGAGCACGAACTCCCGCCTTTTGAAGATTTTGCGTTGCATCCGTCAAAATCACTGAGATGGTCTTGAAGGAGACTCTTCAGAAAATGCTTTGGAAGTAACTTAGCATTTTTGGAAAACTGCCATTTAGAACATAGTCAACTGGCATCGAGCATCGGGTTTGGGGAGATAAATGCTGAAGAGAAACGTGAAGATTTGATAACAGAGACTCGATGATAATTACTTCGCGTCTGTGACTACAACGCCATGGGCATTTAAAGAAACAGGAGATTTGATAAGAGCTGTCTACAAATGAGAGAGGGGCGCTTCGTAGAGTTTTTAAAATTTTCGCACGGTAAGCTCTCAAAATCTTGCGTCAAGTGGAATGATTCGAGCTTCCAAAGAAAGCACGCTCATCGCAACACGCCTATGTAGCCCGAGACACAGCTGCAGAGCTTGCCTTTCTAGCAATTTAAGGGGTCTTAATTTGGACTCAGCATTTCCGGAAAACAGAACGCAGCCAAGCTACGAAATTGGGCATACGTAAAGTTTCTGAATCATAAGTAACGTCTCCCTGCGCATCTCTGCACTCTTATTTCAAAACCAGCTTAGCAATCTGAAGGCGCTTTTTGTTTACGGGTGTTTTATTATATTTGTTGCTGCTAATTTTATTTGTCCACGTAAACAACGGTTAGATATTTTAGTGCCGTTGATGTGGAATCGGATTATTTCGACAATGCAGTGAAAGAAATACGGGAACGGAATGAGGAAATATAAGTAAAGTACATTTGCCAACAATGAAAGAAAAAAAAGCCCGCCAAGCCATACCTCACTCTAGTACGACTTTAAAATTTAATACAAAGTATTGATATCTCAACATGACAAGAAAAAACCAATATCATCGCCGTAGACGTGAAGAGGAACATTTTATGAAATAGAATAGAAGATAATATATAATAAATAAAATAGGTGATAGAACTGATCCTTGCTGAACACATCTTATTTGTTTGCTTATATGAGGCAGAAGTAATTCCCTCGTGGCAACAAAAGAATTGTCTCGAAAAGATAAACTCCTGAACACAAAATATTTGTACTTGGCCAGATCACAGTTCACCAATCTTGAAATCAATATACTGTGTTCTACACTATAATAGGCTTTTGCAATATCTATTTTGACAAACGCCGACAGCTCAGCAGATACTTTTGCAAGGCAAATTCTGCTTTTCAACTCAACATGAGCCGATCATATAGAGCACCCCTGTCTAAATTCTACTTGCCTTCGCGAAAGGATATCGTGAGGATCAATGAATTCACTGAACCAGCTATGAATTTTTTAAATATAATAACTAAGCTTGAAGTAAGCGAATATGGCCGAATATTATGCAGGATATATCCGAGCCTTTCGTTTTTTCACAGCAATACAACTTTAGCAATTTTTCATGCGCTTGGAATCGATGTGTGCTGTAAGGAGCCGGTAATAATACATAAAAGCTCTTCGGGATAGGAATTATGTATTCATTTATTCATAAAGTTTGTAATCTGATCCGGACTGAGAGCCGCTTGATTTACAATTAGCATGACATCTGCCAGTTCCGCCATAGTGACTTCCCGAAAAGCCAAGGTTGAGCTTTTCAATGTCATAAGTCTCAAGCATGACAAAACGAAACGCGCTTCAAGTCCTTTCGTGATGCCGTCTAACAAATAGGTTGCCTCACTAGGAGACAGCACTACTGAATGCGAATATGCTTGTACTTGTGTCGCATTATGTTTCTTAGAATTTGTACAGAGCAGATCTTGAATCAGGATTTGATAAACTGAAATGTAATTCAGATTTATGATTATCTTTACCTATAGCGACGTTACGGTTAAAAAGAGCTGCATGAAATTTATAGTCAACCCAATTTTTCGGAGTATGGTTGTGGCGTTTAGGCACACCTCATTTAGGCACACCCCATTCACTCTTGGAGTCGACGTCTTGCTGGGTGTCATAAAATATCATAGTTGCTGTTGGGCCCAGGACCACCAGCCAAGCAATTAAACCAATTCACGAGTGCACACCCACATACAAACACAAATATATTTCCAGGATAATATAGAAATGGTAATAACGCTTAGCTAGTGTTAAGGTAAGGCTGTCCTGTGCAATCCATCCCTAAACGCGCGTTTGAATTAAAACTCTCTCGCCGTGTTGGCCCATGGCTTCTTGGTCACCGCTCAATTTGGGACGGTGCACCTCAGGCTCGCTGGTGTCCTCGGCGTGAGTCGGTCCACGCCACGGCACAGCTGTCTTTTTCCTCTCCCATGGTAGTACGGTAGCTCCCCAGAAGCACACAAGCATCCTGACAGCCAGCTCAAACGACGGCCGGTGCAGCGGTCCACAGCATACCAGAAGTGGCAACCAATCTGGGTGGCGGCGGGAGCCGTGGCACCTTGCTTGAACCCTGCGCCAGTGACTCAGTCAAGCTGCAGGCCTTGTCCGTCGGTTTCCCAGCTGTCAGTAACGGCAGCCAGATCAGCAGCGCAGCAACTGGTCCTTGGGCCAGTCACGCAGCCAGATTCCAGGAACAGAACAGCTTGCTAAGGACGCCCACGAGTTCTCTGAATCGAACGTCCAGCCGAGAACTGCATCGATCGCTGCTCTGCCTCTAACGCTGGCGAACACAGGCATGCGCTCTTGTCTTGTCTTATCGCCTAGAAGATCTTGGCTTCTGCCCACAAGGGGAATCGGCCCCACTGTACCTTATAATGTAAATGTTTTGCATATCCTATTGAAAAAAAAACGTCCATCATAGGAATGGTGGACTCCACCATCCACCATTTTGGCGGACTATGGTGCTGGAAATGTTGGTGGCACATGGTGTATGGTGGCGTATGGTGGAGCGGATGTTGGATGGCTCGCTTCAGCCGGCGATTCTGGAGCGCGAAGCAGCGTCAGAACCAACGTGACAAGCTGCCACAAAAGAAATTATAAAAGTAATTGAATAAAAACAATGTAGAAAGCACCCGTAAAAAGAAGACGTGACAGCGCGGAATCGAACCTGCCACCTTCAGATTTTCATCTGAGCACACTTACACTCCGCCACGCCGACTTTTTTTTAATGCATGAAATAATCACCAGTGAACGAATGAAGTACACACAACTTACTTCAACAGAAGTCAGGCAAACCCACACAAGCATCAAGAAGCGTAAACCACTCCGAGTCGGGGTCAAAAGTCTCAACAACACTGCGCCCTTGAGCAGCTGCTTCTCGGGAGACGGATCTCGCCGACTGTGGTGGCTCGGCGCGTCTATCAATCATGCAACTTTTCCATAGTAAATAAAGTCCCAACAGCATAAAGAGGTCGTAAGAAGCATTATCAGTAAGACTCTTTTTGAATGGGAGTAACCTATTACCATGAGTTGTGATCGGAAGTTCTTATTGTTCTTTTTAGAAAGTCACAAAAAAGCATAACGACAGCGAATAAAACAGTGCTGTACGGTCTCAGGTTGGTTACGGCGTCTACGATTCACTGTCCAGGGTACCTATATTGATTTTTCATTCAGCCACATTTTCACTGGCAGCGTGGAGGTGTGCAGTTTAAAGAAAAATGTTTTCGCTGAATGTGATATCCGCTTTTTACGTACAAGAATGAATACATCATGACCAGACAAAAGTGAATATGGCTATCGATCAACGGGTTCGTGGAAAAGGTTATTCAGAAGTGCAGTGATTAAACTTGCTCTGTCAATAGTATACAAATATTCTAAGCTAAACGTGGCTTTCGAAGAATTGGCAGTATCAACACTTCAATTTAGGAATCCCTGCAACGGCAATTTTTTTGCGACAATTGTTATGACATCAATAAAAGGAAGGTGCTAACATAGACGGTTACGAAGAGCCACTAAAAGAAAGGGGTGGCATACATCCTGAGGTAAAAACAAATCGCAACACCAACTGTCGCACAAACAAATGCACAAGGCTAAGGCCACCCTTTTCAAGCCGAAGAACAAGATTGTCTGTTCTCACAGGTTCCAAGGTAGAGTTCCAAATAAACCAGGCAACTATCCTATGAAACGCCTAAATGTGCAAACAAGAGCAGTGCAACACGCGCAAGAAGATAAAGAGGTTTTTATGCTAGTAATATATTGCACGCTTTCACTCTTGCAAAAAATAAAAGCTCCAGTCCGTGTCTTGTTGCCACCTTTCGGCGAATCGTAGTTATCGCAGCGGTCCAGTGTAGGCCTCTGTTACGATAGTTATCAAGAGGCACACTGAGGTACTTCATTGGAGTCGCAGTCCAATAAACATTTGCGAAACCCGAAAGAGTTTGGGCCCACATGCCTAGCCAGAATCCACTACTTCTATAAAAACTTATGCTAGCGCCAGCGACTCCAAAGAAACGTAAAGTAGTGTTGACTGCTTCTTGAACGCTGGACTTATCAGGGCAAAAGAAGGCAAAATCGTCTGCATAAGCTAGAACTTTAACTTCCTCAGCATCATATCGGTAGCTTCTTATGCTTGACTTTAGAAGCAAGCCTAAACATAATGGTTTCAGATAAATTGCAAAAACCAAAGGCGTGAGCGGACATCCCTGACGTACAGATGAATTTAACTATATTATTTAGGAAAGTGTGCGATTTACCAATAGCCTGGTTGTGCACTTCTTATAACAGAGTGAAATACCATTGTACAGTACACCACCCAGCTGCAGGTGTCTTAGGAGCCGCAACAAGAAAAGCACGCTGTTCCTTACCAAAAGCTTTAGCAAGGTCTATTTGAAGGAGGGCTACTTGATCCATGCTCCCATCAATACACTCTAGAACTTAACGTGCAATATGAACGTTTGTCTGTATAGAGCGACCGCGAATTCCGCATGCTTTGTGGTCACTTACACGTTTAGTAATCACTGTCTGTAGCTGATTTGTCAACAATTTAGCAAATATATTGTAGTCAACGTTACTTCACGATATAGGCATATACTCGTCAACTCTCTTTAAAACATCAACATCAGCACTTTTTGAGAAAAATGTTTATCGGCTCTAATGGAATGAAAGAGGAAGTTTACCAAGTTCATAAGCCTCTTTAAAAATTTGCTCAAGGAAAGATATCAGAAGCTCCTGAAATGCTACGTAAAATTCGCCATTAAGGCCATCTCGGCCAGGACTTTTGTTCATCTGCAACGTTGTTACTGCAAATCTAATCTACTCTCTGGTTATGGGCATATATACAGTGAGTCTATCATCATCTTGTAACTGAGGCACAAAAGCAATGAAGTGGTCAGCTTCTTTCTCGGAATTCTTCTGAGGCTGAGCCGCGGTGAACAAACTTTTGTAATAATCCTCAAATGCGGTTCTTATTTCACATGTCTCTGACCAAAGAGAACCCGGCGACTCCATTTGCAGTGTTTGTTTAAAAAGTGCATATCTCTGTTCATCCCCTAGGGATGTTTTAGTAGGTTCCTTTTCAGTGAAATAAGTAACATGGGAACGAATATTTGCTCCTTCGTATGAATCTGTATCGTGTTTCTATATCTGTTCTCGAATCACATTTATCTCATCCGCGTACAATCTTGGCCGTTGACTTTCAAAAGAATGAAGCTTAAGAAGTAAATCATAAAGATAGTTTTCAGCTTTTTTTCTTTGCGCTATTCCTCATGAAATACTTATTGCCTGATACCTAGCTCTTTTTTAACCTTTCCCATTGAGCTAAAATTGGCAGCTGTTGACGCTCTGTTACCTCTTGTACTGATTCTTCTACTATCTTAACAAAACAACTTTTGCGCAACAACTGTACGTTAGGCTTCCATAGGTCCATGTATAGAGCGGTTTTACGAAAATTTTCAGGACCCCAAGAAGCGGTGACGAAGCAATGGTCTGTAAGAATGTAGGCTTTACAGCATAATTTTAAATGTGATACTGTAGGCTTACAGATACATACACACGGTCAAGCCCAGCATGAGAGATGCCTTGAAAGTGCGTAAACCTCTCGAGGAAGGTGCATGCGCTTCAAGATCTATTAAATTGTGGTCATTCAATAATCTCTGCAGTAAAGTTGCACTTGCATGATAACGATTTGTTATATAAGAATTATCTCGCACGTCACAAACACAATTAAAGTATCCAAAAGCTATCAAAGTTCTATTATTGTTTAGCAGCGAAATTGAAAAGAAGAAAAAAGTGTTTTTGTCTTTCACTTTAGAAGGAGCATAGACACAGGTAAACCTTCCATTATGGGAATGAAATGATAAGTCACAACAAAGGAGGCGTCCTTCCTCATCAACAAGTAGTGACGTTAAAGTGTGATTCATGTGCTTTCTAACTAATAAAAAGCATCCAGCAGATGCACCACGTGTTGGGCTGTTATATAAATTGTAATCTCGAAAAACTTGTAGCGCGAGATTGGTGTCACGAGCAGCCGAAATCTTAGTCTCGTGCACTGCAACTTTATCAATGTTGCGCCACATGCTCAAGCATGTGGCGCAAATGCCACTGACGCCTTACATTCCTCAATCCACGTACGTTGATTGTCGCTACACACATGGGAAACGTTAGCGCAGTAGCCATTTTGCTATCCTAAAACTTTTGTAGGTCACCTTCAGCCGCAGGGCAACGTGTGGCTTTACCTCTTTTTGCACTTTTAGGAGCACCTCCCTGAGGACGCTGGCATTTGCGGCGCGTCCCTCGGTCCCCAAAAGAGGTGACACGTTGACCACATGAAGACACTTGCCCTGTCGTGTCTGCCGCACTCGTTGCTTCATCGGTGACCGGTGCCGGCCGCTTCCTTGAATGATCGCTATCCATTGCTTCTTGTTCCTCTTTGTCAGGGGGCTTGTCTTTAAGGTCTTCCAATTGGTGTTCTGCAGCATTGCGTTCATTTATGCTTTCACTGACATTGTTAGCATTGTTATTTTGCGTGCCGAGGGTACTCAAGAACTAGTGTTTAGCTTCCTTTAAGGCACCTTTTGCTCCTCCCGCTGCTTCTTCTGTCGCATCAACTACCTCAGTGGCATTCACAAGATGACAAAGATTTTGCTCTTCTGTGCCTTGGCCAGATTAGAGTTTTGTGGCATAAGTCGGCACGCAGGCAGCCGAGGAGTTCTCAAATCAATGGCAATGCACGCACCTTGGTGTTTTGCACTATTAACGGACATGCCCCACTCGCTTGCATCGATGACAAAGTGGAGGCCTACCGGGAATAAGTACGAGGCATCTGGCCATTGATTGACATAAGGTGTGGTATTGAGCTCACAGTGATGGTGTCCTGGAGCTTCAAGGCATCCCTATTTGTTGTCATTCATTGTTCTATTCCTGTACATTCCATGCCAATCTCTCAAAGAATTTCAGAATGCTGTAAGCTTGGACTGCCTTTTAAACACGTTGCGTTTCAATATAAGGCCGAAGCCAAAGAAGTTTCAGCCTAATATTTTTGGTCTCCGCTAGCACCGTGCAATTCAGTCCTTTTACACGTAGCTCACCACACGTGACGAGTTTCTGTTTCGCCATGCTGTATGCACACGTAACCATTCATACTTGGCTTATTTGATGCTGGCCGACTCCTCTGATGTCCGTTGCGCTCACCATTTTAGGCAGCGCGTCACGGAAGCCTGGGGCATGGTAAAGCCTACTATTCAAGTCGGCAGGATGGAAAACGGAATTCAAAACGTTGTTGGAAGACGTGGCAGGACGGCTTTATAGATTGAGTCTTCAACATAAAATGAAGTCGATGATCCTCGGCCATTGGCTGATATGCTGTTCCCAGCAGAGAGCGTTTCGGAACACAGCCGCGATCAGCTGACACGCTGACAGATAGCAAGCTGTGGTGTTAAAAAAGTAGTCAACACACAAACTCACTGTTTAACTTCAGTTCTGTTTGTCGTTTACTCGAGATGGACGGGTTGTGCACCTGCTACATAAATTTGCACATTCAATAAACACGAAGAACCGATGCCTATAACGATGACCACTGCGATAATGGCAAGAGCGCTATGTTTTTCTTACAATTTACAACTGCAAGAAAAAAAAGCACCTCAGTGGACTGAGGAGCAGGTAGAGTTTATGAGTGGTTACTGCCAAGTTTAACATCCATTTCCCGCTACTTCCAAAGGGCGATATCTGTTGAGGCTTTATGAAACTTCTCTGCTCATTCGACAGAAACGCCCACACAATTGATTGTGATGTTTTCCGCGTAACGCAGTCGTGCCAGTGCACCACTGTCGCTCTGTCGTTAGGAACAACTACATAACGGCTTGGTCAAAACAAATTCAATGCACCAGAAACTATATGCTTTCATATTGGTTCAGTACGTATACGATTTGACAGGTCTGTGTCCTCATCTGAAAGCCAGTAAAATGCCGGCGAGTGCAACCGGAGGTTGGCGGTGAGGGGAGGCGTAAAGTTAGTGGAAGTGCGGCAAGCGCGTCTTAACAATGTTTGTCGCTTCTTGTGCGGACACCGTTCACATTAAAAAGGCTTTATTTCTGTAAATGATGCCACAGCTGTGCTGTATTCTCATTTTCAATCGTCAAAATTGTGTATTCAGAAACCCAAAAGCGCCAATAACACTAGTACGGGATTGGTGGGTAAAACTAACCATTGGTGGAAATCGCGGTGGTAGAACAAAAGGAAGAAAGTCAGATTCGCTAGGGCTCGTCTCGACGCATGTCGAAAGCTTTAGTTCATGCATATTCGCATGCACTTTGTTATCTTAAAAGTACGGTTCAAGCAATAGAGTATGCAAGAATAGCTAGGGTTGCGTTTCTAGCATGGCTACAACAAGTTACCGCTGCATTCTGATCTAACATTGAAATCGGCAATCGCGAACTGGAGCTCATTTATTTCTCGAGAACTGCGCGCCTATGTAAAAGATTTATTGTCACTGTTCACGGTGACATAGTCTTCTAAGCATCACAACAAATAAACAATTGCGGATGTCAAACAGATGCAAGTACGTGTGGGAAATGTAAACGCATTCACGGCCGCATATTCTACGCTCCACAAAAATTGAAGCTTTGTTGACTCCACAAGATAAAATAATAAACGAGCTAGAAAGCGTAATGAGCAGCATTGATTACGTTTCAATAAACATTGGTATCGGGCCAGTTGGTATGAATCCATCTCGGTAGGAAGTGCGGCCACATTTAGCGCTTGTATTGTGTGTTCTTTGTAATAGTGGCTGCGCTTCCTACCAAGTTGCTTTTTTTTCCACCGTAAACATATATCACTGCGCATTAAAAAATAGAACGCTACAAATAGGTGATTTCACATAGTGCCGTGTGCTTTTTCATCATGCCACCATCATCCACCAAGCTTCCATCATGCCACCATCATCCACCTTGCTCACCAAGCCTTCCACCAAACACATTTTGCCTCGCCACTATCAGACGGCATTTTCCACCGTCACCATCAGTGGCTCGCCCCCCCTCCTAACCATCACAATCTGCCACTATTTTTTCTACTCTAGCCGTCATTGGCCGGCATTTCCCAGCGTCACCACCATTGGCTTGCCACCACCACCACCATGTGCCATCATTTCTTGCACTCTCGCCGTCATCAGCCATTATGCCTACTGCAGTTTTCACCTTATCCACTAATATTTCCGCGATATCTACAATTCTTTCCACCATATTCAGCAACGATTCCAGCATCCTCCAACCCAGAATTTTCAATTGGTCAACGCTTGCTAAAAAGAGAGAAATTAGATAGGCACAATAATAACGTTCCTTAGAAAAAACAAAAAACGGAAAAGGGCAGAAAATTTGATAAACCAGAATATATAAAACAAATCAGCAAAAATGAAGAAGAGGGACAAAGGATCGGATACATCTGGTGGTATCACTAGCAGCGCATCCTCCCGGTTGTTAGTATGAATTTATGTAGCACTGACAGAATAGCACTGTGGTCCGCACCCTGCTGACTGACTACAAACGATAAAAGCGTGGATGTATTACCTGCCAATCTGAGCGTACCAATCGGCCTGTTAAGAATCATTCGGCGCAGTGAGGTGAAGCAGCGGCATGTGAGAAAAAAAGTGATCGATATTTTGCGGTTAATTGCAAACTGCACGTTCAGTAGTTAATGAAGATTCTGATTTGTACAGATAATAAATTAACTGAGGAACTCTACAGCCAAAGCTTTTGATGGTCATCTTCCACTGGCGGGAAAGGAATTTTGCGGTGTTCCATGTGAATTGTAAGTGTCAAAACTCTTCAGATTGTAGCAGTAACGTTTCTTGATTTTTAAAATTAAGAAGCGTTTGAATCGTTCAGCAGTAATAAAAAAAGCTGTGGAGCTACCAGTACTACCGAAAAATTTCAAGATGCCGAAGCGAGTGAGTCAGAAATTTCATTCAGTGCAATTCCAGCCTGCCCGGAGACCCGAAGAAACCGAACATCTGACAGGCTACGCGGTTCGAAAGACAAAAACATCTTGACAAGAGGAGACTGCTTTGCGGATATTAAACGTGTACAAACAGAAGAAGTATCCAAAATAGTAGCAGCTTTTGATTGCTGAGAAATTAGTTTTCAAAGATTCATTGTAATAGCGAGGATTTCTACAAGAAAATTTAGCGTGAAGTCAGGCTATTGAAGCACAAAAGTCCAATTAGGCGAATGAAAAAGAACACCAACTCCCGCCTTATGAAGATTTTGCGTTGCATCCGTCAAAATCACTGAGATGGTCTTGAAGGAGGCTCTTCAGAAAATGCTTTGGAAGTAACTTAGCATTTTTGGAAAACTATCATTCAGAACTAAGTCAACTGGCATCGAGCATCAGGTTTGGGGAGATAAATGCTGAAGAGAAACGTGAAGATTTGATAACAGAGACTCGATGAAAATTACTTCGCGTCTTTGACTACAACGCCATGGGCACTTAAAGAAACAGGAGATTTGATAAGAGCTGTCTATAAATGAGAGAGGGGCGCTTCGTAGAGTTTTTAAAATGTTTGCACGGTAAGTTCTCGAAATCTTGCGTCAAGTGGAATGATTCGAGCTTCCAAAGAAAGCACGCTCATTGCAACACAGCTATGTAGCCCGAGACACAGCTGCAGAGCTTGCCTTTCTAGCTATTTAAGGGGTCCTAATTTGGACTCAGCACTTCCGGAAAACAAAACGCAGCCAAGTTACAAAATTGGGCATACGTAAAGTTTCTGAATCATAAGTAACGTCTCCCTGCGCATCTCTGCACTCTTATTTCAAAACCAGCTTAGCAATCTGAAGGCGCTTTCTGTTTACGGGTGTTTTATTTTATTTGTTGCTCCTAATTTTATTTGTCCACGTAAACAACGGTTAGATATTTTAGTGCCGTTGCTTGTGGAATCGGATCATTTCGACAATGCAGTGAAAGATATACGGGAACGAAAGGAGGAAATATAAGTATATCACATTTGCCAACAATGAAAGAAAAAAAACAGCCCGCCAAGCCATACCTCTCTCTAGTACGACTTTAAAGTTTAATACAAAGTATTGATATCTCGAGATGACGAGAAAAAATCAATATCATCGGCGTAGACGTGAAAAGAAACATTTTTAAGAACTAGAATAGAAGATAATATATAATAAATAAAATTGGTGATAGAACTGATCCTTGCTGAACACCTCCTATTTGTTTGCTTATAAGAGGCAGAAGTAATTCCCTCGTGGCAACAAAAAAATTGTCTCATAAAGATAAACTCCTGAACACAACATATTAGTACTTGGCCAGATCACAGTTCACCAATCTTGAAATCAATATACTGTGTTCTACACTATCATAGGCTTTTGCAATATCTAATTTGACCAACGCCGAGAGCTCAGCAGATGCTTTTGCAAGGCAAATTCTGCTTTTCAATTCAACATGAGCCGGCCTTATAGAGCACCCCTGTCTAAATTCTACTTGCCTTCGCGAAAGGACACCGTGACGAGCAATTAATTCACTGAACCTGCGATAAATTTTTTAAATATATTAACTAAGCTTGAAGTAAGCGAAATTGGCCGAATATTATGCAGGATATATTCGAGCCTTTTGTTTTTTCACAGCAATACAACTTTGGCAATTTTTCATGCGCTTGATCGGGATAGAAGTTAAATATTCATTCAATCATAAAGTTTGTAATCTGATCCTGACCGGGAGCCGCTTGATTTACATTTAGCATGACATCTGCCAGTTCCGTTATAGTGACTTCCCGAAAAGCCAAGGTTGAGATCTTCAATGTCATAGGTCTCAAGCTTGACGAAACGAAACGCGCTTCAAGTCCTTTCGTGATGCCCTCTAACAAATAGGTTGCCTCTCTAGAAGACAGCACTATTGAATGCGAATATGCTTGTACCTGTGTCGCGTTATGTTTCTTAGAAACCTGTACAGAGCAGATCTTGAATCAGGATTTGATAAACGCAAGTGTAATTCAGATTTATGAATATCTTTAACTATAGCGACTCTACGGTTAAAAAGAGCTACATGAAATTTATCGTCAACCCAATTTTTAGGAGTATGGTTGTGGCGTAAACGTTTCTAAGCAGCTGTACGTCGCCTATACGCAAGCGTGCATTTTAATTCCACCAAGCCGCATTTGAGGGTGGACTGTCATACTGAACAGAAAACTGCCTGCTGAACAGAGTCACTTAGACAAGCTTCTAATGAAGCAGCTCTTCGCTGTCCGACACGCCCTATCAATGATGAAAGCGCAGAATTTGAAACAGTTGTACAAATTTTAGAGTTGATGAAGCAATGCTGCCTGATACCAAAGGTGAGCTGTGGTCGAAATATTTTATAGGTAATTGGTACTTGATCATTCCTTGTCCTATTATCAAACGCTTCCCATGAACAAAATATAAACTGGCCACACGAAAAAGTAAGGTCTAATGTTGATCAGCTTATTCCGCGTAGAACGGTAACTTGTCCACTGTTACGACAACTAAAATATTATCTTGCAACCAATTCCGCAATTTTTTGTCATGGCGATCTGTTTCAAACCACAAAGAAGTGTGATGCCAGTGAAAATCTTCTTCCAATAAAACTTATTTTGAAGAAAAAGTCTTGACGACACAATCTAGGTGATCTGTGCGTCTTACTCCATTTAGAAGGCACGCATTAATCACTGTACTCCTGTAAAAGTCAGGTTACAAACAGTCTGTTCCTACCAGTTCACAAGGCCGGAGACTAGCATTGATGGCCCCTGAAAAATCAGCAAAAAGAGATTCTACCGCAGATAAACAACCAAAGGTGATAAGTGTGGCCAATCTCCGCCAATCACGTGCTCCTTCCCTGTCAATGCGTGCGCGTTCTCGTCCTCTTCTACGGCAATCGCACTGTTTCGGTATTCTTTTTTCCAACCTATATCACACTGGGATGGCGTTCTCAAGAATGAATAGACCAATACGAACATTTAGCGTTGTGGATAGCAAACCTCTTAGGAAAAACGGCGAGGCTAGTTTATGTTTCTGTTACTTTGCCAAAACGCACAAACATATGACACGCAATACACACTAATGGACACCAAACATCTTACACATATCTACAGAGCACTAAGAAGTCGCAAAATGAACTGGTTCATCCGTACCCAAAGGCTTACCGGTGAGTGCTAGTATACAGATGTGTCGCAGACGTCTACAGTGAAGACAAACGTGCACGGGTAGGCAGTCGTCAGAGAAATCGCACAAAGAGCAGGACGAAGCTCAGATGAAGGCACTAACCTTAACACTATAATCATCCCCTATACCGAACTATTCAGGAGAGATCAGCTGTAAGAATATATAAATTAATAGTATAACTCAAGGTTTTACTGCCTACGCACAAATACGGGCCTCCATGTGCATCCCACCCACCATGGCGACTCTCTATTTCAGATATTACAGCTTTGATTCCAGCAATAAATTGTAAGCATGATATGCCTATATTTGTGATAAAGCAATTAACTTGAACACATCTTTATACCAATTAGGAAGACTATATTCAAGTGTACACCAATGGATCACGTCTGAATCAAAGCTCTGCGTTGGCATTGTTTGAACCTGCATACCAAGCGAGAAAAGCTTTTAAATTTAGTCATTTCGCAACATCCACAATGGCAGAACTCTATGCAATACTATGTGCTTTACACTTCTTATGTTTACAACCAAGCCCACTTCGATAGATAGTTATTAGTGATTCACAGTAATCATTAATTTTCCTAATAGGAATCAGCTTGGGCAACAAAGCTAGTAAGCCCGCATATGAAACAAAGCTAGTAAGCCACTGTGGAATTCCAGGAAATGACAAAGCTGACCACTTTGCACATGTAGTACATCAAGAAAATAATATATCACTGCTACCTCTATCGATGGAGCGATGCACAATTGTCTAATAAATAAGCTGAGCTCTGTCAACTGTCTATGGAAACCTGGTTCGAAAATGGTGCGCAAAAGTCTCTGTTATTTAACATTGATCCCGGCAAAGGCATTGCAGAAGATGTGGAGCACATTCTTCTGCATGGTAAAAGTCATGACGTGCCTCGAAAGTACTTTTTACAAAAACTCAATACCTTCGACAAGCGACCTCCATCAATTGCAAACATCTTGGGTCCATGGCCGAAAGAAAAGCTACAAGCCAGTGTAGCGCGTGCAGTCGTTCACTTTCTGGAGGAGTCAGAAATAACTCAAAAGTAACTAAACAAAAAATTCACTTCGTCTTTGTTAACCGGTATGTTTCAAAACAGCATTTTTGTGTTGGCGCTGCGATATTTTTGGGAAACCTTTCTGAAAACAGTTCAGTACTTAAAAGACAAGATCACCTCAGACATTTTATCGAATTTCTATGTTTTGTGGGAACACCTAAATTGGCGTGATTACTTGTGTATTTACAAACTGTGTGGGTGTGGACACTCAATATTGAAAAACGTGGACTCAATGCGTAGACATTGTTCTATGTATATATGTATAGCCTTGTAATTGCTACAAAATATGCGATGTCTACATTAGCGCAAGAGGAGTAGCCAGCGCCACGCATCGGCACCAACCTCTCCTTATGTACAATTATTTACAAAATGGCACGACGGAGCGGGCAGGTGCCAAAAGCAGGGTAGACGAAGTCTGGCTGTCTTCTCCTATGACACACAGACTAGGACCACCACGAAGCACTCGCGCTAACGCCCGACAATAGAGCTTGTGGCTGCGGTAGCTTCAAACTGGCTCCGTGGACCATCAAAGCTTCAGGTCAAGTGAAGCAGGCTGCTCCGACTCTTGACATCTGTTAGACACTCGGTGCAAACCACGACATGGATTCCGGTGAACTTCCTCCACCCCCCTTCTTACTTAACAAACGAAGAGTTCATGCCGAGTGCCGGCACTTCTCGGGTCGACTTCACGGCTTTTGTTTCCGTGTCTACTTCCTCACACTCCGTCCTAGTTGACCTGTCCCAATTGGGGATGCTAAACAATTATGGTGCCCAGCTAATAGACACTAAAATCACCGTGCTGAATTCATTATGGGCCACTTCCACGTCCATTCGTTGCGTCGCCTGGTCTCGTGCTCGAAATAACTTTGACGTCGTCGTCTTCGTTTCGGCTACTTCAATGGCGCATACTTTCAGTGTGCATTAAACGTGACATAAGGCACCCTTTCAGAAAGTTGTCAACATCGATAAACTTCCGGTTGGTACGCGTACGATATCATGAAGATATTGTCTAGCACATTAGGGGCTGCCGACACACTTCACCTACACTCAAATGGCATATAGGGCAGAGCACTCACAGGTACCGTTAAGTACAGCACACATCTCTGGACAACACACCATCTCTGGAGCTAACGAAGATGTTACAGCACCAGATTATCTCAAATAAATCTCTCTTTTGAGCAGACAAACTGCCGTTATAAGCTCAAAAACCTGCTCAAAATATTTTAGACCGAAGAAAGCTAGCAATTAGGAAGGCGATTCACAAGGGGCTCGATTGCACTGTCACGTTGTACACCTGATTGCGAAGCGGGAGCAGCCTTTATTTTTCAGTATTTGTGAGTATACCGTGGCAAGCCCGTAGTGACGCAATTTTCTCAGGCAGAGTCACTTGTTGAAACCCTAGGCTATTTATTGAAAAGCTTCAACGCACTGACCTTGCTCTGCTGTAGAATGCATGATTGTCATGCGAAACACCTCGTTTCAAATGCGCTTCTAACCACTATTTTCACATTTTGCTTTGCTCTAGGCTGCCACTCACTGAGAATTCCACCGTTGCCTGCCCGGATTTTCTGTGACACATGCGGCACAATCGACCACACAACAGTTTTTGAAAGCCATTCCCGTTCCTGGCCTCATACAAAAAATCACTCCCCTGTGGCTCATACTCGCATTCTATCAGCCGTGCATAATACGCGAGCATATGCAACACTTCACTGATGGAACGAGAGTCACGGCGACAAGTACCTCGCGCTATCCGCAATGGATGGATGTATGGATGGATGGATGGATGGATGGATGGATGGATGGATGAGCTCTTAAGGCAAACGTATTTATTTCACGTTGCTTAATTTCTAATCTTGCCTGAACTTCTGATCTCATGCACAAGACCGCAATGATGGACGTCAGACCAGGAACCATGACCCCTCTCCATATTCCTGTCACATCATCATATTGTATGTAACATCATATTGTACCTATTGTAATTCTACAGTGCCCTGTTTTTCATTACCGCTGCATTCCTGTTACCTTTAGTCGTCACGTATATTTCGTGTCCCCTTAGGTACTCGGCCCCATTACTTATCCATGCGCCCAAATATTTGTATTTATCTGTTATCTCTAGCGTCAACACCTGTATTCTAAGCTCACTACCTTCATTGTAATTAACAATCATGACTGCTGATTTTTTCTTACTGAATCTGAAATATAACCTATCTCCCTCATTACCGCAGATGTCTATCAATATCTGCAACTCTTCCTTGTTCTCGGCCTTTAGAACTATATCATCTGCGTAAATCAATGCTGGTAGTGTCTGGTCAATGAGTTTTTCTTGTTTGATGAAAGAGAGGTTGAAGCCCCGTCTACTTTCTCTGATTTGACTTCTAATCCTTGTAGGTACATCGTGAATAACATTTGTGACAGAGGACACCCCTACCTAAGCCCCCGTTTTACCTTTGCGGGCTTGGATACCTATTTTTTCCACTTTAAGCTGCTTTGTTACCTTTATAGATATCCTTTAAAATATTAGTGGCTCCATCTTTCACACCTAGTGTGTCCAGTATTTTGCAAGAGTTCTGTTGAACCACGCTATCGTGCGCTGCCTTGATATCCAAAAATGCTAGCCACAGGGGCCTGTGTTCCTTTTCTACTTTTTCGATGCACTGCGCCAATGAGAACAGATTGTCTTCCAACCTCCTGTATTTCCGAAACCCATTCTGCAGTTCCCCCAGAGCCCCTCATCCTCTATCCATGCCTGCAGTCTTTCTTTAATATTCTGCATCGCCAGCCTGTAGACCCCTGATGTCATAGTTATAGGACGATAGTTACTTATGTCAGTTTTGCCCCCCTTTGCTATATAGTCGCTGCTCATCCTGCTAAGTTTCCATCCATTGTGAACTTCACAATAGATTATTACTTTGCTCACTGCCTCCCTCAAAGCATGCTTAGACTTCGGACATAATGTATTAATCAGCGTAATTGGAATGTCATCTGTGCCTGTTGATGTACTACTAGGAACCCACTTCTCAGCTCTTTCTAACTCTCGTTGTGAAAATGAAGCCACTGCACCACTTGATTCATACTTGTCTATTGTGGTGCATAAAGCATTTTTTCTTAAAATTTTTCTGTCACCCTTGTTCTATATACTCAACAGCTTCGTCCCCTTCTAACCTAGCACCTTGAGCTGTAGTTACAAACCTCTGCTCTAGGCTCGTCTCATTCTTAGGCAGTTTAGAAGGTTATAAAATTTCGCAGCTGTCTTTCTATCTTTTTGTGTACTTCTGCCAGCCAGCTGAGCTCGCTTTCTTGTGCTTTTTTTCATTGATTAGAAGAGATGCATCTCTTCTACAGCTTAGAAAGATTTCCCATTTTCTTTCAACACCATCTGTTCGTTCAACCTCCTGCTTAGCATGTCTGTGTTCCCTAGAGGCTTCCTGGCGTTTTGCTATGGCTCTCTCAGCTTCCTCATTCCACCAATTGGTGGGTTTGTGTCCTCTTTTCTGGAGTAACCTGTCACGTGCCTTAGTAAGCTCGAGCTCAAAGAGCCTAATTAAATTCGTGTATGTCCACACTGTTTTATTATCCTCAGTAACTACTTTCTCAATTTGTTTAAGAGTTATTTCAATTTGTCTTTCTGAATAAAAATTTTCCTGTAGTTACTCATCTTGTCTCCTTTCCCACTTTCACTGCTCTTCCAAAACTTAGCTTCATACGTTTGGGGTCACTACCCAGACTTCTGGGGCCACACTCAGCTATGTGCGTTCCCCTGAGCCCATCATACATTCTTTGTGGCATCAGTGCGTAATCTATCGTCGACTGAAGCCTTCCCATCTCTCATTTTATTTGCCCTTCACACTTCTCGGTACTGTTTCAAATGATGAAATCGTGCCTTTAACACAAATCCATAATCATTTTGCCTGTTAGGTCGCTATACCCATTTATATCTTCTATGTTCGCATTCATATCTCCTAGCATAATTATCTTTCACTCTCCTCGTAATTCTTCAATGTCATTTGATATACACTCTACCATCGCCTTGTTTTCCTCTCTGGCCTTTGCCCCCTTCCACAAATACGCCAAACTAAGGAGTGTCATTAGCCCATCCACTTTCCCTTTTAGCCACGAATGTTCCTTGCACTCCTGCTTGAACTTTTGCCAGTCTCTACTTTTAGGAATGAATGCCCCAATACCACCCCCTTTCTGCTGCCTTCTGTTATATTACAATATTCCCACGCATAGTCCGGATTATTACGAGGTTGTTCCATGTCCCTAAGATGTGTTTCTACAAAATCATATACCATCGGCCTCTCCTCCCTTTGCTGTTATTCTATCGTTTCCCACTTCAGCCTGTTCCTACCACCCTGCATGTTATTATACCCTATGTCTGATTGGCTCGGCCCTCGTGGATACGTCTATTTTTGCCCCGCACTCTACCTATCAGATACCGGTGCCACTTTGGAATTGTATCTGTCCATACCACCTGTCAAAGGGTCTCTTTGGTTGTTTTGCTCGTTACTAGCTATCCTGTACCCCGAAGGACCCGCGTGCCCCGCCAAAAAGCTACTGCCAGTCCCGCAAGTCGCCAACCCACCTCATGACCTACACTCTAAGGCAAAAGGGTGTTAAAAGGGTGTGTTTCGTCCTTTTGGGAACTAAGGGTGCTGGCACCACCATTTTCCTTTAAGGACTAACGGCACCGGGTCTAACAGTTAGTCCCCACAGATAAGCTCTAGAGACAAACATATATTCCTCACATTTCCACCTTAGTGAGAAACGGTTAGTCCCACAAATCACCTCAAAGCACTAACATTTAGTCCTCATATTTTCACCTTAGACAGAAACTGTTAATCCCCACATTTACACCTTACCAGGCAACTGTTAGTCCTCACTGTCGCACCTTGCCGGACGAACGGTTGATCCACTCAAATACTCCAATCAGATGAACTTTTTCTCCTCCGTTCAAACATTTTTTTTGTTTATTTTCCGCAAGGAACAATACTTTTTTCGCTTGATTTTCTGCGCAGTGAGCAACACATTGTGCAGAAAAGAAAATGCGAAAAAGTAGTTAGCCACCTATGTGTAACTGCTTTCGCAGTCAAGGCATTAACGAACGACAAAAGTGAGGCATCAAAACCATTATTTTTCTACATACACATTGAAGATTCTCCATTCTTTTTAGTGAATTATGGTGATGTGTACAAGTCCAGTGTCGTTGTCAAATCTTGCTCACTCATTCGGGATCTCCTCCGACGGAAGCGATAGACGACAGGAATAGCAGGCGCCAGCGCATGCAGCCTTATGCCTGTTGTGTTCCCACTGCTGCACGTACAATATTATAGTAAAATAGTTATACACACTTGATTGAAGATGAAGATGCGCACATATGACAAGTACGTCCACGTTATTATAAAGAGGCGTTGAAATGTGACACATAACTATCTTTACCTTCACATCTCGCACAGTCCTTCTGAAGCTGCTCTAACGAAAGAGATGGATGACAGGCATCGCAGACGACTGCGCACAGAGTCTTCAGCACGGTGTGTGCCCATGGCTGCACAATAAGTATGCAAAATAATGAGTTACACGTGACAGAGGATTAATGCAAATGGATATGAGAAATACGTTCAAGGTGAAACGAAAGCATACGTGAGAAATGGCATGCCAATAATTTCACCGTGATGTCACTTATCGTCGAAGACCCATTTTGTTCCCCGTAGCGCAACAGCTTAGGAGCGGCGGCCGCAGCCACAACTCCGCAAACCACCGTGCCGCTAACAAGTTGGTCACTCTTAAGTAACGTTGTTCAGCTCGAGCAAGCGAACGCGAGACCAAACACGGCGCTGCACGTGGAGTGTCTGCCGTCAGCGAACTTCGAGCAGGAGAGCGAGCGTACGTTTGGCCGCCGCCACGAACAGCGCCGAGCTGATTTGGATCTAGCGCCAAAGAAATCGGTGGTAATGCGGCCCTTTTCCACGAACTAGAGCTAGTGCAGCGCGCAAACGCGAGTCCACCACCGTGGGAAAGCCAGCTGTAATGGCGACGAATATTCAGTTAGTTCCGACGCTAGTGAAAGCCCCGCCAACCTGTGCTGGTGCACTTATAGCCCGCGACATACTACAACCAAGCTCTTTACGAGAACCCGCAACGTGTTTTCGACGACTACCAACACAGCGATGGGGTCTCAGCCCAATATCGTCAGCCCGGAGCTTATCGCGGCGGCGAAAACAAGCGAGCACTCGATGAGCGAGTGTACGGGAGGCCGACGGCAATGGCGGCCTATTTCCAGGTGGTCGCAAAGCACAGTCGAACTGCAGACGCCGAAGCTGACCTTCGCGATGCATTTTATGCGTGAGATATACAACACGATCGAGCCCTTTGCCGGCAAGCGCGAACCGTATCACACACGCGACAAGTAGAGTAGAATAAAGAATGATAACCTGCTTGCGTTAGAATCCAGCGCTGTTTTATGGCCTGAGTCAGACTGAAGTATATATCCGATAGGGCTGTTGTCTTCTCGGCCGCCATATTGGCCTTCCCAACTGTTGCTGTCGTGTGTTGGTCGTGACTATCTGGAAGCCAGAGATATACAGTGCGGCGTGGTGTCGTGTCGACGCTTGCTCCATACTTTATGGGTGCAGCGAAACGCAAAAGCAGCAGCCCATGCTCATTCAAGCGTACACACAAGCACTACGTCGTAATTCTTGGATCGTTGAATTCCGCCGATCGTGGTCGAGCACTCCGAGCGCGACGCAGCGTGAACCGTCGCCGGCTAAATACGGGGAAAGACTGAGCCAGCCGAAAAGGAGTAGGACAAGTGTTCTGTGCAGAAGGGGGGATGGTCACCTTGGCAACACTTTTCGCGCTGCCTGCAAAGCCCGGGCGGTTCATCCTTAGTAGAGGGTGTTTGGAGAGTAATTGGTTTGGCGCAGCACGCTTCCCTCAGTAGTTGCTCCTCAATGGTCTATCCGTTCATCGCGTGCGCCTATTGGGCTCCGTTGCTCTTTTTCGGGTAATTTCGCCTTAGAATGTAGCCGCCCATTGAAGTGAATTCTGTCTCGTTGAAAACTACCCCACATATGCACCACTCTGCTTATTTCCACCGCCTCAAAGCCTTTCTCTTAACTTATCCACCATATCTCTTTGTTTGCCTTGACAACCACTCTTTGCAGGTTGCCGTCACACACCAATACCTCCGGTATCGTGCATATCACTTACTGTATGTGAGGGGAAGCGGCGCGCATGTCTTCAACCCCTTTCGCCAGTGCGGTCGCTACTCCTGCCGTATCTTCATTTAAGACATTTCAACCGCCTGAAATTATCACGAGGTTTCTTCTATCAGCTGTATTTTGAGTTTTGCGCTCACTTGCTTCCTGATTGCTTCGAGCTTGCGTACTGGAAACATCCCTATTGCAACCATCTTGTCACCTCTTACGCCCTGTTTGATTGCTTCTGCGCAACGATTTAAGTTCGAGTCCCCGGCAATTATCACAAGCTGTGACTAATCAGCTGGAGCATCCTGCACCTCGGGGTCACTTGCACCTGTGACGCCAGCTGCTTTGTCCCCTCCCAGCCTCACCACTACTTTGCTGAAGCTGGGCCTTGCGACAATAGAACCGACTGAACCTGTTTTTTTCCAAACTTGCTTGCACTTTCTTCTCTACCATTCTGGTTGTCGGTTTTCTACTGTTATCTCCTGTCGACCGCCCGTTTGTTCTCCTCGACTAGTGCTTCCTCGGCGTACTTCAGCCTTTCTTCCATTGCCCCCGTTTTCTCTTGCTCTGTCGCCAACTGCCGTCTCCTGCTCGGTGAGATTCATTAGCAGTACACTCAGGGCGAACACCATTTTCTTCATTTTTTCCTCGGACCTCACAATGCCTACACTTCGCGTCAGCCTCCTCTCCATTCGGTTCTGCACGTGGGTTCATTTTCAAACCCACCACGCATCCTGAACACTTTACAGCTTTTTTAACCATGTCTTTCTGACACCGATTGCCCTTATGACTTGTCCCACCCGATAAATACAAAGCACGAACCCTGCCCTACAAAAAAAAGAAGGTCTGAGCTCTACTACAAACAAAACTTTGCGTGTTCAATGTGCGTGCACCTTCCCCATGGAGTGGCAAGAGAAAAAACACAAAGAAAGAAACACACACGCGCACAAACTAGTGAATACCTAGTGACTGACCCCCGAAAAAGCTGTGCAATGTAATAAGTGCTACAAAAGTTTTAACTGCTGGCTTAATAATTATAAAGGCGAGCTCAAAACATGCAAAACCACTTATCTTCGCAGTCAATTGGCAGCGCTCAAAAAACAAGTCGATTCACCGTGCCAGTCCAAACTGAAATCCTGAAACTGAAATGCTCATACACTGTCGCGCTACCTGGCGGAATTCAGGAGCGTGCTCTCAAGAATAATAAGTAGGCAGACGCCCCCAATTCTGTTTTGTTCAGCGATTCTAGCCGCAGTTTTAACGCGTTAGCAAAAACCAACACTTTGTATGTATCAAGCATCAGTGAATATACCAGACCGTCCGTGACACGATAAATGTGATTCGTTCTTGTGAGACATGAAGTTTTTGTGAAAGCATGTGGCAACTCACGCTTTTGATCTTAGCCCGCACAGTACACATATCAGCTTTGCAAGATTTCTGAACCCACTTTTCATAACTAAATGTTAACGTCTGGCCATTCCAGTTATAACTTGCTTTCTTTTACGTGCGTGTAGCATTCGTCAGTGTTTTGAAGTGCATGAATCTCATAACATTCATTGTACACGAAAAGCAGCGCAGACTTGCGATTTGCGTTTCTAAACCGTGGCCTACAGTGCGCTGGTTGTTTTTTTTTTTTTGCACTCATCAATAGATGGCGGCACCCTGCAAGCGATTCCTTTCTTGCCGAGTATCGGAGCGAAACGATCTTTGCACGCTCAGCTAAACCTGGTGATCTCGCAATGTGGGCGCTGTGCGTGATAAATAACGCGTTGTTGGTGCAATCGAAGTCATTTGGTGGAGCGATTGTCGCAGATTAATTTCATCAGTGATTTTCGAAGAAACCGTCTCGACGTCGAAGATTTTTTCACTGGACGTAGGTGGTTGTCAACGCGCTGAGAGTGACAGCGACGATGAACCATCAGCTGGTAGCTCACAAGCAGAGAGCTGCACATCACGCCCTTTCGTGCGTTAATGTAATTTCAGGCTCGTAAGTCACTTTGGGTGTATTTATTGTATACTATCATTCAGTGAGCTCAAAATGTAAGCATAGTTTTTCTTGTCCAATGAATTTTCCCAATTACAGTGGATATTACAAAGCGCCGCATGGCGCCAACCCGCTCGAGCTCGACCAGCGAAGTGAAATGGTTAGAGGAATGAAACATGCAGTAACGACTACATTTAACGCTACCTTCTCCTGCATTTCACCGGTGCCGTCCAAACGACGTCGTTGTTCGACAAATTTTCGCAATTTTGACGTTGCGAAAGACGTACGCGTATCGATTTCCTTTTTTATAATGAGCTGATGGAACCTGAAACATCTGAGTGCAGGGAATTGCACACTGTTAGAGTCTGGTCGTGGCTGTCACACAAGCGCTACCCAATGGGAAGTTGAATGCTTGTGTTCCATTAAAGAAGCAGCTGCATGATGTCTACAGCGCAAGTACTGACGACGGAAAAATATGTTTGCAAACCATCGCTACGGTAAACATTCGGTCCTGTGCAGCCGCGATGGCGCTACTCACTGGGGGCCTACTACTGAGGCCAATTCGACCGACAACCTCGGTACTAATGTTCTCGGAGTGCCGTTCAGTTATTACGTGAATTCAAGCTCGCGCAGTTTACTGTAAAGTGCACAGGATTACGCAAAGCATCGTTGCTACATCGTCGATCAGCTGACACTACCACTATTTGCACTGCGCAAGAAATGAGGTAGCGAAAATTCAGCAGTTCCTGTTGGTTGGGAAAGTACTTTGGTTTGATGTACATTGTTTTGATGATCAAGAATTCATCTAGTAAAAGCGGCTCGGGGTGTACGTCCGTGCGTTCTATTTATTCTTATGCGAATTCGCGTGTTGATCATTCTTCCACAGCCGTATTGGACTGTACGGTGCGCCACCTATAGGCCGTGGAATTGCGAAATTCCGCACTTATTTGTTCATTGTGTTCGACAGACACTAATGCCGTTCGTATGTGTAAAGCTTTTTTTTTAATCAATTACCATAAGGACCTGAAAAATGATGGCGAAATCCTCCTTCTTTTATTTCAAATCTTTCTTTCCTCCTTCTTTTATTTCAAATCTTTTATTTCAATGTTGTTAAGTTGCGAACGCTGTTCCGTGTCAGCTGATTTAACTGACAAAGTGCTGACAGCATAGACACTTTAATGAAGCTGCTGAATTTAGGCTCGAAGTTGCCGTACTTCACAAGACACTTACTGTGCTGTAGTAACTCTTCCGTTACTAGAACACAGTAGCTACTGGCAAGAACTATTGCGACAGCAAAAGTAGGTGCAACAATCTGTGGTGGAAACAATGCTCAACCAGCCTGCGCACAGGTATATTCGAGATGAAGTGACAGGACACGTACCGACGAGTCGACTTGAAAAATGTATATCAGTGTGCCGAGTATTCAGATGCTGGAGGGGCTGGTGAAGCTAGCGCAGGAAAAGCTGTGACATCTGCACAAAATTTCGGAAGAGAAGTAACTAGTGTGGCCTGGATGACCTAAACGCCACTTCGTATACACATCCTCCTCCCTTTTTCAACCGAAAATGCTTCAACCAAAAGTGGTCCTGTCCATCCTTCCACCAAATATGCTCCAGTCGATAATTACCTTCCCTCTTCAACAACCCATTTTAAGAAGCGCCTTCTTGGTTTCACTTAATAGAATAACGCACAGAAAAGCTCTGTGACTTTTTGCGTGCGTGGTGGTGTCTCGTCACGGGGTGATATTCTAGACACATATACTCTCTGTAGCAGACAGCAGTGGTCATGGAATATTGCAGAGTGGGCATAACTGAACACTGTCTAGCTCTGTTATAATGATTGATTTGATTGATTGAAATGTGGGGTTTTACGTCCCACAACCACCATATAATTATGAGAGAGGCCGTAGTGGAGGGCTCCAGAAATTTCGACCACGTGGCGTTCTTTAACGTGCGCCCAAATCTGAGCACACGAGCCTACAACATTTTTCCCTCAATCGGAAATGCAGCTGCCGCAGCTGGCATTCGATACCGCGACCTGCGGGTAGCTTTATTACAAGTTGTTTAATCACATATGATATACTAATACACGCACTGCCACTTAATTGTCTATAATGAGTGTTTTGTGAGCATTTACTGCCCATTAGTGTTTCATTGGAAGTCACTAGAATAGAACTCGCGACATGGCTAAGCAGTGCTTATGTCGAGCACAACATTTTCAAATATCCAAAAACCGTAATTCAAAGTTTTCTATCTCAGCCCTTTATTACTTTGTCGATGATTTTCAAATCTTAAGTATCACTCCACTCGTTCTTGCTGTGAGCACGTAACTTTCTGTGACGAATTAAGCCAACACGGTACTGTTTACTTTTTTTGATTAGTCATTCATGTGAATTTCAACTATCTTTCTTTTTTTCCTGCAGGTGTTTCAAAGCTTTCCGTATGTTGTGTCTGTCACAGACTCGAACAATGATACCATATTTGAATGCATGGAAGCGAACAGAACCGAGTTTGATCCAGTTGCAAAGACAGCCACATTCGTATGGATATTTCAGGCCCCGGATTCCCCTGACAGGTGCGGCACGTGAGCTTGTCATTGCGTTCATACACTCACGTCATTCAAATGTTCAGAAAGCTTTAAAGCATGAATTATTGCGAAGAAAGTTAGCCAAATTTCATGTGGTAATATGTCATACCTTCCTTGCGATGCCACAAGGTACCGCCAGCAAGTGAAGCTAGCTTCTTGATTGATATAAGCTTCCATTTTGTTGAGGCATGAATGAATATGTAAGTTAACCACGTTGATTTTTTCTGCTTATGCTTCGCAGTCATAGAGAATTCGCTAAAGCCGTTATTCATTATGTGTCAATAATTCTGTCTGTTACCTCGAGCACAGTACCTCTAAACGATTAACATATCTCAAGATTGCACTCACCAAAACGAAGACATCACCGCGCTGCACATGGTACTGCAAGTATAAACTGTATAGTAAGCTTGGGTTCTCCAGCGAGCAAGTAAATACAGCGATGCGGATGTTTTTATATTTCTTGTTATCGAAATGTTGCAACCATGAATAGGGATGTTATAGTTCGAGCACATATGCATAACTGTAATGTTTCTAGTAAAAAAGAATATTTTCGAAAGATTTTAAGTGTAACCCTTCTGTTTTTGGTCCCCTTGGTACCCTACGTTTTTCATTGCCATGCACCAACTTTGGTTAAACGAAATGTGCTGCCTACAAATGGTAACCGAATCTAATCGTCACTTGTGCATCACAATGCTATTCCCAATCAGTGAAGCAACCGCAGAGGTTGATGCATATCGTCCAACTTTTCGCCATGTATTGTATGATGAGTTAAGATATGCTTCAAATGCAAAGCTACGATGTGACGATAAGATTTCACATCAATAATTACAGGGTCGAGGTACCACTGCCACAGAAGGCGGGACAAGAGCCTGGAACGGTAGAATTTTTGGACCCTTTTGGTAAGTAATGTTCATCAAAAGTAACTGTATAAAAATACAAATACCAGGCCTGCACGGAAGGCGCAGCACCGTCACAGCGAAAGCTAGAAGAGCGGCCTTTCAGAGCCTTTTAGAAACATTCATTGGGTAACTACTGCAAGCACACTTGCTTGATATCTACTACGTCATAATTAATAAATTTATTTGGGTACTAGGCTGGCATTCAATATGCTATTTTTCGTCATTCTCTGAGAAGCGTGGTTATCCGCTAAACACTTGCAAGTAATCTTGTGGCAATCGTTCGTGCAATGGCTGACGACGATGAGGGAATATAGCCGAAGTGGTATGCGCCACAGTTAATAGATGAACAAGAACAAGCTTACGTGGTAGGTTGGAGCATCGCACGGCCCACTCGTTATTGCTATTCGCACTGTGCGACGACTGGTTGTTACTTTACTGATTTAAAACGCTTTATAAGTTGTATTAAGCGATTGCTTGCCTTACATCAAGCCTGCCAAGGCAAGTTTGACAACAAATCACAAGCACCCCCGTAGTTGAGTGGTAGATTGCTAGGCTGGCATCCTGTGGACCCGGGTTCTCGAGCCCCACTGTGTCATTCGTGCTAGGTCATGCCTGCCTAAGGCAACATTTACAGCAAGTTACAAGCACCGGAGTAACTCAGTGGTAAAATACTGGGCTGGCACCCAGCGGACGCGGGTTCAGACCCAACTGGTCATTGGTGCTAGGTTTTCCGTTTTTAATTTCGCGTTATGGGGTTACGAACACTGGCGGTGGTGACGGACAACTGCACGTGACCGGAGTTGTGATCTCATAACAGCTTTCGGTGTAAAAGGCTAAGACTATTCAGATTTATGTGGTTGTTATGGTTGGCGTAACGGCAGTATTTCCCCTCGCATGCCGCAATGGTTATTTTGAACCATTCAAGTTCTCTCACACACAAGATTCCTTCGATAAGACTTCCTATTTTCGCGACATATGGCGCAGACAGACACGTTGTTTAGAATTAGATTCAGCAACTAACGGGCATATGTACGTTCTATGCAAGGCCTTCCACTTTCTAAACATCCACACTGAAATACCACATCTGTGATGATATCAAGACTGTGCTCTCAGAACACAATTTTTGAAGCACTCAAAGAACGGATATGATGACAATCTTACTTTATCTATATATCCAACACAATAAAAATGTTAGAAATGAACACACAAGCAATCTGTCAGCTATAAAATGACTAAAAGAACCCGAACGCCCCTCCCTAATCAGTCGTCAGCTTATTGACAGCAGTGAAAAACCCTGACCAAGCAAGCATCAGAGAGTTGCCAACGCAATTGTGTTGTTTGCTTTTCCTCTTCGTGTAAACACGTCAGAGCTCGTTCTTGAAGTCGTGCAGCTTCCACTTGCACCAAAAATGTTTCATCACCGACTACTTCGAACGTGATAGCACTAGCTTATTAAAAAAAACTGCTGCAAAGCACAAATATCAATGGGTGAATGACGTTCCTTTGTGAAGAAAAACTAAGGCCAGCATGGCGAAGAACTCCAGCGACCATATAGGGTCAAGTTACGAATCTTACGTCCAACACTGGGGAAGCGCAGCTTCCCCAGTGTTGGCATAGGTTTCAGGTCTGCACACCATGCTGTTAATCTTTGTAATTGATGATTTTTGAGGACACGCATACCGAGTAGCAGCCTTTAGTGTGTGCTTGTTGATGTCACTTATGTACACTATTGACAAAATGTTCCGTTCCGGTATATGTTGAAGCCCTTAGTTACCAGAAAAGTTGAATGATAATTATACTGGCTAGCCGTCGCAATAGAGACGTGCTGCTAGGTGTGAATGTGGCTGTATCTACGTCAAACATTCTATAGCTTGATGATTGATGTGTGTGTTTTAACATCCCAAAACCAGAATTTGATTATGAGAGATGCCGTAGTAGATGGCTCCGTCGTTTTCGACCACCTGGGGTTCTTTAACGTGCACCCAAGTCTGAGCACACGGGCCTACAGGATGCTCACGGCCGCCGAAAATGCATCCGCCGCACTCAGGATTCAATCCCGTGATATACGGGTCACCAGCCGAGTACCTAAGCCACTAGACCACCGCGGCGGAAAACACTACTATAGCTGTGAAACTCCACAAAAATTGCCCAAGCTTTCATTATCACTGTACAATAAGCATTAGTTTTAATAAGGCACGTTTCACTTTTGTGTTATAGGGATTCCTATGATGGAAGGATCAGCCGGGCCTTTTACACTCCTATTCTGGCGGCAACCGACATTATATATATATATATATATATATATATATATATATATATATATATATATCATTATATTATATTACAGGAGCATAGCAGCGCCAGCTCTGTGCCAGCGTGAAAGAAGACGTTGAAGTCCGGGTGGCTCGTGCTTCCCGGCCTCCTGCCTGAACCAGCTCGTTCGCGGCTAACACTTCTTGAATAATAACAAGTGCTTATACGTGAACTCGTTTGTTGCATTTGGTGTAAACATCATGGTAACGTCAGTGGAGCTCCGCAGCCGTAAGCTGCCATCTGATTCCGCAATGACCGAGCGCGTCGACCACCCACAAGCATTTTTCACGTTACCGCCTGTCATGTACCCTGGTGTACTTCGTCTGCGTGACCCACCAGTCTACAATGGCACTGAAGATCACGATGTCGAGGACTGGCTCGCAGAGTACGAGCGTTCTAGCGCGATTAGCAAGTGGGATGACCCTGCGAAGCTGACTCACGTCATCTTCTACCTGACAGATTTGGCCAACTTATGGTTCACTAACCACCAAGCCGACATCCCCACCCGTCATTTTTCAAACAGACCGTGACGCCGTTTTTCCGTCGTCCAGCTATGTGCGAACTTTGCGCTTAACTTGGCCTGCGGGGACAATTTCGACGAAATGGTGAGAGCTTCACGAGCTACATTGAGGATGTGATCGGACTCTGTAGGCGAGTGAATGAGAGGATGATGGAGGCTGGCAGAATAAAGCGTATAATGAAAAGCATTGACGATGACGCTTTTCATATGCTTGTGGCTAAAGACCCACAGACCGTCACGGCCGTGATTCACCTCTGTCAAAGTTTTGATGAAGCTGCGCAAGCAGCGAATTTTTATACACCGCGCAAATACGCATACAGCGGATATTTCGGCTTTAGAGTGCAAAAGCAGTGGCCCCGACTACACCATATTGATGCCTCAAATTCAACAGTATATCCGGGAGGGAGTTGCTCGACAGCTCTCTCTTGTGGCCACCATGAATGAGACCCCCACAACACTGGACCACTCACTTCGCCGTGCTATTCAGATGCAAGTTGCCGAGGCTCTCCCTTCGCCCGCGTCCCCAATATCAGTGGCTGCACCGCTGACTTATGCAGAAGCCGTCCGCCGACCTTCTGCCCAACCGCCGCTCCCTTCATACAGTCCAGCCACCAACAACTACAGGTCACCGGTTTCAGTTTATCCGGTAAATCGGCCCATTCCACCACCTCGAGCACCTGCCAACTCTTGGCGTACTCCGGATAACCGGCCCATCTGCTACAACTGTGGTATTCCAGGACATGTCGCGCGCTATTGTCGTCGCCGCCGATTCTATTTTAATGACGCTTAGCATTCCGGCAACATTCCTCGGCAATAAGAATCACATGTTACATCTGATGCACCTGACCCCCGCTCACGTCGACCAGACTTTTCAGCCCACGTCGATCTTCTTCACCCCGTCTCTGGTCTCCTTCTCCCATGCTTCGCCATTCTAACAACGCCTAGGAGGAAAACTAGCAGTCGCAGTTCCTGAGGCGAGAACTGCGCCACCGACAGAATTTTTAACGCCACATCTTTTGCGCCCTTAGCGAGACTGCCGTGTTTGCGGACGGTTTCGCCACAACTGCTCTGGTCGACTACTGGTGCCGCTGTTTGTGTAATCAATGAAGTGTTATGCCACAAACTGAACGAAGTGAACGACTCCTCCACTGGTTGACATTTTTTACGGACAGCGAGTTCGCAGCACGTCCAGTCTTCTGCAACATGCACTGCTCGTGTTGTAATTCAAAGGGTACTTTACATCGTTGAATTTGTCGTCCTTCCACGTGCGTCTTATGAAATCTTCCTGGCATGGAACTTTCTTTCAGCTGATCATGCGGTTGTCGACTGCGCTCGTGCACTACTTGTTTTGTTTCTGTTCAGCACGACATTCATAGATCTCCCTTGCTCACCCAAAAAGGTAATCGTCGTCGTTGACGTCGTCATCTCTGCTTTTTCGGTCACCGGGGTGTCTATTTTGTGCAACTCCGTCCCTGATTCAATTGCCCTCTTTATGCCGTCGCATGAATGCGCTCTTCGCCGGAACCTTGTCGTCCCGTTTGCCCTCACAACGCTTGCCGATGGTTCCAGTGCCGCATACGTGTGCGATCCTTTCCCTTGTCCCGCTACCTTATTGCATGGCGAATGCATTGAGCGTCTTGACGCTTATGATGCCATCTTTCCTTTCGATGCCCCTTGCTATACGACGCCAATGTCTGTCCGTAGATGCTGTCACGGTTGCCACCGTACCCTCACTACCTGACGAAGACGTTCTGTTGCGCAGCGTGGACACCGGGCTTACGCAAGACCAGCGCAATCAGCTCATTCAACTACTTGACCGTTTCCGCGCTACTTTCGACCACGGACAAACTCCCTAGGGACGCAGGCCAGTCGTTGCTCACCATATTAACACTGGCCATCATAATCCGCTGCGTGACGTCATCATTCAACAGGCCGATGAGATGCTACAACGTGGTGTCATGCAACACTCACACAGTCGTTGGGATTTGCCAGTGGTCTTCGTGCGAAAAAAGGATGGCTTCATTAGGTTTTGTGTGGATTATCGGCGACTAAACATGATCACACGCAAGGGTGTTTATCTTCTGCCACGCATCGTTGACGCTTTGGATTGCCTTCAAGTTGCGGAGTTTTTCTCTTCATTGGATCTGTGCTCTGGATATTGGCAAGTGCCAATGGCCGAACCAGACCGTTCAAAAACGGCATTTGTGACCCCTGATGGCTTATATGAATTCAATGTAATGCCCTTCGGTCTTTGCAATGCGCCGGCGACTTTTAAAAGGATGAAGGACAGTGTCCTCAGGGGACTGAAATGGCACATTTGCCTTTGCTATTTAGATGACATAGATGTATTCTCTGCAAATTTCGAAACTCATCTTTCCTGTCTAGAACAAGTTCTCCAGCGCCTTACGGCAGCCGGGTTGTAACTGAACTTTAAAAAATGTCTTTCGGTGCCCGCAAGCTCGCAATTCTTGGCCACGTCGTCTCAAAAGAAGGAATATCGTCAGACCCTACCAAACTGCGTGTCTTTGCCGAGTACCCCAAGCCTACTACCCTAAAGAAGTCCCGTAGCGTCGTAGGCTTGTGCTCGTATTTTCTGCGTTTCATCCGCAATTTCGCTTCTATATTCGCTCCCTGACCCACCTTTTTTCCAGTAGCGTGGAACTCTCGGGCTGGAATTCCCATTGCGATGACGCATTCACGACGCTGAGCCGGCTACTCACGTCTCCGCCAGTTCTCCGCCACTTCGATACCAATGCACCTACTGAAGTTCACACGGATGCTAGCGGGGTCAGCTTCGGTGCTATTTTCGCTCAACGCAAGGATGGCTGCGACGAGTACGTTGTCGCCTATGCCAGCTGTACCCTTACGAAGGCAGAGTCCAACTATTCCGTCACGAAAATGAAGTGCTTGGCTATCATTGGGCTATAGGAAAATTTCTCACTTATCTTCATGGACGCCAGTTTGGTGTTGTCACAGATCACCATGCCTTATGCTGGCTAGCGTTCATGAAACGCCCTACTGGCCGCCTCGCTCGCTGGGCTTTCCGCGTTCAGGAATATGACATCCGTGTTATCTATCGCTCAGGACGCAGACATTCAGATGACGATGCCCTATCCCGTTCTCCGCTGCCTCCTGACCTTGCCTGCTTGCCAGCTGCCATCTGTGATTCATCATCGTTGAGCATCAGCGACATGCCATCAAGAGCAGCGCAAGGATCCCTCGATCAATTCGCTGATCGACCTGCTCTCTCACTGATCGTCACAATCAACTTCACGCTCTCTCTCTCTCTCGTCAAGCAAGGCACTCTGGTGTTCGTGAAGGCTTGTTGTAAGCCGCAATCACCTGACGGAAGGCCGTAGGTGGCTCCTTGTTATCCCCTGTCATTTGCACTCAGACATCTGCGCTGCCTTTCATGATGACCCCCAATGTGGCCACGCTGGAGTATTCAAGACTTACTCTCGCCTTCGTCTAAGATATACTGGCGTGGCATATATGAGCACGTTCGTCAGTGCGTTCGGTCATGTACCACGTTCCACGCCGCAAGACGTCTTGTCACAGCACTGCTGGACCTTTGCAACCTTAACCTGTTCAGCGAGACCATTCGATTCCGTCGGAATACACATTTATGGTCCTCTATCCAACACTATTTGAGGCAACCAGTGGATTATCGTCACCGTTGATCATTGGAAACGCTACGCTTAAACATCTTCGCTACCTTCTACCACTGCGAAAGACGTTGCGTCCTTTGTTTTTCACCATCTGATTTTGTGACATGGTGCACCTCATGAGCTACTGAGTGACCGTGGACGTGTGTTTCCCTCGAACACCATCGACGAGCTGCTTGAGGAATGTAGCGCTGTCCAATAAAAAACCTCGGCATACCATGCTCAAATCATTGGCAAGAAAGAACGCTTTAATCGTACCCTTGGAGATATGCTTGCCATGTACGCGTCTGACGACCACACTAATTGGGACCATGTGCTCCCTTTTGTAAAATACGCATATAACTCTGCGCCACAAACAACCACCGGCTTCTCCCCTTTCTTTTTTCTGTACGAACGTGAACCATCATGCTCCATGGACACCATTCTCCCTTACAGACCTTTTGTTTCCGAAGCGACGCCTGTTTTTGAAGCAGCTGCTTATGCCGAAGAGTGTCGTCAACTCGCTTGCTCGTTTACGGCGCAATACCAATGGCGCCGGAAAACTGACCACGATGCTTCTGCGTTAATGCCCATTATAACCCAGGAAATTTGGCTTGGTTCTGAGTCCCGTCTACCCCTCCCGGTCTTTCATCAAAGCTTTCGTCGAAATACCATGGCCCCATACCGTGTGGTGCGACAAACATCTCCCGTTAACTATGAAGTTCTGCATTTCCGATGGAGGCGGAAATGTTGTAGGCCCGTGTGCTCAGATTTGGGTGCACGTTAAAGAACCCCAGGTGGTCGAAATTTCCGGAGCCCTCCAGTACGGCGTATCTCATAATCATATGGTGCTTTTGGGACGTTAAACCCCACAAATCAATCAATCAAATCAACTATGAAGTTGAGCCCATTGGTTCACCTTCGGACCAATGCTGCTGTGGGCATGAAACGGTACACTTATCACGCCTCAAACCCTGATCCCCTGTCGTGTAATTTCCTTAGATCGCCAGGTTGGCTCTTTTTTGCGTGGGGAGTGATTGTACCGGAGCATAGTGGTGCCAGCTCTGTGCCAGTGCCAAAGAAGACGTTGACGTTCATGTGGCTGTTGCTTTCCGGCTTCCTGCCCCTTAACCAGCTTGTTGCGGCTAACGCTTTTTTAATAATAGGTGTTTATACGTTAACTCATTCGTTTCTTTATATATATATATATATATATATATATATATATATATATATATATATTTATATAATTAGGTGTGGGATATGGCACAACGGGAGCGTTGTCAACAAGGATAAATATATTTATTACTTACTCCTCATCAGCGCCACGAATCAACAACATACTTTCCCGCCATTTCAACATAATCAGGCAAAGCAAACGACTAACTTCTATTTTCGCGAAGCCACCTCACGTGGTGTACCGCCGGGATAAAAATCTGAAGGACATTCTTGTCAGAGCAAAAACAAACACCCCCAAAATTCAATCAGGGTGCCATGCCTGCGGAAAAGCTCGATGCAAGGTATGCCCACAGATGGTCACAACACGTGAATCCAAAGCGAACTTCTCGGATTTCAAATTCTGCTTAACTGAAAGCCTTAATTGTGACTCCAGTAACATAATATACATGCTACATTGCAACATCTGCGGACAAGAATATATCGGCCAAACAGACACGCCATTTCGGCTGCGGTTCAATAATCACCGGTACCACGCCACTTCACTGCCGAAGCTACCTTTATCTAGACATCTGTGCCTGCAAAAACCACAGTTTTGAAAATATCAGCGTAACTCTTTTGCAGTCCAGTTTCTCAAACAGACGCGAGCGCGAACAGCGTGAGGCATATTTTATATTCAAATTTCGTACATTAGTAGCCGGCATCAACGAGGACCCAAAAACCACAAAAAGAACAAAACGTGACGATATACTGGCGAAATGTAGAAAGAAGAGGCTCGATAGTTCTATGCTTGGGGATGACAAAAAAACGCCCATTTTTGTAAATGAGCATTTGACGCAGAAGGGCAAGGCATTGCTTGCAGCGGCAATACAAAAAAAGAAAGAAGCCGCATGGAAATTTGTCTGGACATCCGGTGGCAAAATCCTTGTACGCAAAGATGAAGGATCGCGAGCGATACACATTGCGGATGAGACAAGCCTGGCTAAAATTAGAAATTAGATGTGGCATATGTCATAACAAATTGAAAAACATTTCACTATGACTGATCTTGTAAATAATCAAAAGTATTACAGTGTTGAAGACTTTAATAGGGCATTTCGATCCGGAAAAGGCTTGTTTAAAGCCTTGCATATAAATTGTAGAAGCATAAAAAGAAAGCTCGACGACATTGCTAATTTCATATGGTCTATAGCTATCGGATTTGATGTGCTAGTTTTCTCCGAGACATGGATTACTTATAAAAAAGATGCGCCGTTCTTTCCAGGCTTTAGTCATGAACTTCTCTGTCGTAACCAGCAAAAAGGTGGAGGTCTTGCTATTTATTTTAAGGATACGCTTTCGAGTGAACTGCTTGATAAGTATTCTGTTATGAACGATGATGTTGAATGCATTACAATGTGTGTTGGCCCATTCATAGTAATTGGCGTATATAGGCCACCACATGGCCACAAAAAGAAATTTATTGAGTTTCCTAATGTTGTGTTATCCACTGTTCGCGGGAATACTCCTTGCATAGTTATGGGTGACATAAACATTGACCTCTGTTCCAATGAACCTTATGCCAAAGATTTTGAAACGCTCTTACTTACATATGGAAGTACAAATTTTATACGTTCACCTACTAGGATTACATCAATAAGTGCTACGCTCCTTGATATATGCGCCTCAAATTTAAGTTCAGAGAATATAAAATCCGGGGTATTTGCGTATGACATAAGTGATCATATGCCCATCTTCTTTCTTGCACGAGTTACTTCTCAAATTGGTCAGAAAACAGAGACATCTTTCCACCGAATTAAAAACAGCAAAACACGGGAACATTTTTTTCAGCTAGTTCAGAACATAGATTGGACCACTGTTTATAGACAAGAAAATCCTGATGATGCTTATAACACATTCATGACGTTATTGAGTACTAGCTATGATGCGGCATTTCCACTTCAGAAGCGCTCACGTGGCAGAAATAAGAAATGCAGAAAGCATTGGATAAATCGTGATCTTTACCGGCGCATAAAAATAAAGAATAAATTGTATCATGATTTCATCCGTTCGCGGAACACAGACGCCTTAGCTGAGTACAAGAAATACAGAAACGTTTTAAATTCAGAAATACGGAAGGCTAAACAGAACTACTATGAAAAATTATTTGAAAGCATTTACAATGACCAGAGGAAGCTATGGGAGGTCATAAATGGGCTTACGAACAGAAATAAGGGTTGTAATAGGACACAGGACCTAACAATTAATGGTCAGATTTTCAGTGGTGAAAGGTTGGCCAATGTCATGAATGAACATTTCATAAATGCGGGTTCCTTTATTTTAACGGATGAAAAGCGAGATAATGCTCCAACTCCTGATAAGTCTCCTTTGCCGTATTCTATTTTTTTCGCACCCACAGATCCGGTTGAAGTAGAAAGATTAATCAGAAAACTTAAAAACAATGTTGCATCAGGGATTGATGAGATAGGTTCTGTTGAGTTAAAAATGGTGTCACCATTGATATTTAAAGTCTTGGCCTATATTATCAACCTCACCCTCACTAACGGTGTATTTCCAGAGCAGCTAAAAGTAGCAAAAGTCACTGCAGCACATAAAGGTGGTGATATCAATACTTTGGCGAACTATCGACCTATATCCGTGCTTCCAACAATATCAAAAATATTTGAAGGGGTTATTTATGATAAACTTGCATCCTTTTTTGATAAGCACAAAATAATAACAAAAAGTCAGTATGGTTTTCAAAAAAATTAATCAACAGAACAAGCTCTACTGTATATCAAAGATAAGATAATCGAAAATATGGAAAACAAAAAATATACTCTTGGGCTCTTCCTCGATCTTCAAAAGGCATTTGACTCCATACAATTCAAATCATTGATTCATAAATTATCAAGTTATATGGTGCGTGGAGTCGCACTACAACTGTTTAAAAGTTACCTAGAAGATCGTTATCAATATGTAAAACTGAATAACACTATTTTTGCAAAGATAAAGTTGAACCAAGGAGTCCCACAAGGGTCTATACTGGGGCCATTATTGTTCCTTGCCTATATAAATGATATTGTCGATATAGCTCATTCTCCTGAACTTATAATGTACGCTGACGATACGAATGTTTTCTTTTCATCAGACAATCTAATATCACTTGAGGTCAGTGTAAATAATTATCTAAGCAATCTTTCAAATTGGTTAAGGCAAAATGGACTGCGCTTGAATGCAAAAAAACAACCTATATGATATTCCGACCTTTAAACTAACCTATTAGTAACATAGCTGTAAAATTCGAAGGAAATTGCATCGCACATGTTAGGGAACAAAAGTTTCTTGGTGTATGGTTTCAGGAGGAATTAAACTGGAACACACATGTAAATCATCTGCTCACTGCATTTCCGCGAATAGTTGGTTGTTTTTTTTTCAGAACAATGCACTTAATCCCATTGAGGTTAAAAATAAGTATGTACTATGCACTCTTCCATTCTAAAGTAAGTTATGGGATGTTAGTCTAGGGAACGACATCACAAGGGAATTACCATAAGTTAATAACTATACAAAAGAAAATATTGCGCTGCTTTGAAAATTACAGGGGGAATCTACAAGACATGCGCACTGCTCCACTATTCATTAAACATTCCATTCTCAGAATTGATCAATTATATCATTTTGAATTACTTCAGTTAATACAAAAGACTAAGCTATATGAAGAAAGTTGCACCGGAAGACCACACTACAGTCTGCGAGAACAAAAGAAACGAGCTCCTAGAACAAGAACCCAGTATGAAAAACAAAGTATTGCTTACCAGGTACCTCAGGTTTTAAATACCCTTGCAGACCAATTGAACTTTAGGGCTAGTAGTGCGACTTTCAAGAAACAAATAAAGAACTTATTCATAACCACCGGTCTACACTATCGAAATTACGTAATGGAGTCTCATGCCTTTGCAAATGCTTAAATTGTTCATAAACTTCTATGTCAATTATACGAGTGTATACAGCGGAATTCATTGTATCCGCATGCATTTTGTGTATGTTTTTGAGTTGTTTCATTGATATTGTTTAGTTGTGAATTTTAACGAGAGTGACCTCTAATTCTTAAAATGTGTTATGTAAACTTCTTATGCTATTTATGTTTGAATTTTGTGCTTACAATTTCAGGTTGCTTGAAACCAATGTATTTATTATATATATTGTTTGTCAGTGGTGATGTCTAAGCTATGCACTGTCACGGACTGCGGAGGGACAAGGGCCTTTGTCAGGCTGTTCGCCTTCAGCCCTTTGCCCCTGCAGTGAGCTCTGTATCCGGCTTACTGTAAATAAAAATACTACTACTACTACTACTACTACTACCCCGGAAAACTCAACTGCCTCCGAGAAGTAAGCCAGGAGAAAATTGGTGACAAAGATTGATAGCTGGAGACCATGCTTTTTTCTGACTGACTCGTACGTGTACACTGTCCTTTCTTATTTTTTTTCCACATGCACATACAAAGTGTTTACGTTCGCCTACCACTTCATGACCATTGAAGGGAAACGGACGAAGATTAAAGGTAAATAGCCGACCGACCCATTAACGAGAAACCTTTCCTTTACGCACGCCGACCGCCGCCCGCCGAACGACCCATTACGGAGAAACCCCTTTCTTTACGCGCGCCGTCACGGACCCTCCCGGCACCGCGGCGACAATCTTGGGTGGCCCGACACACGTCAAGAACTGAACAGCACGTGATATGAACCGTATGTGGATGTAGACGGACAGTTGGCTTCGTTCTCAGTGTTGACAGTGGTTCTTCCTCTTTTTTACTTTCTTTCTTTTCTTTCTTTTTTTTTCGTCTTTTTTCTCCCCCTTTTTTTCCTTTTTCTAGTTCCCTCTCACTCTCGCAAACGTCTTTCAAGGCGAGAAGGACGCGGCAGCAACGAAGTTTGGAAGCTCATGTCAGTATAACTGATCCCCTGATGAAGGGAGGACCCCTCCTGAAACTGTTGGGAAATAAATATATTTTTCCTTGTTGACAACGCTCCCGTTGTGCCATATCCCATACCTTCACGAAGACTAACTGGCCCATTGAATTATTACTCCGACTATATATATATATATATATATATATATATATATATATATATATATATACAACACTTTCAGTTTATGGGTGAATGAGGGAAATACGCTGTCTCAACCGTTCTAGCAGGTTGGCAGGTCTGCCCAATCAAGATACTGCCCAATGTGATCAACCGGCCGAGTAACACCGGAGTTGGAGAGAGCGTCCCTGTGTACAAGTGTTTGCGTCTCTTCGGATTGATAGGGAGCAACGTCATTCAACGTTCGAGCAAGGTTTGAAGAAAATCGCATCCATTGTATCAGCGAGCACCCGCAAGGTTAGGCATTCCGCCGGTTTCTCGCAAAGATTTTTGACTCGGAAGATACGTGGGAAGGTATCAAAACAAGCATTATAGCATGATTTACTGCACCCGTCAGCAAACTGGTTCCGTCAATTCATACACTGCAGACTCGAGAACAGCATATCAGACCTTAGTACAAAGAGAAGACGCACCTTGGTCACCTCACAGACTCGAAGGATGTTCACATAGTATTAGGCTTGACCGATGGTGTATCTGAGAGATTGACAGGCGCCTCGCTGGACTGACGCTCACCACCAGGCCAAGTGGCTTGCACCTCCACTCCAAGCCGAAGACTATGTCCTGAGAGGTGGCTTCCCAATGCTCCTCGAAGTGGCAGCTCGTGCGACGTAAGCCTCATCCTGTGCGATGATTGAACCCTTCTGGATTGATTCTCCCATATCGCAGTGAGTCTCTGTAGTGTGCATCTGCTGGCTTTCCAAATCATTTTCACCGGCTTCATGAGTATTCTCGTCGTGAACTAGAGTTTGCTTTAGCTGACGACCAGGAAAACGAAGAGGGCAGCTCAAAGGTTCACTAATAAGTTTCCGTGCACTTGATAACAGGCACTTGGTGAACGCAACTTTGGACACAAGAGCCACTATTACCTGTATCAGTGACGTTGTGTTCAGAAACGCAAGCTGCAGTTGCTAAAAAGAATCATGGATAAGTGTTCAATGAATCAATTCAACCACAAAGTCTTCGGGTAGCTACACATACAGTTGTGAATGGGGAATATAGGAAGGTACATTGTGAAAGCCTCACCGGAGACATAGTCGGTAAAGTGGATGACCATCCCCTGTTTCGATTGTAACGCGGCTAAAGTGCGGAATGAATGAGCAGCCGCAGAAGCCTTAGGGCAAACATCATCGGATATCGTCCAGGCATTCAACAGAGCCACACATGCAGTAACACGGTACCCACTATGATATCTAATGTATGGAATACCTTCATACTGCCACATTGAGTAAGCAGCGCCAAGAGAACAACGAAGAACACGCGCAGCGAGAGAAGACGAGGTTCTCTTCCGATCAGTTTGCCAGTGTTCTGGTACAATTAAAGTGAGTTTCCTGGATTCGACTGCTGCTGTTTCTGCATTGTGACACTGGTGGAAGTGCTGGGTACATGTTCGGGACGCCTGACAACTGCCCCGCATCTGGTCAAGAAAGACTTCCGCGCATCGACACCCCCGTTCACCGCAGCAGCCGGCGCCTGTTAGGCCTCAGCCCGGAGTTTGGTCCATTGCCGGAAAGCGTGACTGTGCCAGAAAGCATGTCGGCGCCTGGAAGCACTGGCCCCAACATGTCCAGCCCAAGCACGACACAGGTGACTGTTTTGAACCCTCGACTTCCGGTTGACTTCCACGGGAACGCATATGAGGATGCACATGACTGGCTCGAGGAATTCGAGCACACAGCGAATGTTAACGGTTGGAACACCACACAGAAATTGGGCTACGTTTATTTTCCGCTTCAAGACGGAGCCCGAACATGGTTCACGAATCGCGTGTGGTCGTCTTGGGACGAGTTCCGGCAGAAGTTCCTCGACACGTTCGCGAGCACTGAAAGACGAGAAATCGCACAGCGTCTCCTCGAGTCACGGATTCAGAAACCAAATGAATCCGTTACGATGTTTATTGAGGACATGGCGCGGCTATTTCGTCGAGCAGATCCTAATATGCCCGAAGCGAAAAAGGTTAGCCACCTCATGCGGGGCATTAAGGAGCAGCTGTTCGCTGGTCTCGTACGAAACCCGCCTACAACTGTGGGTGAATTCTCCAAGGAGGCGACATCTATCGAACGCGCACTGCATCTACGTTATCGCCAGTATGACCGCCCAACCCACAGTGCACCGATCAGCGTGGCAGCCACAACCACAGCAACAACACCCGACGAAGGTTCTTTGCGCCAACTAATACGAGAAATCGTACAAGAAGAGGTCAAGAAACTCGTCGCCAAACCGAATGACTGCGCGATCGCCTCAGTAACGGAAGTTGTACGCCAGGAGATCAGGCAAGCGCTCTCGCTTCCTGAGCCGAACACGAGCACTCCCGGGGCAAGCTATGCAGACGTAGTCCGCCGACAGCCAGCGAACGTGCCGACACCACATCAGTACCACCAGCAACATCCGACGACAGCGCCTTGGTACTACAGAGAAACTTCGATGCCGAGGCGGCCACCACTTCGCAAAACTGACATCTGGCGTACCCCTGATCATAGGCCCCTGTGCTTTCACTGTGGGGAAGCAGGCCACATCGTTCGGTATTGCCCGTATCGCGCCGCAGGGTACCAAGGGTTTCCTTCTACGGTTCCTCGGCGCCATTTCAACGGAACACCTGACGTCGACACGAATTTCATGACCCCACGGGATGTTCCTCCTGGGTTTCGGTCACGCTCACCCTCTCCTGGGCGTTATTCTCCTTCTTCTAGACGGAGCACCACTGACATGCCAAGATAAGAGGGAGATCTCCTAGTCCACGCCGGGGAAACTAAAAGCAGCGACCTCAGGGGGGAAGGTTGCGAATCGTCGAAGTGCTGAAAATCCCCCATTATTGCCGAGCGAAGAGAGACACATTTTCAATGAATCGACGAAAGATGGGGTTGTTACTGCCGAAGTTGCAATTACGAGTGAGAGTCTGGCAAGTGAGAGTCTTGCAGACACGCTCAGGAAGGTTAGAATGGAATGGACAGGACCGCAGATTAGGGGAGCTGGAGGGCAGCTACTCACACCTACGGGAAAGTGCACCGCAAGAATGAAGATAGGGGATGCATCCTTTGTCGCAACTTTTGTTATCCTTTCTGAGTGTTGCAAACAGGCAATCTTGGGGATGGATTTCTTGCGTGAATATGGTGCCATCATCAATATTCCGGACGGTGTACTGACCTTTTCAGCGGATCAAAGCGCAGCGCTACACCGAAAATCGATACGAGTCGTTGACGATGTGACCGTGCCTCCGTTATCGTGCCGCCTTGTTTCAGTCACCTGCAGCGAGCAGAATACTGGAGAAGGAATCGCTGAACAAGTATTGACGCTCCCACTCTCTCGCGGTGTTGCAATTGCCAGAAGTATCGTCAATGTTGTGTGCGGTGAAGCAGAGGTTCTGTTGACGAATTTTACCAACGAGCGACGACACATTACACAAGGCACTACAGTTGCCTACTTCGACGAGATCACCGAAATCCTCGAGTACTGTGTAGTACATCAGGACGAGCCGCAAACCACGTCAGCCCCACCACCTATTGACGTAAGCTCGGATTTGTCACCAGCGCAGAGACAGCGTCTAGTAGATCTTCTTCACCAGTTCAAAGACTGTTTTTCATCGACCTCGAGGGTCAGTCAAACGCCACTGACGAAGCATCGGATAATAACGGAGGAGACGGCAAGGCCAATACGACAGAACCCATACCGCGTAGCACCGAAAGAGCGCGAAGCAATCCAGGAACAAGCGAAGAAAATGCTCGACGATGACGTCATCCAGCCGTCAAGAAGTCCTTGGGCATCGCCGGTAGTGCTGGTTAAAAAGAAAGACGGAAGCTTGCGATTTTGTGTCGACTACCGCAAGCTGAACCGTGTGACAAAGAAAGACGTATACCCATTACCGCGCATCGATGATTCACTCGACAGGCTGAGGTATGCACGCTACTTTTCGTCAATGGACCTCAAAAGTGGGTATTGGCAAATTGAGGTCGACGAGCGAGATAGAGAAAAAACGGCTTTTGTAACGCCTGACGGGCTTTATGAATTTAAAGTCTTGCCGTTTGGATTGTGCTCAGCCCCCGCAACATTTCAGAGACTGATGGATACTGTTCTGTCAGGCCTTAAGTGGCAGACATGTCTGGTCTATCTGGACGACGTCATTGTTTTTTCAAAAACATTTGAGGAACACCTGAGCAGGATGCTATCGGTATTCAGGGCAATAAGATCTGCCGGCCTGACACTAAAACCCGAGAAGTGTCACTTCGGTTTCAAGGAGCTTCAATTTTTAGGCCATGTGGTGAGCCATGAAGGTGTTCGACCTGATCCCGATAAGATTGCGGCCATCAGAAAATTGCCGGTACCAAAAGACAAGAAAGCAGTCCGGCGTTTCCTTGGCCTATGCGCATACTACCGAAGGTTTATTGCCAATTTCTCCCACATAGCCTCACCGTTAACACGACTCACAAGAGAAGACGTTTCGTTCACATGAGGCGACGATCAACAGGTGGCATTTGACGATCTCCGACAACGCCTGCAGACTCCGCCTGTGCTTGCTCACTTTGATGAGGATGCTCCTACCATGGTCCATACAGATGCCAGCAACGTAGGTTTAGGCGCTGTACTCGTCCAGTGGCAAGACTCAGCCGAGAGTGTGATCGCATATGCTAGTAGGACGCTTTCCCGCGCCGAGTCTAACTACTCCACAACAGAAAAAGAGTGTCTTGCTGTCGTATGGGCGGTTATGAAGTTTCGTCCATACCTCTATGGTCGTTCCTTCCACGTAGTCAGTGACCATCATTCTCTCTGCTGGCTGACCAACTTGAGAGACCCGTCTGGTCGGCTCGCACGGTGGAGCTTACGCCTTCAAGAATTTGATATGACGGTCGTGTATAAGTCCGGACGGCAGCACGCAGACGCCGATTACTTATCAAGGTCACCGATAAAGCGTGACGATGACACAGACGATGACACAGACGATGAGAGCATGGCGTTTGTAGGAGTTGTTGACACCACTACGATTTCGTGCAAGCAGAAAGAAGACATTGAGTTGCTTCCTCTTATTGAATTTTTGAATGGCCGGACAACAACCGTCCCTAGAAGATTTGCAAGGAGCCTGCCGTCATTCTGCTTATGTAGTGGTGTTCTCTATAAGAAAAACTTTTCCGCCAGAGGAAACACCCACCTACTTGTCGTTCCGACGTCACTTCGTGAGGAGATACTTTGTGCTTGCCACGATGAGCCAACGTCTGGTCATCTCGGATACACACGCACATTGGCCAGAATCCAACAGAAATACTACTGGCCAAGACTTCCAGCTATTTTGAAGCAATATGTGCGCACGTGCCTCGATTGCCAACGACGAAAATCGCCACCGTTAAAACCAGCTGGACTATTACAACCAATTCAAGTGCCCACGGTACCTTTTTCCCAAATTGGAATGGATCTCCTCGGACCATATCCGACTTCCCATGCTGGCAACAAGTGGGTAATAGTCGCCACTGATTATCTTACGCGCTATGCGGCAACAAAGGCTTTGTCAAATGGCACCGCCGTTGAAACCGCACGATTCTTCGTAGAAAATATCGTCCTGAGGCACGCTGCTCCAACAATCATAATAACGGATCGAGGTGCCGCTTTCACGGCCGCGCTCCTGAAGACAGTGCTTGAGCTCAGTGGAACAGCTCATCGGAAAACCACTTCCTATCATCCACAAACCAACGGCTTAACAGAACGCCTCAACAAGACTCTTGCCGACATGTTGAGTATGTACGTTGACGTGGATCACAAGAACTGGGACGACATTCTACCGTACATCACGTTCGCCTATAATACAGCGCAGCAAGAAACTACACGAAGAACGCCGTTCAGTCTCCTTCATGGCCGTGAAGTGACGACGATGCTTGACGCCATGTTACTGCACGACTGCAATGACATCAATTTGGACGCTGCATCTTTTACCCAACGAGCAGAAGAAGCGAGGCAGCTTGCGCGCGTCCGAATGACCCAGCAGCAAAATTATGACGCCCAACGCTATAATCTGCGACACCGACATGTCGTCTATCGGGCCGGCGACAAAGTCTGGGTATGGAGTCCTATCCGCCGCCGGAGACTGTCCGAAAAATTGCTGAAGAAGTATTTTGGCCCCTACACAGTTTTACAACGCCTGAGCGACGTTAATTACGTGGTCGTTCCTGACAGCCCCTCGACAACTCGCCAGCAAAAACCAGAAATCGTGCACGTTGTGCGAATGAAGCCCTACTTTTCGGACTAATTTACACCATGCATCTACTCCACCGTCTTTTGTAGAAGAGCATCGGGACGCTGCTCTCTGGAGGGGGGCAAATGCCACATTGAGTAAGCAGCGCCAAGAGAACAACGAAGAACACGCGCAGCGAGAGAAGAAGACGAGGTTCTCTTCCGATCAGTTTGCCAGTGTTCTTGTACAATTAAAGTGAGTTTCCTGGATTCGACTGCTGCTGTTTCTGCATTGTGACAATACGACACAAATATATGCCCACCAGTGAATTTTGTGCAAGAAGCAATGAAAAGTGCTTTAAAGAACACGCTTGCCTACCATGAGAACAACATGATCATGTACGATGAAAAATTCCCGCCACCCGATTTTCGACTAGGCGAACTACTGTGACGAAATACTTTGGCATCCATACAAATGAACGCTCAAATCAACTACAGAAGGACTTCACACAATTGTTCATAGAGTGTTGCCGGCGAACTCTGAGATCGACCCATGCGAGACGCTGTCAAGCAGAGCTACTTACATTGTGCACATCAGCAAAACGCACAGCTATACTATTATGACATTAAGTTGGAGCTCTCTTGGGAGGAGCGGGAATTTTGTTATGGTTCACCGGTGAATTGTGGAAAAGAAAAATGAGGAATACGACGACCTAAAATAAGACGGTGTTACGACTGAGGCTTGTTTCATCCGTCACATATATATATATTTTATTCTATAGAACAAAGACTCTCCGGTTTTGCACTAAAGTTTCACTTATGTTCCGCCTGGTCCTCCTGACGAAATGTTTATATAAACATACCGTGTCAAACCAATGAAAGTCTATTTCTTATTCTATCTAGGTCGCGTAAATTTCCCCTAATACTCTCTCTCTCTCTCTTTATATATATATATATATATATATATATATATTTGTGTGTGGGTGTGTGTGTGTGTGTATTACCAGAGTGCTTCTTAAGGGCCCCTTTTCTTCTTGTTGGACACAATATAACTGAGATCTAACAGATATATATGCAAGGAAAGCATAGAGGAAAGTATTAGACCTAATATTTTCTCATGGGCAGGAACAGAACATGCGACCTTGGTATAATATATACATATTGTTACGCCTGGGAGTCAACACCGAACGTCAATGCCTCTGCAAAGGCAATCTGTGTAAAGGCGAGCGATCGAGCCCACCTGGCGTGATCAACTCAACGACGTCATCAAGCGGCGACGCCATTCTGTCACGCAACGCACAGCGAGCTCCCTCAGCCCACGGGCCCGTTGAACCAATAGGCGCCTTCCGGTCTGGCGAGTCTTACGCAATGCGTCGCAACGTCACTCATCCTTGGGTGGAACCACGCGCAGCGCCTCCGGATTTGATGAGCATGACGCGGCCCAGCGGCGGGGCCCATTGGAGGATTCTGACATCATGGCCAGTGGCGCCTATGGTTGGACGATGGTGACTCGAAGGATCCTCCCGGTGCCTATAAAAAAGGTCCGGCGGCACGTCGCCCGCAGTTTACGTATGCGGCAGGGAGAAGACATCTCGGCTCTTCGAGTCCCTAAGCTGTCCGCCCCAGTGCCGAATTCCTAACGCCTCTATTTATATGCTGTACATAAACCTTGCTTTAACTCAACGTCGTCTCGTCTGCTCGTCTATCAGCTCTGGGCAGAAGCAGTCGCGAGCTGAGTAACACACGCTACCAAACGACTGGTAACCTTGGCGGCGGAGTTGGGAGCAGTGGTGCCTTCGGGACCGTGTTGGCGTCTCGCCTTCATAACGATATATACACTGGGATCACGAAATTCAGCAGAAAACTCTGGCGCGTGGGCAGGCTCCACCAACACAGAAGGTGAAGAGGACCAAAGTAGAGCAGCTGGCCCAAGATCGGTTATACAATCTTGGGCCATATCCCACCCTTAAGCAACGACAACCGGAGCCAAGAGTATCGCACGGAATCCCGCTGATGCCAACCAGGTGATGTGACCAAGGTACATTGTAGCGAATCCCCCTTGTGTGTATGAGCCAAGGTATTTAGGTGACGAAACAAAACAAATTAGATCGATTGCTGGCTATGTGTCACGTTCAATAATATGGCGCGTTCTATGAAAACTGAAACATCTGCCTTCGGCTGAAGCCGCCTGCCTTCTTTGGTCATCGGCAGCGGGTCTCTTCATGTCAAGAACGCCGTTCATGTTTCCTTTTTCAATGAAACCAGGACCATGAGACTGCCGTCAAGACCTACGCCATCATACGATGACGACTTGCTAGCCTCTTTGGTGGCCGAAGGCGGGTGCACCACGCTGTAGGCAATAGAGTGCCCAGACTCCTGCTGCCCCAGAACACTGTTCACTCATCCCGAGGATACAACCTCTCGCTCAGGACTTTATCCACAACTGAGCTAATGAGGGGTGCTGTTCAAGCTCCTAGCACAGTGATCCCACCACAGTGAGCCCAATCACAACGTCTTTCCTGGCCAAAATGGTCACAGGCTTTGATTTGAGATCATGGGATAATGCCACCGACAAGCGGTGTACCATCACGTCACTCCACGTCATGGTGGACGCCTTGACAACTCCGAGCTCTTTGCTACTTCTTGCGATTGTCTCGGAATTCTCCGCCATCAATGCCATGTTGAAGATAGGCGCCTCACACGATCTTGTGGCCTCTTCTCCTGAGCAGCCCTGAGAGCAACGGCAATCTACAGGGTGTTTCAGTTAAAAAGCACCAAGCAATAAAAAATAAAAATGAGTGCTACGCGTCTCCAGCTAGCGCAGTATTGTTCTTAGCTGTATGTCGCACGCCAGAATATTTTTGGATCCGCCAAGCAGGGTATATTATAAATATTGCTTTTCGAACGTTGTTAAATACCTACTCTAAAGAAAAAAATCAATACAAGACTTGTAGCTCTTAATAAGAACTAACAAAATTTTCAAGTTACGGTAAGACAACAACGCTGGTTCATTTGTTTTCAAGGTTTATTTAAACTGTGCGAAATTTAAAAAAAACCACGTTATCGTCCCCAAACGCATGGCGCTATAGTTAGGTGCCCTCAAATGTAAGTTTAAGGAATTAGCGAAGGCTTCTCACGCGCAAAGGTCGCTTGAGCAGAGCACTGGTGACTACGATGAACATTAGGCGATGGTTGGATGGTACCATGAAAAAAAGGGGGGGCGGCAGAAATAAACGAATACAATAAACTTCGACAAAAAAGCAGCTGCCACGTGTATGGCGATACAAGACCAGAGGAAGCATTCGGCGCAGTGCAGACTTTTTTTTTTTCTTTTCGGGTTAATGGTAAACACGATGTCGAGGAAGAGGACCCGAAAATAAATTGTTGGCTCAAAGAGCAAAAAAAGTGTCTGTGCTTCGCCAAATGATGCCTCCTGTCTCGTATCACAAAGCGCCGCGTGTTAGGCTGCATTCACGTGTAGTTTTTTTTTGAATTTCGCGCACTTCAAAGAAACCCTGAAAAAAAAATGATTCACCATTGTTATCTTACCGTAACTTCAACATTTTGTTCTTTCTGGATAAGGGCTACGAGTCTTGTTTTGAATTTTTTCTCTAAAGTGAGTATTTAAAAAGTTCTTTAAGCAATATTTGTTAAACACCGTGGGTTGAGGATCAAAAAAGAAGTATGTTAACGTGACACAATGAGTTAAAATCTGTAATTCACAAGCTAGAGACTTATAACACTCACCTTTAATTTTCGTTGCTTGGTGCTTTTTAGCTGAAACACCCTGTATACTTTTGCCGCTTTAACACGAGCTGGGTTGCTTCGCGTGCGCACTTTACAGTCTTTCAGCTGCAGTCTCACGATCGCCGGCAACCGTAGTTCGATGGGTTGAAAAAAGACGCCGACAACTAGGTGGCAACTACGAATGCCATCGGAGCTCGCAAGGCCTGGACAGAACAGCAGAAGTGTTGCCATTGCCTTCAAAACGGTAATGTCTAATGACACAGTTGCGAAAGAGTTCAGCAGCAGTCCTGCCCAGAGTGCAGCTTCAAGGCAATTGCTGTTTTTGGCCGGACTACCGCCCACCTCTCACCATCCCAGTTCAACCTCACCAAAACCAAAGAAGGTGAGAACATGACTATTACCAAGGATGGAGAGCGAGAGTTGTTTCATCGCAAGGCTATAGGCATGCGTTGCAGCTCACTATTTGAACTTTCGGATGATTTGCGGCATCAGATTCTAGTTTATCAGAGCCAGCGACACCTATCAAAGATGGGCCTTTTGAAGGGCGTCACTCAAACGACGTAACTGAATGGAGTCATCCCGATTGTGTGCAGCTGTACCCAGTCATACAATCGATAACCTCCTTAAAGAATACTCCTTAGGGAACGCATAAACAAGCTCCAATATGCGTGCCGCTTTTCCGGTCTCAGGTTCCGCGTCAGGGCCCATCTTACAAGCTTTTCTGTCAGCAGCCGATACCATTTTCAAGTCGGAGCTGTCGTAATTGCAGACCCAAAGGTGGCCTTCTCATGGAGACATGGAGCTCCTACTGACTTCGAGAGACCAAATACCATGGCAGAAACCACACTTCCGGTGAACCAGGTCAGCCTTCAATCACCGCCATCGGGCCGACTCATGTTTAGCAGGGAGACCACCGCGAAGTGCTCGTTACCACATCTACAGTTGTCGGCTGAGCATGTGTGCTCAATTCATGAGTCTGGGACAGACAAAGCTAGCATCAGCCATCCTGGCGACATAGAATTCGACCTTCATTTCGGCGACAAGCACACATTTTGACTTCCGGAGTACCAATTGAACGCCGCGACCCCCCACGAAGTTGTTGGTGTCACTATCAAACTCACCACCGATCAATCGGGCCGGTGCCACTTAGATCAAAACAATGACATTCCATACATCTGCAATGATGTCAGTATGGTGTCTAGCAGCGGTTTCATTTTATACATTCAGATACAGCGCGAAGCCAGCAGAGGTCATGTTTCAGCGCAGCTTCAGAAACCACAGATTGATAGTAGCAACAGAGCTGCAAGCGCATCGGACCATGATCACGCACCGTGGCCCGTTCACGCTCACATTCATTCTGTGTTGCGCACGTATTTTAAATAAACACATGCAAATACGCATAAAGACCGTTTCACCATATTCAGACAGCATAAGTGTCTATTCAGCACGCGATGGCCACTCCGTGGCACCCGCTGTCACCCCCTTGAGACACTTCTAAGAAATCTACCAAGACCCAGCACTCTGATGCAGTCGGGATCGCCAACCGGGTGTAGTTCAGGCTAGCACTTTGTTGCAGCCAATACCACCCACCGGCGACACTGACGTCGGTTCCGAGTGTCGCAGCCTTGACCAAGAGGGATGACGAAAAGACGCACCAGAGTAATTGAGTACTGGCAGCAGAATTGATTTATATGTGTGGTTTAACGTCCCAAAACCACCATATGACTATAATAGATGCCGTAGTGAAGGAATGGCTCCACAAAGTTCAACCTCCTGTGGTTCTTTAACGTCCACCCAAATCTGTTTGCACAGGCCTACAGCATTTTGGCCTCCATCAAAAATGCTGCTGCCGCAGCCGAGATTCGATCCCGCGACCTGGCTGGCAGCTAGATTGAGGCAGAACAGGAAGAGAACCAGAATAGAACATGCCCATTCTAATAATTGATGAGTCAGTCTAAAATTATAGTTAGCTGAATTTTTCATTATTTGAGCATTTCAATACCAATATTTTGTATTTAGGTTTGTCAGTTATTTTCAGCTTATGCGAGTAGTACACACAAGAAAATACACAAAACTTTCACCTATTTCTCGGCCAATCGCCTACATAGGGTATGAGCCATGAGAAGAGAATAAGAAGAATAAGAAGAAAAACCATCGCAGTTGAGACACCTTAGGTTATTGCAGATTTCAGGACACTGCGGATGAAATTATTTGAACTGGCCGATTCCTTAGCACCAGCCGCGCTTGATGGCCCAATAATATGCATACTGCCACAAGTTTATTTATTACCGCTATGAGATATGAAAATCAGCAATCTGCCCTGATATGCTAGAAACAATAACTACTTGGACAGAATATAACCACCTATAGTTTCTATGGCTACCCCAGTGGAGTCAGCACAGAAAGGTCGAAGTTTTCTTTACTAGATTTTGATGCCATGTCCCCTCTATAAACATTTATCCACAAAGAGCAGGTCAGATGATATCATTCCTCTGTGCACTCGGCGAAAATATAGAATCAGTTGAACTCTATTTTTCATCTTGTCGCTGATTCTCTATACTTAGAAAAAGAGTTGTAGTTATTTCCGCTCTGAAAATAGGTGTTACATTGACGTAGAAACTGCACTGAGCTTTGATGCTCAGTTTTTTTAAATTGCCACAAGGTTGCTTTCAAAGCTGTTTGCGATTTTTTTCTGGCATTCAAACGTATCCAATTGTATACTCAACAAAAGTGTATTATCAACAAAAGTAGAGTGTATTATCAACAAAAGTTTATTCTGAATAAATGGGTGAAGTAAACGCACCTGTATGGTCATCTCCACACCGGAAATGTGAAAATCTCTCAAATTCAATTTTCTAGTTTTTTCCCTTTTCTCTCTTCTTCTTTGATTTACCTTACAATAGTTGTATAAAAATACAAACTTATTCTTACACAAAGTTGTAATTCTTACACAAAAAGGACCCTAGGCTTTCTTGGCCAACCCTTCTGAGTGGGTATGAGCCATAATTTCAAGGAAACAAACAAACAAACAGCCAAAATTGGCCATGAGAGGCCCTTTGAGCTGGTCTCCAGCACCGACCACTCCCATGCAAACAACATAAATATATACAATATGTAAAGCACCAAAATTTCTTATGCAATCTCTAATCTTTATGTTATATATACTCAATCACACAAAAACTTCTTAATACTTTCAAAATCCACTCCATTCTCGGGCAATACCTCACAGGGGGTATGCTTCACAGTTAATCGGTGTGTGTATGCGTGTCGGTAGGCGGCAGCATCCATTAGGCCCAAAATATACAAAACAGTTCAACACCACTGACGTGTTAATCAAAGACTGGTGCACTTCAGTACTTCTCGTTATTTACGTCCCCTTACTCTCCAAAACTGACGTGTCACTGAATGTGAAGCTGTGCTCTTTTTTTCATTGTCACCTACTCATTTCATCAGTTTCACTCTGAACTCATATTTGTGAGCAATAGCCTAAATAAATGTTTTTATTTGAAAAAAGTTAGCATCCTAAGTGCCACTTAAGTTCTTCGTCGTTGCAAACAACACTGTCAATTTCGTGGATATTTCAGATCAGACACTAAGGGAAGGAAAAATATACTATACTGACTACGAGACCTGTGCTATTCTGGACTTTGAAGTTTATGGACATCGTAAGTGGTAGCATCTGACCATTTCACTTTAATTTTTTTCTGGCTGCAAAGCATCCCGTGTCAGCTTGTTTTCAGGGAATATCAGGGAAGCTTGAAACGCTGAAAAGTGGTGCATTGTGAAATTAGTACGACAAGTAGCGATACGAGACAATGAAAAAGATCGTTCCCTGCCAAAGGCAGCCAGCGAGACCATGGCCACTGGGTGGAAGCACTGATAAATTTGGGTTTTATATGCAAAGCCTTTTAGAGTTTTGCAAGTACTTTTAGCCTGGGTGTCCGTCTGTCCGTCCGTCTATTTATTTATTTATTTATTCCTTTATTTATAGTACCTTCAAAGGTATAAATACATTGCAGAGAGGGTGGGGCTGTGCATCGTAAAAACAAGAGCATGAACAATATCAGCAAAAAAGTAAAACTAGAAACATTATACAAAAGAATCGCAGAAATCTAGTAGAGTGCAATACGTTGGAAAAATAAACATGTAGACCTACAGTATGCTGCATAAGACATTTTTAAATGCAGTTCTATTAGTTATATTGGTTATGTAGTCTGGTAAGTGATTCCGATATACTACTGTCCTTGGGACAAATGATTGCGAGCCTGCAGAAGATAAAAAAATAGGGTATGTCTACCTTGTGATGATAATCAAGTTGATGTGAGCAAAATGGAGCTGGGTGTATGAACAAGGAACGAAGAGCAGGTTTATGGTAGTACATTTTATGAGAAAGACCAATGTGTGATTGTTTTCTACGTGTTGCTAAGGATGGTAGATCAAGAGCAGCTTTCATGTTTGTGACACTGGTATTGCGATCTTAGATGAAATAAAGGTAACCGAGCGATTTTTTTACTGCCTCAATTCCTTGTGATAATGTAGAGCTGTGCGTGTCCCAGACAGATGAGGCATATTCTAGTTGAGGGCGAACGTAGGTGGTATAAAGCAATATTTTTAGCGACGGTGGGTCAAGATAAAACTTTCTTTTCAAGTAACCTAAAGTTTGGTTTGCTTTGGATAAGATGTAATAGACGTGGTAATTTTATGACAAGTTATTAGGTATGCGAATGCCAAGGTAGTGATAAAAAGCTGTGGTTTACAGGGGTGAATTGTTAAGGGAATAGGTCGAAGAGGTGACGTAGCGGCTAGTTACACGCATGCTTTTGCATTTAGCGACGTTCAGTTGCATATGCCACACCACTGTGATACGGTATCGAATTCATTTTGTAGCGTTCCACGTCTGCATCGCTGGTTATTTTCTGGTAAATGACACAGTCGTCTGCAAACAAACAAGCTTGTGATGAAATGAGAGTAGGTAGGTCATTAATGTACATTAGAAATAACAGCGGACCAAGCACTTACCCTTGAGGTACACCGGAACTGACTGTTGCTTATGGAGAGTCAAAGCCGTTGGCTTTGACGTACTGTACACGGCCGGAAAGGACTTCTCAAATGCAAGTGAGTACTTGGGGATCAATATTAAGAGCACTTAGTGTATGGAACAGTAAGGAGTGGTTAACTTTGTCGAAAGCTTTCGCGAAGTCTAAAACATACAATCTACGATAAAGCCAGATTCAACATATACATATAGGTTCTTTGCGAATGTGATTAGCTGAGACTCACACGAGAAAGATTTCCGGAAACCATGTTGCGAGGTTGAAAAGAAACTGTTATTCTTTAGATAGTTGACAAGATGCGTGAAGATTATGTGATCAAATATTTTACATGGAACTGACGTAAGTGAGATAGGACGAATTGGATTGGATAAAATTTTATTGAGATAGGACGAATGTTTCAGGGATAACTCCTCTTTCCGAATTTCCGGATTTCGAAAATGGGACAATTGTATCTGTTTTCCGGTCTTCGGGTAAAGAACCGGAGTCATAAGATTGCTAAAAAATACACTTTAGAATAATTGAATAGCATTCTTTCGTGTTTTCGAGGAATTTCGAGTTGATCTGATCTGTACCACTAGTGGAACTTAGTTTTAGTTTGTCATTTATCTTTGCAATTCCTACAGAATCAAGAACAATTGGCTCCATAGGAAGATCGTTGTATCGTGGAAAGTTGGGCATATCGTTGGTTTTCGCAGATGAAAATGATCGAAAAAAGGTGTCATTCAACACATGGGCAGTAAGCATTGTCGGCACGGGGTCACCAGGTGGATACGATAGCGTAAACTTATGGTCATTTTTGTCCTTCAGTACATTTCAAAAGCCTTGCGGGCTATTTTGAAGAATTTTTGGAAGAATAATACTGAAGAACAAAAATTTGCTGCACTACAAACTGGAAATGTATGACGAGGTGGTAGTTCTATATGATAACCAATGTGACGCTTTTCAAGAAAGTTTTGCTCTACGGAAGTAACGTTTCTTTTTATTGGCAAGTCTGTTGAGGTACCTAATGAACCAGGGTGGCTTACTGTTGGAAATAAACGACGACAAGGTACATCTTCTTGAAACAACGTATTTAAACATATTCCATTTACTCTGTGCTGAACGCTTGAATACACGAGGTAGAAAAACGTCCAGAAATAACGTAAGTTCTTCATTATTAGCGTAGTAGTTACCTTTCCCGTAATCTTTATCAGTTTTGAACCATTTGCATGTTTTTGAATGTGTTGTAACTAGGCTGAAAGTCAAAGTGTCATGGTCGCTAAGGCCCGGCAAATGGGTGATCGAAGAAGCGACATATTTAACTGACATTAGAACAAGGTCTAAAAGTGACCGTGAATTTTGTGTGATACGAGTAGCCGAAACAACTAACTGCGATAAGTCAAAATCAGTACAAACCGAGATAAAATCGTTGGACTCGGATGATGATGTACTTCAAAATGGGCATATGGCAGACCAGACAATGTTGGGAAAGTTAAAATTACCCAAAGAAGTATTTCAGCACCAGTATGTTGTACAGTATTTCGATTTTAACAGTCGTGAAGGTTTTCAATGAATGATGCTCTGGTTGTCCGTGAGCGGTAACAAACACCAATAATCATTTTCTTAAAGTTTGTAGTTAAACAACACCACACTTATTTCATATGGCTAGTAATGGGAACTACAAATCTGCTAAGGCTTTCAGTAATTGCAAGTAGCACACCACCAACAGATACAGTGCGGTCATTGCGATAGATTTAATATTTTTTATTGCAGTACAGCATGTCAGCGTTGCGTACATTAGCGGATAACCATGTTTCAGTACTGGCTACTATGTCAGCGTCGCAATCATCGATTAGGCTACATAATTCATTTCTTTTTGCATACGCCTACGTATATTTGTCAACAGCACCGCTAAGTTAGTCCACCCAGCCCTCTATGAGCCGGAACCCCTCTAGTTTCTATATCGCTTTTTTGTCTGCGCCGCTCGTTTCGGTCTAAAGGAAGGAGTAGTGTCTTCACTTTCGTGGTTATTCGAAAGACCATTTTCACGGACGGAATCGTCGTCCGCATTGTAATGATAAGATTTACCACCTGCAAGAAGCTTTTTTTGTCGTACTTGATAAGGAACATGAAGGTTCTTGCTGAACTCTGTCAGTTTCTTTCTAGCAAATCGTGTTGCAGGGCAGAAATCACTTATTGACTCTTTCAACTCTGAGCGTAACCAAAGGATTTGTTCTTTATTTTTGTGGGCGGTCAACTTAAAAATCAACGGGCGCTTTTTTCCAGCGTAAAAACGCCCGATCCTGTGAGCTCTTGCAACGTTTTCGCTAGTTAGGTCAAGATTTAGCGTGTCATGATTTCCAATACTTTTCTTTTCAGACTTCTGGGAATTCTCAGAGGTATCATCTTGTATTTCGTAAAAGACGAGATTATCGCGTTGGGAGCGGTCTTCCGCATTATCAAGCCTTACACGCAAATCACTTGAAATTTTTGCAAAATTTTGCGTTGTTTTTTGTATCACATTCACGGCGCTTTGCCAATGATCAGAATTAGCTGTTTGGTTTTCAACTTTTTTAAGCCTTCACCCATGTCAGAAATCACAGTAGCGACTGTTTTGTGTTTAAATTTAAGTTCTTCAATTGTGTCAGTAATCTTTTTTCTACGTCTTCTATTCTAATAGACCGCTGCTTCGGATCCTCAATTGTTCTTAGAATTTCACTTAAGGTTGCTGGTTGTTCTTTAGGCGGGCCAGGGTTACTTTCAACATTGCTACACATCAGCAATAATGAACAAAACGGTCCCGGCTGCGGCGGCTGCATTTCCGATGGAGGCGCAAATGTTGTAGGCCCGTGTGCTCAGATTTGGGTGCACGTTAAGCCCTCCACTATGGCGTCTTTCATAATCATATGGTGGTTTTGGGACGTTAAACCCCACAAATCAATCAATCAATGAACAAAACGGTGTAATGATGGCTTCTGGGCATGGAATCACGACAATGAAGACATTATTAGTCTTAAAACTATTGTAGGCAATACCACAATGGCCACTGACCTGCACGAAGAGCGGAAAAGTGCGTAAGCCCATCATTCCGTACATGCTTTCATGCCCCCTGACGAGTGACTTTGCAGCGCCGGCATTTATCAGTTCCGTCAGAGGCACTGTTGATAGCGTTGCAGCTGCGCACTGGTGTTCAACTCGTCGGTGAAGCGAAGTGTACGTGTATGGGTAGAGTGAGCCAGCAGCTGGGCGAACAGGCACATCAGGAACAGCCAGGCAGAGTCCGTCTGTCTGTCTGTCTGTCTGTCTGTCTGTCTGTCTGTCTGTCTGTACAACTGTCTGTTTGGCTGTCTGTCTGTAAATCTATCTATCTATCTATCTATCTATCTATCTATCTATCTATCTATCTATCTATCTATCTATCTACCTATCTAGCTAGCTAGCTGCCTATGCCAGGTTCTTATTGTGGTCACCTCCTTAACACGGGATAAACCAATTATTGTTTGGGAGAGTTCGCGCGAGTAGAAAGAAGCCAGGGAGACATGGATAAATACGCGTGGTGGGCTAATAGCCCTTCCTATCGACTCAGATGTCCTGTAGCCTTCACTGAGCTAGAAGAAATCTTTGAGAAGGTGTATAAATACTGTTGCCAAAATGATGCGTCATCATCTTTGTCAAACATGAAAATCCACGTTGAACAGACTTTTTATTTCTTCTACGGCATGAAGAGCCTGATCGTTGCGCAATTGCTTGGTGCTTCGAATTGGAACAGTGGTTGAGAGCTCGGGCATGAACCGATGGCTGTGCACTCTGTTACACCCACAGTGGTCATTTTTCATAGAGACGCAACGGTATAGGCCAGTGTACTGCGCGATTTCAGGGCAGCTGCGATTGAGTTGCTTTCTTTAACACGAAAGTGTTTTATGCCGAATTTCACCATTGCTCCTCTGGCCTATTCCCGTCATGGATATGACTTCATGAATTATATAATAACAGATCTCAAAGAAAATATTACAAAAAGACCCGTAGTTTGGTGTCGAACAAACGTCATCTTAAAGTCACTGTAATGGGCAATGTACCGCGTTCGTTCTCTCTCGCCACCACGCGCTCTCCGTAGGCTTTGCCTTATGGAGGATCCCGCTCGCTGGCCTCGCCGGTAGTGTCTCCGCACACTCACGGCTGTTTGGTTGAATAGATATTTGAAAACAATTCTCGAGTAGGTATAAATGTGAGACGACTTTCAATGACTGGAGATAACATGAAAATCGTAGTATATATTTCATGTACAGCATTAGTTATATGTCCCGCTTATGGTGGGCTCAAGGCTGTTCGCCTCACTTCATGACAATAATGAATGCAAAGTGAAAACGTAAAATTACGAGGTGATTTTCCTGCACAATATGATTCACATGCCACAGTCATTGTTTCTTCACAACCTTTCGGCCTGCTTGAAATTCGCCAGAATTAGTATTGCGTTAGTTGACTGCTTGATGAACCCAATTGACAACTATTAGCATGAAAGTTATTACTGGCAGGTGAATTTTGACGTGATTTACATGCCACAATCATGGCGAGTTCACGGCCAATTCGTTAGCTCGACATACAATTACATTTGCAATGTATCACATGACTGTATAACCATAATGACAGTCCAACCATAATGACAGTTATACAGTCACATGACTGTATAACCATAATGACAGTATAACATAAATGACAGTCTTTGGAAGAAAAATATGGCATGCATCTCATGTAATTCATGATTTGCATGCCGCGCTCACGGTGCAATCGCGTCCGTTTCTCTGTTATGATAAGCACCAGAATCAGTATGATGGAACGTTACTAAAGGACAAATATATATGACAGGTTTTAACAAGAAAATATGACAAGATTCTTGTCCCAATCTCTCATTCATATTCGTGATACAAGTACCTCCCGATAAACCAATCTTGGTGCATACCATGTTGGCGAAACGGCAGCTGCGTACCATGAGCGTAGCATTTAGGCCATGCAAGAGACGTGATGAATGCTATTATTTTCATATTACCACCTGTTTTAATGTTCATCATACAGTCACGTGACAGAGTACTATTTTCGGTGAATATCCAGATAGTGAACTGGCTGCGGGTTTACTATGAGCGCGGCGTTAAGATCATACGGTACATGCCTTACATGATATGATTTGACGTGAACACCTGTAATTTTTATTCGCCGTGTGGTCGCGTCACGCAATTTTTCTATAGCGCCAGTAGACCAGACGCCAGCAAGCCTTGCGCGGCGAAATATGTAAGTCAATGATGCCGTACATGACATGCCAATAATAAATTTGATCGTACCACCTATCATTTTCTCATTTCACATTCATTTTGGTATATATTTATCTCATTAAATGAACGCGACAAATCCGAGAATACGTCATTCAACGGTTACTCAACATTTATAATAATGCACGATGCAGCCGAGTCCATTGATAACCATAAACAAATTGACCTCATCTTCTTAGACTATTCAAATACATTTGATCGTGTTTCTCATTAAAAATTAATTAGTAAATTAAAAGCTACTCTTGGCGATACCACGATTGTTCACTGGAATAAGGATTACTTAGCCAATCGCTCCCAAATTGTACAGTTACAGGACACCACCTCTGTAATAGCATCAGTGACGTCAGGCGTGCCACAGGGCCGCGTCTTAGCACCAATATTATTCACCATATTCATTATTGATCTGTCCCTCTCAACTTAAGTAAAACTAAGGCTTTTTTGCAGATGACTGCGTACTTTACCAGGAAATTAATACTGCTACGGCTCACCTAATTCTTAACCGAGCACTAGAAGATGTACACACGTGGTGCGAAAATGGCAAATGTCCCTTAATATTGGTAAATGTGTCTCCATGACAATAACTCGCCAAAAACACAGGTCCAACTTTTCTTACACTATTGACAACTGTCCCTTAGCCACAGTCTCTAGCCACAAATATCTAGGAATAACGATTTCAAACAACCTGAGATGGGATACCCACATTGGTAATATTAGTAGCACAGCCATAAAAAGATTACTTTTATTGAAAAGACTTCTTAAACTCGCACCACCAAATATCAAACTAATAGCTTATACTACCCTCGTCAGATCTGTATTAGAATATGCCGGCCCAGTCTGGTTCCCGTATACCCACCAACAGATTATTAAAGTAGAAGCGGTTCAAAGAAAAGCAATAAGGTTTATTTTTAGCAAGTATATACTGACAGACTCACCGACGCACCTACTCAATAACGCTGGCATTTTAACACTACAAAACCGAATAAAGCTAACAAGACTGAAACTAATGTTTCCACTACTCCACAACATAATAAAAATAGATGCCTCAACGTATCTATCTTTTTTTTTTACGGCAGACGAACCCGTCATAATCATGCCCATACTCTTGTAGAATACTCTTTTAACAAGAATTGCTTTAAATACTCATTTTTCCCTCTATTCATTAAAGATTGGAACTCGCTGAAACCCACCTTAAGCATTGAATCATTCATAAACTCGTTTACAGCTGCGATTGAAAGCTAATTGGTTGCCTCGAAAATCGCACTGACAACATCACATCATCAATAAACCAATAAACGACGTCAGTGTCATATTACTAATACAAATGTTTTGTTTTTATGATCGTTATTTTCAAGTGACATGTTTTTCGATTAGTTTATTGTTCATGAAATTCTTCGAATAAGTTGTTCAGTAATAATACCTACTTATTGTCCCTACCCCATATTACAAATGCATGCATTATATCTTTCGTTGTCGTTTTAATGATAACCTGGCTCATGACTTTGCTATTACTAAAATTGTTTGATTGCTTGTTCTTTAGTAGGCAATGTATAATCCTTTGATTTGCATTGTTGTTTTGTAATTCCGGCTTTTTTGTGCTTTCTGAATCTGCGCAAACAAATATTCGTTTTCATATGCCTTCCCTGCTATAATCTCTGATGAGATTGACAGTATTGGTGAATAAATAAACAAAATATAAAAAATGTTCTATATGACATACACGACATCATTTGCACGTTAACACCAGTCAGTATGTTCGTTATGCCCTCTTGTCAGGCCATTTCAGCAGCGGTAAATATAAAGTCACGAAAACACGATGTCGTAGGCTAGCTAGCTAGCTAGGTAGTCCATTAATTGCTTCGTGAAATTTCTACCATGGCACCGAGACCCGCGCTGTGGCCTTGCCGACGGATGATGGGCATCCCATGCCCAACGTAGAATGTGCATATGTACTAAAGAACACAGTCATAAGAGCTTTCTTACACCAGGTGACCATCAATAACCAAACCGCTTTGCCATCCCCCCGTTATACGTACCGATGGACATTTTCGTTACCTTCGATGGTATTCGTGTGGTCAATAAAAACTTGGAAACTCATCATCATGCGAAGGTGACGGGATCAATAGTAAAATCTTGAAAAACGCTGTTTCACTCAGCTATATTGTCCTCTTTTGCAGTTTTTCACGGTCTTTGCAGCACTCTAGCCTTCCGAAAAACTGGTTGTCCGGCAAAGTAATACGAGTTCACAAGTAAGGGCAACACACAGTATACTAAATTTCCGTCTGGTATTGCTCACATCTGTCTCATGCAAAACACTTGAGCATACCATTTTCACTCGCCTTGTTAACTCTCTCGAGTCTAGCCAATTTTTCGCGCCTCACTATCAGCAGTTTCGCAAAAGTTTGTTCTGCGGAGCACAGCAATTTTTTCTTAATTGACGACCTGCATGTTGATTCTACTCGATTCTGGATTTACTATAGACTATTTTTTCAGAATATTCCAAGGCATTCGACAAGGTCAGTGATCAGTTACTACTTCTTCAGCTGAAACATTCAAATCAAGATCCCAACATGCTTAACTAGATTCGAGCTTTTCTTTCTAACTGAACAGCATGTTTCTTTCTGATAACGATGTTATTTCCTCCGTTCAACTGGTGCTCTCGGGTGATCCCCAGTGCTCTGTGTTGGGACCCCTGCTGTTCTTCATTTTCATGAATGACTTGCCAACTAACAGCTACATCAAAGGTATGCCTATCAGCAGATCACTGCACAATTTATCAGAAAACAACAAACCAAGGCGATGTTACCTCGCTTCAGAATGACATATACAGCATATTTATCTGGCGCCAATTATAGAACATGAAAAGGAATATGAAACTCGAAGCAATGCTTGTCTGCCAAACTTTGCTTGTTTATTCGCAGTATTATCTTAACGGCAGCTACCTCGAGGCTGTTTCATCTTGCATTTATCTAGGTGTTGATATTTGCTATAACATCTCATGGAAGCTGGATCTGAAGTACATACATCATCGCCAAGGCCAACAATCTAGTTAGGTATTTTCGCAGAACCTTGCTCATGGCACTTTCATCCCTTTAAATAAGCTTTTTTACAGTACCTACATTTGTTCATCACCTAAATACGCATCATTCGTTTGCGATCTTGGTACCACTGCACTAATACATGAACTGGAAGCAGTCCAGAATCGTTGAGTTCGTTTTCATTTCGTCCAGTTATAACCGCACGGCCTGTGTTACACTAATGAAGTGTCAGATCTACCTGTCTGAACTCGCCTCTCGGTGTAGAATATTCTGACTCAGTCTTTTTCATGAGCTTCACTGTTATAACAATAACCTTCGCGAACATTTAGATACGCCCCCCCCCCCTTATTCGAGTTACCAAGAATTGACCATAAACAAAAAGTTCATGTTTTTCACTGCAGAACTCAACTCATTCACATTCTTTCATTCTAAAAAATGCATCGTAATATGATTCATTCCCACAATGAGTTATCACTATCGTCAGTACAGGTTATCTTGATTTGAATGATATGTGGGGTTTAACGTCCCAAAACCACCATATGATTATGAGAGACGCCGTAGTGGAGGGCTCCGGAAATTTCGACCACCTGGGGTTCTTTAACTTGCACCCAAATCTGAGCACACGGGCCTACGACATTTCCGCCTCCATCGAAAATGCAGCCGCCGCAGCCGGGATTTGAACCCGCGACCTGCGGGTCAGCAGCCGAGTACCTCAGCCACTAGACCACCGCGGCGGGTGTCACACCGGTCCCGTTGTTCGGGGAGGCGATCGCCGGGCTAATTCCAAGGGCCGAAGTATTGGCCCCCCGAACCGCACCACGAAAGCGTGGACAATTTAGTAGTGGTCCTTTTTGGCGCGCCAGCGTACGCCGGTTGTGGCCCAAAGAACAAGTCAGAGCCGAGAGTTGATAAACAGAACAAATATTATATTCTCAAAAATGGCAGATCGAAAACAATACACAAGAATGCACACTCCACAATAGTTACATACAATACGTCACCTATCAAACAACGTACTACAAAGTACAATCAACCACTCTCGAAACAACGGACACAGACAACAATACGCACTACAATGCAGTCGCATGCATTGAACAACCAAGACACTTAAAGACTAGAGGGAAAGAAAACCTATTCAGTCCAAAGTTCTTGGAACCAAAGTCTAGATGATACTCTTCCGAGAATCACTCACTCAAAGTCCAGCGTTGTTGTCGTTCCGCAGCTCTCGAAGTTTCTCTTCCAGGAAATCTCGCGTCTTCAATTGGCCACTCTCCAAGCTTCAAACTTCTTGGCCCGAACACGTCGGCTTCACACACGTAGCTGTCGCCACGCGTCTTCACTCGATAGTGGTAAACACACTCTCTTGCCTGTAGCTCGAGTCATCACCCCTCAGGTGGAAATCCTCTTCATCTCCTGCTTTGCCTCTACGGACAAAACCTTCGCCGACTACACGGCGGCATACCCTACGCGCTCTGGCGTTAACTTCCGTCTTCTCCTGATCTCTCATCTCGGCTGCTCGGTTAAATACCTTGTGTGCGACATTCCAGAAGGTTCTCGTCATTTCGTCTGCGCGATACGCAGCGAAGGCTGGGAAGAGGGTGAGACGGTTGGAATGCCCTCCGCGGCCGATGACTCAACTCGGTATGACCACGCCCCTTTTGTTCCAGAACTTTCGCGGGCTATCTCGGCCGCCGATGTGGGGTGAGGAGGTTCGTCGGCGAAGCCACGCTTCCAAGGGGAGAGCGCGCGCCCGGGGAGCCTTGGATGTTTGTTTTCTTTTTTTTTTCTTTTGACCTCCTGGCGTCTCTTCCGCGCGTTACCGCAAGAATTTGGCGGCGCGCCCATACTAGCGCTCGTTCTGTGACAGCGGTGCAGTACAGGTTATCTTACACAACATGTTTGGCACTGCGTGATTTATGCATCGTGGTATATATGTGTATTCACGCCCTGTCTTCTTTATTTTTTTCGGTTTGTTACTGTTCTTGTTTGGTTCATGAACATGTACTACCGGAACTATCGCTACTGCTTCGTTGTTTTTATTGATGGAGTTCATATGTAATCTTTTTTGTATAGTTGTCTTAATTCTGAAAGTTTTGCTGTCGTATTTGTTTATCAAGTGTTCTTTTCTCTTTTGAAGTGTAACATGCCCCTGTCCTCGTACACTAGCGGTGGCGTTGACGCTGCCGCTCATTGCGGCGCTTCGCAGTAGAGAAACCTGGGGAGGTGCAAAGCATGCATTGCTAAATCGGTCTTTCCTGCTGAAACAGGGCAATCGCTGCCAATTGGAATTGAGAGAATGAAACCTCAGATTGGACCCAGAGACCAGCAGTCCGCTTTTAGTTAATGCGCAGGCTGTGAATTTTCATTGTTCAACAACGCACACGAGAAATCTCTCACCAGCGCTACTTCCAAGGGTAAGATCCGGTGCAGATATATAACGGGTCCCGTGCAGATATATAACGGGTCCCGTGCAGATATATAATCTTGCCTGTTGAGATTTCGCGGCATCCTGAAGTCACACGATAAATCTATCTTGTACAGAGGCTCATACTGTTGGCTAGGGTCTGTCCAGAGGGATCACAGGAAGCGCCAGGCGTGTACCGACACTAGCGTTGCTGCGTCTTGCCTCGAGAAAGGTGTCTCGACGATTTATGCGGAAGTGTCATGTCCAGCTTTTGCAACGTCATTTGCCCGGACGTTGCCTTGTGTTCCGCAGTGGGCAGGTATCCACTGCAGAACAATGTGATAATGGAGGTCACAGGCTTTCTTGCATAGGCGTTTTATGTCCATGACGAGTTGGTTCTGTGTGCATGAAAATCTCAGCGACTGCAGCGCGGCTCTTGAGTCTGTAAAGATCACCCGGGACTCGGCTGTCTGCTCAATGTTGTGTAATTATTGGCAGCCCGCAGTTCAGCCTCTTCAGTGGCTGTTGATGAGGTGCAGTGACAGAGAGTAACATAGATGGTGACATTTTCAGATGGTATCCAGATGCCAATAGCGGATGATGTAGACGTAACAGAGCCGTCAGTGTATATATGACGGGTAGCTCTGTAGCAGTTTTCGAAATGCTCTGGAGTGAAATGTCTGAGTGCTGGTTTGGGTGGGCGTCTTTTGCTCTTGAACCCAGGCACAATGTTGACTATGGACGACGAAGGAGACTTCCACGATGGTTCTGCATGCATTGATGCTCTCTGATAATGTAACGGGAGGAGGCTCCGCGCAGGGCTACTGCCTGAAGCAAGAGGATGATCCGGCGCTCTGGTGGCATAACGCAGTTGGACTCGAATAAACTCCTGCTGCAGAAGAACAGGAGCTCAGAGGCGCCTACTTTCATCGAGGGTTCCGATGCTTGATGTGTTCTTTGGTAGGCCAAGGCACACCTTCAGGGCTTGCGCCTGAACTCCATTCAGTGCCTGTATGTTCGTTTGAGAAATGTATGTTCGTTCGAGAAAACGTAGAAGACCTTCGCAGAGAGCCGTATACATTAGTAACATAGCATTAACAGCACAGCCACCGGCATCGCTTGTTAGTAAGCGAAAGATGCTCGAGTATGACGCTACTTTTTCCTTTATTATCCAAACGTGGAGAGTCCACGACATTAGCCGGTCGAATTCACTCCCAGAAACTAATGATTTGTCACGTACCGAATAGTAGAATGGGCTATCTTTATAGTGTAGCGTGAGACATCACGCCTCATAAAAGCAATGGCGGGACTCTTTTCTGGTGACATCGTTAGACCGCGTTCAAGCCAGAGTTTTTGATGTAATTGAGAGCTTTCTGCTATCTTGCTTGTAGAACAAGTCTGTTGCGACCGCTGCTACATATACAAATGTCGTCTGAGTAAAAACATATTTCTACTGATGCTGGGATGCACTTCTCTAGTCCATTGAGAAAGATGTAAAATAAGGTCGGCCTGAGGACACCGCCATACGGAACTCCTTGATGCACTGTGTGCGGAGTTTTGTCACCTTCTTTTGTGGACATGTAGCCTGTCTTGTCTCTGAGGTAGTCCAAGATCCAGTGGTACATACGACCTTCTACACCTAATGACCTCAGGGCGTGAAAGATAGACTCATATGTCAGGTTATTAAACGCTTTTTCGACGTTGAAGATTACACTAATAGTGATGTTGCCGGTTGTTTTTTTTTCAACTTTATGCAGTTGATTAGATTGATTCCCCGCAGGGGCACCTGCGCAAGTAGGCGTTTGGTGTGTAGCGACACCACAGACCCGACCTAACGGGGCAGTTTCGACTCCCTCCCACGCCTAGCTGTGCGTGGCTTTGCCGAGTCCGGGGAAAAGGAGATCCTGGGGGGTTGAGCCGACGCTGGTTGATTGGACCTTTAAGGCCCCCCGGCAGAGGCAACACACCTCTTTGGCCCCGGCTTCACGTAGACGGCACCCCTGGGCTGACCCACCCAAGGGAAATTGGCTGTCGCCTTTTCCTCTCTCTCTCCTACAACTTCGTCTTTATCTCTCACTTTTAGCCTGTCCTGTCTACTTCTCTCTTCTCTTTACTTCACATTTTCCTGGTGGCAAATGTTAACCCTGAGCAAATAGCCTACCTTGGCCTAGGTGCATTGGGCTATGGCATTATTGTACGGCTGACGTCTGCAAGCGTTCAGCACCCGCCAACTTGAAGCGTCTCCTTGTTGGGCTCCGTGGTGACTGGCCACCAACGCTGCTGAACAATATAAGACTGGCATGCATAGAGTATTTCCCCTACTCACTGATCGTACCAGCTTAAAGCGGGTACGCACCGACGACATCAATTTTTTCAACCATCCAACAGAAACATTTCCTCACTTCCACACCATTCACTGTGAGAAAACTGGAAAACAAGCCAGGACCGTATTTCATTTCGTAGTTGCCAGGTGCCTTACAGAAACTCTCGGGGCTGGATACAAGGTAACCAAAATGGCTAGCGGAGACCTCCTCCTGGAAATTCGCGACAAAGAGCAATTTGAAAAGCTAGGCAGCCTCTCATCTTTTTGTGACGTACCAATCACCATAACACCACACAGATCAATGAACATAACTCGTGGAGTAGTATCTGACGTAGACCTACTTGACCTGACTGAAACTGAACTTTTGGAGGGGTGGAAGAGCCAAAATTTGACTAATGTACAGAGAATCATTATCAAAAGAGATAACAAGGAAACACCTACAAAAGACTTAATACTCACGTTTGCTGTCAGTGTACCAAAATCTATTAAAACAGGGTACACGAAGACATCTATCAGGCTGTACGTACCAAACCCTCGTCGTTGCTTCCAATGCGAGGAGTATGGCTATATGGCTATAGCTCTAAAAGCTGTCATGGTCGCCAGACTTGTGCATAATGAGGAGTCCTAGGCCACGTGTCTGAGAACTGCAAACAACCGCCACACTGTGTAAACTGTGAAAAAAACCATGCCACATATTCACGCTCCTGCACATACTGAAGAAAAGCTAAAGATATAAGTACAATAAAGGTGAAGGAGAACATTTAATTTAAGGAAGCACGGCAAAGAGTCGCACCGTTCTGCGGGCCTACATACGCTCATGCGGCGCATCAGGGGCACCACCACACCAGCCCTCATCACTCTTTCGGCCCGCGCATAGCGAGCTGGCGGTTGTGGCACCTGCCCCGAAAGCGGCTGTAGTACAGGCTACACCGCCTACTCCCAAACAGAGACCGGAGACTCCAGAGTCCTCACGTCTCAAGGCCTCACCTCACCAGGCGAGGCCCAACATTCGAACTAACAGCTCGCACGTGCGGGCATCCAGTGCATCCGTGGAGGCAATGAATATGTCGGTACCCTTGGTGCCGAAAGAGCGGCGTGGCTCCTTGCAGCGAGCCAAGAAAACAAAAAAAGCAAATAACAGGGCCTGGTGACGGCCCTGTTTCGTGAGCTCAAACTCTCTGCCTAAACGGCCACTCCCTTTTCGTACACACAGCAACACTTTACATTCACCATGAACGCTCAAATTATACAATGGAACGTCAGGGGCCTTTTCAGAAACCTCGACGACATCCAAGAACTTTTACGCATCCACCCACCAAAAAACTAGGTGTACGAGAAACACACCTTAATTGAAAACACACCAACTTTCTCCGTAAATATGTTATTTTCCGAAAGGACCTTGATGATGCCATGGCATCATCCGGAGGTGTTGCCATTATAGTGAATCAAGGAATTGCATGCACACACTTACAACTCCAAACATCCCTTGAGGGAGTAGCTGTTCGAGCAGTTCTTTTTGATAAACTGATCACAATTTGCACTATTTACTTTCCTCCTAGCTATCAGCTGCAAAAACGTGATTCATACTCTTTAATTGACGAACTGCCGGAGCCTTATGTTCTCCTAGGAGACTTTAATGCAATGAGCAGGCTATGGGATGACTGATTGAACAGTTCGACTGAACAGAGCGACTGATTGAACAGTTCGTTCTCTCCTCGAGCACGTGTCTCTGAAGCCGAAAAGAAGCAACCTATTTTAATCTCGCTAATAATGCCTCTTCCTTCATAGACCTAAGCATAGTATTTCCATCTCTTGTGCCTCTACTCCTGTGAAAAGTCATCAGTAATCCATATGGAAGTGACCACTTCCCCATAGTTTTGAGCGCAACCACAGCAACTAAGTGTTCCCACATGTTCCCAAATGGATCATAAAGAGAGCCGACTGGGAACAGTTTTATACCATCGCTCGATAAGGTTGGAGTGACATATGTACTTTGAACATTGATGTTGCTGTTAACTACTTCACAGATTTTTTTATTGATGCTGCAACAAAATGCTTTCCACAAACAAATGGACACGCTGGAAAACAGCGTGTGCCATGGTGGAACTCTGAATGCCGAAACGCGCGCAAACAGCAAAACAGAGCCTGGAGGTTGCTTCGGAACTCACCGACAGCCGAAATCTTGACACCTTCAAGAAAATAAAATCTCAAGGCAGCAAAACATGTCGGCAGGCCAGAAGAGAAAGTTGGCAGAAATTTCTGTCTGGGATCAATTCATACACACAGGAGGCTAAAGTCTGGAACATGGTTGGTAGGGTAGCAGGAAAACAAGTACACACACTTCCACTTGTAAACACACAGGAAGATCAGGCGAGCTTCTTCGGTGCACACTTCGAACGGGTGTCCAGCTTGTCACACTACATTGACACTTTCCAAAAATACAGAACAAGAATAGAAAAGGAGAAACACGAACACAAAAGCACTAGATGCGATGCATGTTGCCAAGCTTTCAGTTTAGCTGAGCTCCAAACATCTCTAAACTCCTGCAGTACATCTGCCCCAGGTTCTGATGGTGTGGTGTATAAAATGTTAAAACCTACCAATGGAAACAAAAAAAAATTTACTTTGTTTGTCCAGTGATATCTGGTTTTTAGCGCTATCCCTACTTCCTGGAAAGAGGCTATTATTATTCCCATTTTGAAAGAGGGCAAGGACCCTTCTACAGCTCCGAGCTATAGGCATATTGCACTTACAAGCTGCTTGTGCAAAGTCATCGAAAAAACTTAAATTGCCGACTTGTACATTTCCTTGAAACAGACAATTTATTCGACCTATTTCAGTTTGGGTTTCGAGAGGGTAGAGCTACCACAGACCACCTTGTTTGTATCGAGGCACAAATCATAGACGCTTTCGTCCATACACAATATTTTTTATCTGTGTTCCTCGATATCGGAAAGGCTTACGATACAACATGGCGCTTCGGAATACTAAGAGATGTCCCACCTTGGCGTGCGCGGAAGAATGTTCAACGTAATCGAGAGTTATCTGTCAAACTGGACATTCCATGTCCGAGTGAGCAGCGTTCTTTCCAAAACATTCGTCTAGGAAACAGGCGTACCACAAGGTGGTGTACATAGCTGCTCACTTTTTTCATCAAAGTGAATTCCTTCCGCTTGTACATCCCTCGCAATATCTTTTATTGTACATATGTCGATGACGTCCAGCTTGGATTTAGATCTTGCAATCTGGCGGTGTGTGAGCGCCAGGTTCAGCTTGGTTTAAACAAAGTCTCCAATTGGGTTGAAAAAAGGGTTTCGTCTAAATGCACAGAAAGAACGTGTGTCTTGTTTTCCAAGAAAGAGGCATTCATCCCGAACCCGATATTCAACTGCATGGTCAACTTCTTTCCGTTCATACCGAACACAAATTCTTAGGCCTAATCTTAGACACCAAGCTAACCTTCATACTACACATCAAATATTTAAAAAACAAGTGCATAAAAGCTATGAACGTTCTAAAAGTGTTGTCTCGCACTATCAGAGGAAGCGACAAGAAGTGTTTAATGAATTTGTATAAAAGCCTCGTACGTACCCACCTAGACTATGCGGCAATGGCATATCAGTCTGCGGCACCAACGTCCCTCAAAATGCTTGATCCTGTTCATCATATAGGCATCCGCCTCTCTATGAGTGCTTTTCCCACTAGCCCCGTAGAGAGCCTGTACGTGGAATCAAACGAATGGTCGCTCCACCTACAGAGATGTTACATGTCTTTCAAATATTATTTTATAGTAAACGCAGGCAAGGATCACCCATCACATTCCACAATTCATGACATGTCAAGCCTTGCTGTGTTTGAAAAACGGCCTTCCATGAGACAGCCCTACTCACTCCATATAAGGGGCCTAGCGAATGAAACCAGTGTGCCACTCGAACACCGTTTAATGGCTCTCGCAGTATGCCATGGCAGTGGCAGGCGATAGATTGTGACGTGTCTTTCTTAGAGATTACGAAGCATGCACCAATTGCACACATCCAGACATACTTCCTTCAACTACAACATACATACACATGTTCTAAGTTCTTAACGGATGCTTCAAAGACTAACACTTCTGTCTCGTACGCAGCTGTCGGTCCATCCTTTTCGGAAACCGGCGTTCGGCACTCTGATACAAGCATTTTTACTAGCGAAGCTTATGCGATACTTGTGGTTGTTAAACACATTAAACAAGAAAACTACAGAAGGAAATAATGTATACAGATTTCCTTGGCATAGTAAAAGCTCTGAAAACACCTAAAAAGGGCAAAAACCCTGTCCTTGTTTCACTTTATTACCTTTTATGCACAGCCTGCTCATCCAAGCGGCATGTCACAGTCTGCTGGGTACTAGGACACCGCTTAAAATAAGGCAATGTTCTTGTGGACCAGCTAGCTGGATCCGCCAACAAAACCGCTATCAACACTTCGATACCGATTCCTGCACTCGACTTGGAAGCTGTTCTAAAGCGAAGGCTCAGGGTTCATTGGCAGAGCACATTGGACACAAGGAATAAATTGCATGTCATCAAGCCGCAACTTGCTCATTGGCCGCCAGTATCAAAATCACGTCACACAGAAGTAATCCTTACATGCCTAAGAACAAGCCATTCACACACAACACATTCATTTCTTTTATCTGGGGGCGATCCACCTTTGTGTGACAGATGTGGAGATGCACTCACCCTACTTCACATTTTAATACAGTGCAAAAAATTAGGCAAGCTAAGAGGACAACAATTTTCATTACCCTACCAACAACAGATACCACTACATCCTGCAATTTTCGTCGGTAGGGAACCACTTATTAGTCATAAATCAGTGTTAGCGTTTTTAAAAGAAATTCGTACTTTTCATATCATATACCCGGGCATTCCGTAGGACGACCTCTCCAAAGAGGTCTGTGCTGCTGTGGCTCTACTCAACAAAGCACTTGCCTTACCGACCTTGGACGCAAGAGTGTGAACGATCGAGGAACTAGTGCCTATGCCATAGGTGCCCACCATGGTTTTTATTGTCACAAACTTTCGTCATTCATTAACACCACACACTTTTCATGGCATGCTAATGATTTTATTACGTGTATGTTTTTGCCCGCTTTCGGACGAGGAATTTTAAATCTCTTATACAGCCGCTAATCACAATCATTGTTCAAATCTCTTGCCCCATGAACTGGCGCTCTTTTGGTCATCAAATGGCCCTTGCGCCACAAAACACCAAACATCATCATCATTAAATTGATAACATTTTCAATGCTGCTGCGTCCTTTTCTAAGTCCAGACATTACTTGGGTGTATGCATTCTTGTTTATAAGCAACCACTCCACGCATATTGACACCATATATCTCCATGAGCTTTAATACGCTGCTGAGAATAGCAATGGGGTGATAGGAGTTGAGTTCCGTGGGAGGCTTGCCTGGCTTCAGAATAAGAATAACGCGGGCTCGTTTCCAGGAAGGTGTAAGACGGCCACTCTCCCAGCTGGCATTGAATATGGCAATTCGAACGCATCTTTGCCTTGTCGCCTAAATGAGTTAACTCAGCGTGGCTGACGCAATCAGGTCCAGGAGATGACGTCTTGTTCATCAGTGCCACAGCACCAAGAAGTTCCATGTTAGTAAAAGGTTCATCTACCTCAATTGCGCTTGGCGGCGTTGAAACTTATCGTAATGCACAAGGTAACGTTGCTAGAGCCGCTGCAGTTATCTTAGAGCAGAAAGCCTCTGCCATGTCCAACTCGCTGCTTTTACGAGACAAAGCAACTGAGCTGAACGGATGCAGTTTGGTCGGTGGGGTTTCCAAACTACAAACAATACTCCGTACTCTTGACAGTGGCTTTCTTGGGTCTAGTTTTGAAGAGATTAGCTGCCATTGCCTCTTATTTAACTTGTCCAAGTGGCATTGAAATCTCTTTTGTATTCGCCATGGCCTCCCGAACGTCATCTGAAGACAATGTCCTACGAGCACGTCTTTCCAATCGGCGACGAATAGCCCGCAGCCTTTCATACTCCACGTTGACCATTGAGTGAGTTTGAGGTGGTTCTAGATGCTTGGTGCTGCTTTGGTTTGCTCGATTCAGAGCAGCCACAAATCCCTCATACGTCATTTCAGAAGAATGCAACGTCCCTGAATGCAACGTTATATTCTTTCCAGTCAGTGCACCGAATCATCCTTCTCTTTGTGTTTGGCGTAGGATAGCCCAATAAGATGTAGGTGGGCACATGGTCACTCCTATGACTTTTGATATCAGCAAACCAGCTTGCCGTAGGCAAGAAGCAGGTGGAGATTATGGTGACGTCCAGCACGCTCTATCGGTCGTTCCTAAAGAGGGTTGGCTGCCTATAATTAATAATCACCAGTTTGTTTCGATGAGCGATGCCAAAAGACGTCTACCACGCACTGAAGTCCTCCTGCCACTCCAGGCTAGGTGATGTGCATTGAAATCCCCGGTTAGTATGTGAGGTCCAGGTGTTACATCTACTATGTCCGTTCCATCTACTATGTTCCATCTACTAGTCGATGCTGGCTGCCGCCTGTACACATCGAATGTGATTCGAGTTGGTATGTATGCCGCAATAACCGTAAATATCAAAGTGTCCTTCTTCACTGTCACTGCTGCATATTCATTAAATGCGTCAGCTGATATGTGGTGAACATTGAAAGTTAAATTGTTGCTAACAGCTAAAATAACTCTACTGACATCCGTTCGCGTCAATCAGACTGTGATGGTGTATCCTGAAAGCTAAAGTAACTCTACTGACATCCGTTTCTGTCGATCAGGCTGTGATGCTATATCCTGAAAGACGTATGCCGGTGCGCACTCGGGACTGTCAGATGGCGATCACCGGAAAGCGGTGCTTGTATACAAATTGTCTGAAGTGGGAAAGACGACAGCGGAGACTTCAGGCATTCTATTTAAATATGGTTGCCTTTTCTCCAATGTTCTTTAGACTGGGTGGCTGGGCCGTTAACGGCATTGTGCCAGAACAGGAGACAAAAAATCAAGCAGTGCCAATATAGACTTAGCTACCGAGGAGGACAGCGGAGCGCGGAAGCTGCGTACAGCGCCAAAAAGTGCAGATAGCATGCAATGAGTATATGCTTCCATTGTCTTGTCGAGCGCTGTACTCGCGTGGTCCACTCCAAGCACTTGGGGCCCGTGACTCGTTCGACTGGCTAGACGTACGTTTCTGAGCACATCGTGTGCAAGGAGATGGATCTGATTGACTTGTTCGTAGAGACGGGAGCTCAGTTTTGTCGTCGACCCGTGGCAGATTTGCTGCTGTTCATTTGTCTACTGTGGGTATCATTGCTTGGCCATCACTTCGAAGTTTCTGTCGATGGAATACCGCATCGTCTGCCGTTAGGTACCCAACGTTGTTTTTTACTTTGTAGTTGTGTAGCGCTTCCCTTTGCGCCGAATGGGGAAGTGAATGAACGTAGATTGATGTTTGTTTTGCAGTCAGGACACTGTGGCTCTTCAATTCACATGAAGATCGATTGTGGTTGCCACGGCAGCGAGAACACCGTGCCTGTAACTTTCAGGCACCAGCAACATGACCGAAACGCTGACACTTGGTGCGCTGTCTCAGAGCCTGAATGTACTTGTACACTCGGTACCGTGTATAGCCTAAGATCACGTGTTCAGGAGTGGCTTTTATGACAAACACAATGCGGACTGTTTTCTGACGCTCCTAGCCGCCTTACAGACCTGACGGGAGCGCTTTGAAGAAGGGCAGAAAGGATGTCTGCTTGATCAAGGTGTACTGGGACTCCCTTGATGACGCCTACTGCGCAGTTGCTCGTTCGTGGCTTATAGGCTTGTACAAGTACTTCTGCAATGCTTGAGATTTTCAGTAGACGTTCGGAGGCGTCTGCATTACTGGTATCTACAGCGAGAAGATTCAGACGTTCATTTGGCCGTACTTGTAGTACTCCATCTGGAGCTGCTTGAAGGCTGCTTTCAGTCGCAAGTGGATTTAATTGCGTGATAACATGCTCGAGTTTTTTGGTCTGAATATAATGATCAAGTTCGGCTTAGGGGTGTTTTCTGCTGCCACAGAGTTAGGCGGCAAGTGCGACCTCTTCGATCCGCGGCAGCGTTTGTTAAATGGTACATTGACGTGTTTTTTTCTGAGCCGCTGCAAAAAGGCGCGGTAGCATCCATGTACGTTATAGTGGCAGAGGATTCAGACATGTAAGAAAAGTCATTATCTGGACCCTCAGGCCGATTGAAGTTGAGGCAGGAGACGCATTTTATGGGAGGGCCTTGGCCAGGTTTTAGCGAGAGATTTGTAGAATAAGGATTTATCTCTGACCTGTAGCCGTTAGAGGCTGCTGCCCTGCGCCAGGGATTGTCCTGATGCTGGCTGCCGCCATTTCCATTAGATGTGCTTGGTCCGGTGTGGTACCAGGCTGAAGCTCAGGAGGCTCGGGCGGATGAGGTCCTTGGGCACCGCACCCCTTGCTGGGTTAATGTCCGTCGCTCAGAAGTTAAGTGTGCAAAGGAAGCTGCAGCGGGGCACATAAAATAAGAAAAACTACACGAATACGAAAGAAGCAGCACAGCCACCACACAGCTTTTTCTGCTTCCCAGTAAGCATGAGTGATATTTTTAAAGAGCATTTTTGTATTTCAGTAAGTCAACTTGATGGAGGCTTTTACAACCGTATAGGGTCGTTTTTCGTCTAGGCAAGACGACAGTGGTTAAAATGCTAACAGTCGGACATAAAATGTCTACGCTAAAAATGGTCACTCCCATAGCATTTTCCGTAGTTGTATGGTTAACCGAATGCAGAAAGCGCGAATATAGGCGGGACGTCGATCCTTTGCCCAAATTGCAATGAGCTAAACATCCGGGTCAATCTATTGAGGACACCTTGTCCAGTCCACAAATGCGACGCGAGAATGCCGACTGGAAGCGCATGAATAATGGTTAAGTTTGATAACAGTACAACAGGAAAGCAGGCGCGAGGATCAGCGCAGTGAACTGCTGCGGTACGTCACCGTAGCAGACGATGCGCCGAGAGTAGCACAAGATCAGACTGCAGCGCCGCTAGTTCTTGCGACCACCGTTCGGCCCATTCTCCACCGCTGGCGGAGCTATGGAGCCTTGAAACGAAGTTTATTTTAGTAATGTTGCAGTAAGCGTGGTCAGGCGGGACAGCGATTTGAGCTCAAACCTAAAGAGCTTCGCATCGAAGGAAGCACGAAGGTACCTTCTCTCGCTGCTGCGGTGGCGTTTACGAATAAAGTGCGCTGCTCACACGCGAAGAATTGTGACTGTTGTTCCCACTCATCCTGCCTATACATGTGCGTTCAGTTTCATGCGACGTCCTTTTGTTTGAGCAGCGTGATTAAGGTGATTAATATGTGGGGTTACCGTCCCTAAACTGCCACATGAATATGAGAGACGCCGTAGTTGAGGCCTGCGGAAATTTTGACCAGCTGGAGTTCTTTAACGTGGACAAAAATCTGAGCACACGAGCCAATAGCATTTTGTCTCCATTCAAAATACAGCCGCTGCAGTCGTTGTTTGATCCCGCGACTTCCTGGTCAGCAGCCAAGTACCTTAACCACGAGACCACCACGACGGGGCGCGCTTCAGGTGTCGAGCTGTCACCCTTGTTTCTCCACACTCGTAATTTTTAAGCTCATTTTATGCGAGATTTCTGCTTGAAGTGCACGCTGCAAGTTTTGAGCTGCCTTCTGTTTTTGCATGAAATTTAAATTTATTGTTGTGGCAATATTTCTGTCGCCGTTGCGGCGAAACATTGCTCAACGAATCCTCAAGTACCTGATTGAAGATGTGTTTCATTTTCGTGGTTTAGCGATTCCTTAAAAGATGAATCAGTCACGTTATTTTTTGCTCTGCTTCTCACTCATGTGTTCTTGATGCACGTCTGGAATAATGACACTGACTCATACTCAGGTTAGAGATCACTAGATGGCCAACGAATCCCGAATCATGTTGAACACGTGGTGCCGAAGCCCCGGCACACGTGTGTGCCTCACAATCTTCTGGCGCATCAAGTGCCACATAAGATCATTAGTAATGTTATCTCTTCAGGTGGCTTAGATGAGGGTACGAGTTTTCCAACACATGATTGATCATAAGTGAATGTTGGCAAATTAGTGAGCTGAATTATCATCATCATCAGCATGACTACGTCCACTGCTGGACAAAGGCCTCTCCCATGTTCCACCAGGTAACCTGGCCCTGTGCTTGCTGCTGCCAATTTATACCCGCAAACTTCTTAATCTCATCTGCCCACCTAAGCTTCTCTCTCCTCTTAACCCGCTTGTCTTCTCTGGGAATCCAGTTAGTTACCCTTAATGACCAGCGGTTATCCTGTCTATGCGCTACATGCCGGCCCATGTCCATTTCTTCTTCTTGATTTCAGCTAAGATATTCTTAACCCCCGTTAAGAATATCATAATTGTTTCCTTGTTCCCTTGTTCCCTAATCCACTCTGCTCTCTTTTTGTCTCTTAAGGTTACAGCCACAGTTTTTTTTTCATTTCTCGTGGCGTAGTCCTCAATTTAAGCTGAAACCTCTTTGTAAGTCTCCAGGTTTTTGCTCGCTAGCTAAGTACCGGCAAGATACAGCTGTTATACACCTTCCTCTTGAGGGATAGTGGCAATCTACTTGTCATAATTTGAGAGCGCTTTCCAAATGTGGTCCACCCCATTCTTATTCTTCTAGTTACTTTACTCTCGTGGTTCGGCTCCGCTGTTATTACCTGCTCTAAGTAGACATAGTCTTTTACAGCTTGAAGTGCACTATTACTTATCTCGAAGCGCAGCTGTCTTCCGAAGTTGGTGTACATTACTTTCGTTTTCTGCAGATTAATTTTAAGATCCACCTTTCTGCTCTCCTTGTCTTACTCCGCCATCAAGAGTTGCAATTCGTCCCCTGAGTTACTCAGCAATGCAATGTTGTCGGCGAAGCGCAGGTTACTAAGGTAATCTCCATTAGCTCTTATCTTTAACTGTTCCCATTCTAGGCTTCTGAAAACCTCCTGTAAGCACGCGGTAAATAGCATTGAGGAGATTGTGTCCTTCTGCCTTACACCCTCCTTGATTGGTATTCTGTTGCTTTCTTTATGAATCACTATGGTAGCAGTTGATCCCCTGTAGATTTCTTCCAGGGTGTTTATATATACTTCATCGACGCCCTGATTCCACAGTGTCTGCATGACGGCTGATATTTCCACTTAATCAAACGCCTTCTCGTAAACTATGAAGGCTATCTATAGTTGCGCAGGGACCCGGTACCCAGTACCATGAGCTGAGTATTGATTAATAAATCTAAGCATCCTACTTTCTGAGAAAATTATTACCTGGTCAATGCCCGACAACATCATCCGAGATAGATGATATTGCAGAGTGAAAGATTCAGAAACGATGTGTTAATTCTTTTTCATGTCACCGGCAACAAAGCCTTGGTCTAAATAAACAAAAGTGGAGATTACAATGAATTGAAATAAGAAGGAATGAGCGCTTGCGTATTTTGTTATTGCCATCGTGCTCTGTGTAATCACATGGCCTTATTAGAATATATTCTTTTACAAATTAGCAATCATTTCATTTTGCGTGGTCACAAAGTTACGTGTTATATTAAGGGCTTCCCAATGTGTTCTTTCAGGAACCGAAGTTATCCCTGTTAAAACACTAATGAAATCTCTCACATAGTTATTAGTCACAGCATAATGAATCTGGCCACGTTCGAGGAGTTATTATCTTCGGTTGCGGCCAAACTGTGATTCGCATCGACTACTCGCAGTAAGGCCAAGCAATACCGCAACTTCCTTGTGGTTCGATAGAGCAGAAATTGTGAATCAATACATTTACTTTCTGTTAATGAACGCAGCACACTCATCTAAACTGTTACAATAAGGTGCGATATTTAGGAATGAGTAGCAAACGCTAGCCACACCGACACCGAGTTAGCTCCAAGGCAGACAGACCACTTTGTTTTCCTCTTCCTTCGTCGATGCCTTGCCACTTCAGCGTAGCAATATCTATAGGAACCTATAATTCAGCGCTCATGTTGTGAAACTAGCATAGTGTGGTTGCTCGGGTGAGTTGGTATGACAGTATTCCCATAAAAAAAGCACCAATAATGAGGGGCAAGGAAAAAAGGACACACACAGCAGCACCGACTTACAAGATTTTTTTTGCTTAAACCGCGCAATATATACTTGAGCAGTATATGACAAATAAGAAGAATGACAAGCCACAAAAAAACAGAATTTACCTAACAACCAAGTAATGGTCGTGATAAATTGCCATGAACATCACGTGAGCCAACACTCTGAAGAAAATCTATTCCTTTTTGCGATAGAGCAATCGAAGGCCGGCCGACACATAGATCGCCCAGACTTTCCATTTCTGCGGCCTCATATATTTCGCGTATCATCTAATCCCGATGACGCCTAATGACCGTACAACGCTGAAAGCTAGGGACACAATCGCAGTCCCGGCAGTGAATGCCAAGGTGACCCGATACTGTAGGAGAGACGCTAGTCGCTAGTTTTTAGTCTCTCAGCCGCTAGTGTAAATGCCAGCTTGTTTGGCTGATGTACCACTTGTCACAATGCATGGGTAGAGAATACACCAACCGTTCGATGCATGGAACGTCCTTGTTCCGATGCTTCATTTTGCAGCCTCACTCTCGCCTGGAACCAGAATTCATGGCCTTGCACATCCTAGCGAGCTTTTCTGGGGCAGAAAAAAGCAATTTTACGTCGTACCTAGCATGTTTCAGGCACTCCAGCTTTCATCTAATGAAATTTAGCATTGCTTATTGAAATCAAAGTCCATTGATCAGTAATTCGTATGTTTTTTCAGATTGGCAAGCAGGTGGCACGTTCCACTGAAGAATGATTTCGTTCTTTCTTTCACTGACCCTTTGTCTCCTTTTGCGTGCTTTAACCAGTCACGTACGTTTTCAGGCTGAAATAAGAGCACCCTGTAAGGTCGTTAATGGTCCTTTTTTTAAACTCGGTCGTTTTACTTGGTACTGGTGCTCACGTACAAGTGCTTGTGTTCACAACACTAAGAAAATTTTGCTTTGGCCAAGCTCTCTCATAACCTATTTAGATTAAATACACTGTATATTCTTTTATACTCACTGCTGCCATGGTGCAATTAGCGCTGCAGTTTTGTTCGTGCAAATAAATAAATAAATAACTTTGAGGCATCGATGGAGAAATGCAAGTTTTTTGTTCTAAGTCACAACTTCGATGGTTTGACTTCGACTTCGCTTTAGGCGATGTCTGCGTTAACAATATACACATGCGGTAAAGAACATGTGCCAGCGATGCAGTCTCATTGTTAGGCTTAAGCTATGCTGATTGGTGAGAATATTGACAACACAAATGAAGCAGATATATTGAAACACTGCTACGCAACGTTTAATACAGCGAAAGCTGTTATAAGATCAAAACACAGGTCTTGTGTGCCGCCATAGTTGTCCATTGGCCCCCTCGGTGTTCGTAACCATAATACTGCAATAAATAAAAAAATAAACCCAAAGACACAATGTGTTTGACACCCGGGTTGGTTGTGTACCAGCCTAGTATTCTACTACTGAGCCACGCTGGCGCTTGAACCTCATTTCAAAACTACAACTGGCGTTAGGCAAGCTTCTGCAAAGAAGGATGCAGAATAGCATAGTGAGTTCCAGCCTACTAGAGAAAATGTCTGGAAGGGAATCGCACCAATATCTGTAATAAAGCGTTTGAGAACTTAAATGGAACAACCAGGTGTCACACAATGCGAATTGCCTGAAATGTGAGTCGTCCTATGCTCCCACGCATTAAAGAAGCTTGTTCTAGTTCACCTATTAACTGTGGCGCATACCCACTTCAGACATAATTCTTCATCGTCGTCAGCCACCGCATAGAACTATTGCACATTATTACCAGCTAGTGTTTAGCGGATACCACGCTTCTGCGAAGAAGGATGCAGAATAGCATAGTGAGTTCCAGCCAACTAGAGAAAAATTATGAATATTTATAGCAGATGGGGTAGCCAGAAAGTGTGCTTGTAGCAGTTACTGAAAGAGTGTTAAGAAACGTCTCAGAAAGGCCGCTCGTCGAGCTCTCGCTATGATAGTGCTGCGTGTTTCGTGCAGGCCTGGCTTTTTCTACCCACTGTGTTGCTGTTTACTTTGCTTAAGCTGCTTAACACAGTTTTTTTTATGACACACGTGTTCTGGTGGCTGAGGTTCAAATTAGTGCATTTTGTTGAGCAGTCGAAGGAAGAATCATTCTGGTGTGTGCAGACAGACAGAAACGGAGTGGTTTTATGCGCTATTTATGAGCGTGTGATAGCTCCTGTGCTTTTTTGACAAAACTGTCTTGTGCCCAATGCAAGATTATTAGTCCTAAAGGCTAGATGCCTTCCTTTTTACCACTGGTAACATGTTCTTTCTTTTTGGTTTGACATTTTTTAGAATGCGCACTCTGGGTACGGAGAGACGTCGTCAAGTCCCTGTCGAAAGAATGCATCGGACCAGTTTGAGGACACCTGTGGTGTGGTGGTCCCTGAGAACCGCAGAATACACTGTGGTGACGAGGGTATTAAAAAGTAACCACACGAACAATTCATTTACCATTCCCCAAGGGCAGCAATGAAGTGAAACTTCCGGCAAACTTCTGATGAACTACGTGGAGTATGTAAGCGAGAATTAAACAAGCCAGTTTCGTATGAAGAATGTTGCTGGTGCTTCGAGGTAATTCTATTTATAGTGTAGTGATTATATGGGCCGATTGCCACATGTACGCGAAAAAACGAGTGACACTGTAAAAAACGCAACGGCACATACGTGGAAAATTAACACGAAACTCCGCATTTGTGTTCTTGTGCTGTTGTTCGAATGGTTTGCCGTCTTCTATGTATTTGTAGAATACTGTACTTTGTGGACAAGTATAGCTGATCTACCCTCTGCAAAATGCCATGAAGCTTGGTATATTGCCACCAATATAGATAATTATCCAAAAGAAAACAAGAATAAAAATACTGCTCCAGTCAGTAACGCCGAAAATACCGCACTTCGAAGCAGTGCGGTGACCACGAACAGCTCATCATCTTTATGCAGTTTTTTTTTATTCTTGCAGAGAACGTGATCACAGCGTTGATGAAGTGACTACGAACACTGAGTATTACACTGAAAATGCATGTGGGGTTGTAGTAGCAGTAGTAATAGGAATTTATTTTCAGCCACATCAAAAGCCCCAGCATTTCGGTCACCTTGCGAGCTACTAAGCGTTCGCGTCGCCAGCGATTGGTGTGCATGAATTATGAACGGGAAAGTTTCTAACTGCTGAAAAAGGAAGTGACGCTGCCTTTAAGGCTCTATTCTATTAACTTGGCGTTTTGGACTCAGATATACATACTTGTCATTTAACTTACGCCTAGCCTAATAATCTAGAATAGTGGATGCAAAGGTAAGGAGCGAAATATTTCTAGTTCGAGGGAGCGGCAAAGGGACAAGAAACCTTCGTACGAAAGTAATGACGCGTAATTGACGGACTCCGATGATTCTGTATTATTTATTCTGGCACATAAAGAGAGATATAAAAGCAGCAGTTTGATTTTCGTATAGAGGACACTATTATTACAGTAGAAATGACCACTAAAGCGTAAAGCAGATACGTGCTCAACATAAAGATCTCACAGGAACTTCTCATTAAACTTTGCTTTGAAATTGCTTTGAAAGCTTGACACAATTTCTATGCTTTAGGACCTATAGCTTGAGGATCGAGTACTTGGCGCTGTTTTACCTTGTGTAGAAAAAATTATCACTTTTGTTTTAGTTGCATTATTTGCAAAGCGTTGAGCTTTGGACCAACGTTCTAGAATGCGAAGCATTTTATTAGCATTCCTCAGCCATTACTTTGCATCTCTATTTCTAAAGAAAATGCTCGTGTCATCGGCGTATATAACGAAAAAGTTCCTTGTGGACAAATGATTTGAAGGCAACGATACGAATAATCAGAGAAGTGAGCGATCTGAAACTCTGATGTGATTGATGGAACGAGAATCCGAGGGCAGTGATGGTGCAGGTCGTGGAGGTGAACGTGTCAAAGCACTGTCCAATGCTATGAAGCCAAACAAGTAGGACTGAAATACTCGTCAAACGCATGGACAGCTCAATATGTGACTCTCACATGGTCGTCTCTACTTGCCCAGCTCCCCATGTAGATGTGTCGATGAAGGTGTGCGCTTGAGCCGACAGCCACGGGGTGTCAGCCTGGGTGGTGACAGGGGCAAGGCCTAAGGCCTAAGAATGGACATGAGCTGAAGCCTCTGCCCTTACATGTGGCTCCCTCCTATTGACTCAGGAGGATCAGTTGTTGGTTTAGCCTCTGCGGTTCCCCGCGGTCACCCGGCTTCCCTTAGCAATGATACATCGAATGCGCGTGGTTCCACTGACAGTATTCATATAGGTTCAGCCTTGGTGTCTACGGGGTGAAGACCAGGGGTCAGGAGGGAGTTAAGACTTGCACACGACCAACGCTCATCCACCGATGACGACGAGGAGGACGGATGTGCGTTCTGCGCGCTGCCTCCCATACAAGCCTTTCAAATAAGCAACATGCCGGTGCTTTCCAGTGACAGCTCATTAGGGACCATTCCGAAAAGCGTTTTATTTTAGGCACAGCGAACCGCTGTTCCAAAAATGCCACCCCGGCAAACGTGCTGAATACGAATATATCCTTAGGACGACGCCGACAATCAAATTCCCTGAATGCGCTTTTATTTTCGGTAGCAAAATCTACCTCAGTCAGATGCAGCGGCATCGGCATTTGAAGAATTGTGATGAGGATGTGAACCTCGCAAGAAATAAGTCACGCTAAAGGAAAGAAGAGAGTACCTGCTAGCCACTAAAGAAGTACAGCTTCACACCCAAAATGTCCGAGATAATATTGATCAGTTGCTGAGCGTTTTTACGCATCGTGCGCTGGATATCATCCAATTCCACAGAATAGCAGACAATTATAAGAAATTAGTGGATGATTTGCATGATAGGATTTCCAAAGTAACATTCAAAGGACACTTACTGACATCGAGAAACACGCAACTGAAAATGACGCCCTCGACACTGTCAAAGTCAACCGCCGAGAGGCGATCGAGGCTCAGATTAGATGACTTAAAACAAAAGCACCGCCAAGGGCATATGAAGCGTTTAATCTATGGGGGCCCATGAAAAGATTTCTGAGCACACAGGACATAACTCCTGCCCTCAATTCCTACCTAGGAGATGTGTTTGCTGTGGACCTCTGTCCATAACGTCCACCGCCATGTCTGCTAAACGAAGTGAGCCGCCAAAAAAAGAAAAGGAAGTCGGCGTTAACGCAACAACTTTTGTGGCGTAACAGGACACAGTGTGCAAGGCCGATATTAGATGGGGAGGCGGGCTGAAAAGATGGCCGCCAGGCATCCTACTTGAGGTACTACACTACTTGAGCGGGTATCGAAAGCGCCTCTGGAAACGCAGGAGCGTCTCAATGTACTTCAACTTTACCTAATACCACATCTTTACTATCGCTTAGTACTGGGCCCCATTTCTGCTAAAGCGCTCCAGACAATCGACAGGGTTGTCCGAATTATATTATGAAGATGGCTCGCACTGCCCATGGACTGACTGTTTGGTTTCTTCTACGAAGCGGTGGAGGAGGGAGGACTAGGAGTACCCTGCTTCAGGACCGTTGTCCCGGCAATGAGGCTCTGACGCCGCTTCAATGCAGTAGCTGAGTCCTACAATCCGGCATGCGTTTTTACAACTACTAAACCAACCACAGTGAACCTGAAAAAGCAAGCAGAAAAGTTCACTTTTTAAAAGGCTCACGAATCGGTAGCAGCAAATAGTTGAGGAAAACTGGGCTCAGGAACTGCACCGACCTTTGATGCCAGACACCTACAACAATGCAAAGAGGCTGCAGGTGGACCTCGAGGTTGGTGAATGGAACCACTACCTTTTGGGGTTAATTCACCTCGTGAAGTTCCACGCTGGCGCAGTTTCCAACTTTATTGTTTGCGTACAGGTCATGACCTACCCATGCAATGCCGAGCGGGGTGCCCAAAATAGAAGAATCTTTGGGGCACATACTCCAGAAATGCCACAAGACTATCCACGTGCAAACAAAGAGGCACAACAACATTCTTAGGTATTTGTCACGTCGTTTGACGGATCTTGGGTGGCATGTGCAGCAGCAACGGCACTTTAAAACGTCCCAAGGAACGAAATTCCATAATTATTGATTACCAAGAGGAATAGCTCACAGATACTAGATGTACGAGAGATGGGCACGTGCGTTGAGTGGACGGATGCGCATCTCCACAAGAGTGACAATTGCAAGATTCCAGACTTGCTATTCACAACTTTCAGTGACTATAGGGCGCGCCACAAGATAACCAGGATGGCTCTCGATGCAGTGATCCTCTGTTTGCGCGGAGCCTTTGTAGCAGGTTTTCTCTCTGCGTGGTTGCCGCTACTGTCGGCTAGGATAATTTTCCGTGGCGTTTAAATTCCCACGATGGAAGCAGCTCATCCTGGAGTGCATAAAGTGTGGGACACGCACTATGACCTTTCACCAGGACTCGACGTCCGACGCGCTCGTGTAGCAGCCGGTTTGGTGACGTTCCGTCACACTGCCTTGCCGGATCGGGCATCCAGCGTGTGTCAAACTCGGCAAATGTTTGTAATCCACTCGGTTCCGGTGATCGCGCGGCCATATATCACAACGGTAAACAATACAGGAGACAGTTGACGTAGGGCAGCTTGTACTACCGGTCGTTCCTTTACCACTCAAATCTTTTTGACCGAGGGTACCGGTTTCATGCCAGCGAAGATGGGTTACAATTGTTTATTACACAAACTAGTGCTTAACCCAATAAAATGTGCTCCACTATGTCACTTAATCAAAACAGCGCCGGCTTACAAGCTACGAGCGAGATCGGGAGCCACGGTGCTTGCGCATTTCGCAGGTAAACATGCGACACTGCAGGCCATCTCGCACAAACGGTTTACTTTGCTTCGATCGTCATACTAATGTTGTGGAGTAACAGCTGCTTCCGTATCTCCACGCAGACATTAGACCTGAACACACACACACACACACACACACACACACACACACACACACACACACACACACACACACACACACACACACATATATATATATATATATATATATATATATATATATATATATATATATATTGCCACGTTCCATTTCCCAAGTTTTTATTATCGTCACGAAACACCACACCATTCTCAGCGCGAACCGCGCCTGCTCATAAAGAGTATAAATATATATATATATACATAAACAGTATAAATGCCGACGTGCTTCGCCGCTTGTCAGTTGTTGATCGAAGGCCGACGCTCCGTTCGCCGCTATCAGTCCGAGCCTGCTATCTGTGCGAGACTGCTGCTGTAATTGGACTTTCCGTTTACCGGGCACAGGTTCGCCCAAATAAACAGTTAAATCCCAACACGAAGTCTCCTGTCTTTGGCCACGTCACGACCCCGTGACAATATATATATATATATATATATATATATATATATATATATATATATATATATATATATATATATATATATATATATATATATATATATATATATGCTGAAATTTGCGCCCTAGACTAGCTTGCGCTCGATCACGGATGGCGGCGGTGTCTGCCCAGCCCCGCTGCTCTCATGTCACATGTGTCAGTTGCGAGGCGAGCTCTTGTTATTGTATAGCCAACGAAAAACCCGAGCGCCCAACTTGTTGTCTCAGGATCGATAATAATGATAGTTGGCGTTGAACGTCTCAGAACCAACATAAGAATATGAAACTTAATGACATATTATTATGACATATCAATATGGTTTATGGCACTTAATATATCGAAATGCAAGAGCATGCAAGTTTTTCGTCACACTACCACCCACTGCCTGCGTACTTATTCACTTATTAACAGTCCATTACCATCTGTGCACACTTATAAATACCTTGGTGTTCATGAATCTTCTCATCTTTTCTGGAATAAACACACGGAATGTGTGATTAACAACGCTAACCGCATGCTTGGTTATCTGCGCCATAACTTTTCCTTTGTTCCATCGTCACTCAAGCTAACATTGTATCAAACATTGCTAAATCCAATTTAGAATATGCGTGCGCCATATGGGACCCAACTCATGCCTTTATCATTCAATCTCTCGAAGCCACTCAGAATCACGCTGCACGTTTCATCTTATCAAATTATTCACATCATTACAGTGTCACATTCATGAAGAGCACTCTAAACCTGCCTGTTCTTTCTTGGGCCACAAATTTTTCCCCCCTTAACCTTTTTCACAAAATCTATCATTATATGGCCATTTAAGGATGCCCTCTTTCATCCACTTCAATTCATATCACCAAGGACCGACCATCACATTAAGGTGGGCTTAACCCCCTGTCGCACGAGACTGCACGACGATTCAGTTGTGCCAAGAAAAAGTACCGCTTAGAACCACCTTGCCGCCTCCATTGCCTGTATAACGGGCCTAATGAACTTCAAGCTCGCCCTACATATTGCGCTGTAAATTTTACCCTGTTTTTTTCTTTCTCTTTTTTATTTCATTTAAACTGCACCTATGACTGTTTACACCACTCCTTTTAAGGCCTCCGGGCCGTGAAGGTACCTTAAATAAATAAATAAATTAATTAATAGATAAATCAGAGACGTCGTAGTGTAGGGTTGCGGAAATTTCGACCTCCTGAGATTCTTTGACATGCACCAAATCTAAGCACATAACACGGATCGCAAGCATTTTCGCCTCTATCGAGAATGCGGCCGCCGTGGCCGGGATTCGATCCCGCCACTTGCGGGTCTGCATCCGAGTGCATTAGAGTACAGTGGAAGCTGTATTTGACACCATGAAGGGTCGCGCTGCTGAGTCCAGTGGGCTGAATTGTTGGCCATGGCAGTGGTATTTCGAAAGGGCTGAATGAAAAAAAAACAACCATGCGTTCCAGTTTAGGAGCCCATTATTTGACCCCAAGTGGTAGAAATGAATTCCGAGGCCCCCTCTACAGCGTGCCCATCATGTCGTGGCTTTCGTAAATAAAATCCAAACAAGGACGCTCCGTCCCTGAAGTAATTCGATTTCAAGTGCTCGCGGTAACCACAATATTTTGACAAGTTTCACGATGCGTAGCTTGATAATCCATTCTTTTTTCTGTCATAAGCCGAAAAGAAAATCCTGCACGCTAATAACACCTTTCACAGTGGAGTTCGTGCCTTGCAGCCCACCGAACAAGCGAATAATCTTTTATTATTCGCGCCATATTGGTGGTGCACTCTAAGGCAAAACAACCCTAAAAAGGAGTAACAGAGCCCAATAGGGAGCGCGCGATGAACGAATAGACCGTTGAGGAGCAACCACAGAGGGAAGCGTGCCACGCAAAAAACCACTTAGTCTCCAAACACGCTCCAAAAGGAATGAACCGCCCAGGGATTGCAGGCTGCGCGAAAAGCGTTGCCAAGGTCCTTCTTCTCCTCTACTGGCTCAGTCTTTCTCCGTATTTTGCTGGCGATGGTTTGCATTGCATCGCACTCGGAGTGCTCGACAACGGCCGCCTGGATTCAACGATATAGGAATTACGACCTGGTGCTTGTGTGTATGCTTCGATGAGCACGGGCTGCTGCTTTTCCGTTTCGCTCCACCCATGAAGTCTGGAGCAAGTCTCGACACCTCACCAAGCCGCGCTGTATATTTCTGGCTTCAAGATAGTCACGACCAACACACGACGGCAACAGTTGGGAAGGCCAATATGGCAGTCTAGAAGGCAGCAGGCCTATCACATGCATACTTCAGTCCGACTCAGGGACAAAAATCAGTGCTGGATTCTTTAAGCAAGTAGGTTATCATTCTTTATTCTACACTTTGCGTGTTCTCGTAAAGAGCTTGTAGTAGTATGTCGCGCGGTATGTGCACCAGCTTTGGCTGGCGGAGCTTTCACTAGCGTCGTAACTCACTGAAAATTGGTTGCCATTACAGTTGGCTTTCCCGTCAGTCGGTCGCAAGCAGCTTGGTGCCGTCCGTTAGCCGCGGCGGCGGACTCGCGTTTGCACGCTGCACTCATTCGAGTTGGTGCAAAAGGGCCGCATCACCGTCTATTTTTTCGGCACTAGCTCCAAACCAGCTCGGCGCTGCTCGTGGCGGCGGCCAAGCGTACGCTCGCTCTCCTGTTAGAAATTCGCTGGCGGTAGACACTCAGCGTGCAGCGCCGTGCTTGGTCTCGCGTTCGCTTGCTCGAGCTGAGCGACGTCACTCGCTTAGGACTCGCCGACTTGTTAGCGGGCACGGTGGTTTGCGGAGTTGTGGCTGCAGCCGCCACTCCTAAGCTGTTGCGCTACGGGGATCGAAATGGGTCTTTGACGATTTGTGACATCCCGCTGAAGTTATTAGCATGTCTTATCTCATATATGTTTTCATTTCACTTTGCACGTAATTCTCATATGTGTTTGTATTCATCCTTTGTTACGTGTGACTCACTATTTTACATACTTTTTGTGCAGCCGTGGGCACACACCGTGCTGAAGATTATGTGGCTGGCGTCTGCGATGCCTGTCATCCATCTCTTTCGTCAGAGCAGCTTCAGAAGGACTGTGCGAGATGTGAAGGTAAAGTTATTTGTGAGTCATATTTTAAAGCTTGTTTGTATATTAACATGCACGACTTGTCATATGGGTGCACCTTCATCTTCTGTCACATGTGTTTATCTATTTTTACTATATTATCGCGCGTAAAGCCGTGGGAATGCAACAGGCAGAAGGCTGCGTGCACTGGCGTCTGCAATACCTGTCATCTATCGCTTCCGTCGGAGGAGCTCCACAAGAAGTTTACAAGATGTGATAACGAGACTGGACTTGTACGCTTCACAATGAATTCACTTAAAAGAATGGAGAAACTTCATATGTATGTAGGAAAATAAAAGATTTCGATGTCTCACTTCTGTCTTTCGTTGTTGCTGTGACCTGTAAAAGCAGTTAGACATAGTTGGCTAACTACTTTTTCGCGTGTTTTTTTTTCTGCGCTATTTGTTGCTCACTGCTAGAAAGACAGGCGAAAAGAGTATTAGGCCCGGTGGAAAATAAATTAAAAAAATGTTAGAACTGGGGATACAAAGTTCATCCGATTGAAGTATTTGAGGGGATCAAGCGTTCGTCCGGAGAGGTGCAACTGTGAGAACTAATAGTTGCCCGGTAAGGCACAAATGTGGGGATTAACAGTTGCCCTATACGGTGCAAATGAGCGGACTAAATGTATGTTTTCGATGTGAATTTTGGGACTAATTGTTACTCCCTAAGGTGTAAATGTGAAGACTAAATGTTAATCCCTTGAGCTCGTCTGTGGGGACTAACTCTCAGACCCGGTGTCGTTAGTCTTTAAAAGGAATTTGTTTGTGTCAGCCCCGTTAGTCCCCAAAAGGACGAAACACACACCCTTTTAACACCTTTTGCCTTGGAGTGTGCAAAGTTCTGCAAGCTTACAACAACAATATTTTGTGCACTTCAGTTCCCACATGCGCATGATTTTGTGGACACAATGACGACGCGGCACGGCTGGCACGTGGCAGCCAAGCAAGTTTTCGTTGTATCACCGCTTCACGGCTTGTGCCGGTTGCCACGTGGCGGCGCCACCATAGCTGAAAATTGCTAATACCAGATCACACCGACACCTACCGCCTCGAGCGTCCCCCAAACTTATAGGATACATGGACTTGAATGCGTTTGGACTTTGGCTAAGATGACTAAGATGAAGGCACTCCAATGCCTGCAGGGGGGCTCGACTGCATTTATGATGCACCAACAGGCCACAGCAGTTGTTTGTCGTGGGGGTGCTCATATTGTAGTGGAGCATACGCACTAACGTGTATGCGCCTTCCAAAGAGAAGGAAAAACCCCGTGCTCTGATTGCACGAGAACCTGGGCCGCCTTTTGCCAGACTTGTGGTACGGCCATTTTTCGTTGCGACATCGTTGCGACTTTTCTGGTTCAATAAACGTCATCACATTTGGTGGAGGCTGCTGAGATTCCCAAGCAGACCTGGAGCTCCGCTCTCGCAAGTTGCCCGAGAGACCACTGCAAAACATGACTGACGCAGTCGCCAACCAGCCCATCCCAGCCCAGCCAGCACCACCGGCTGTCCCGTCTACCTGCCCCGGCGCTACTCGCCAACGGGACCCACCAATCTTCAGCGGCAGTGGCGAGCAAGACGTCGAGGACTGGCTCTCCTTGTACGAACGCGTAAGCGCCAGTAACAAGTGGGACAACGACTCTAAGCTCGCCTACGTTATATTTTACTTGGCAGACGTAGCTAAACTTTGGTTTACGAACCGCGAAACCGCCATCGCCAACTGGTCTTCCTTTAAGACACTCGTCACTGAAGCGTTCGGCCGACCAGAGGTCCGCAAGCTCCGCGCTGACCAGCGCCTGCGCCACCGAGCCCAGCAGCCTGGCGAGACGTTTACTAGTTACATAGAGGACGTGCTCGACCTCTGCAAGCGTGTGAATCCATCTATGCCCGAAGAAGAAAAAATTCGGCAGATTCTCAAGGGCATCGAGGATGGCGCATTCCAGATGTTGCTAGCGAAAAGCCCGAACACGGTGGCAATCCTCGTAAGCCTCTGCCAGAGCTTTGATGAATTGCGCCGTCAGCGTTCCATCGCCCGACAGAGTGTCCTACCGCCGGATTCGATCTCGGCCGTCACACTCACAAATGCCAACGTTTGCAAAGAAAGTCTGTCCAACCAGATCAAAGACTTCATCAGGGAGGAAGTCGCCCGACAGCTCTCCCTGCTGCCGCATAGCGACGCGCCCACCGCAAGCCTGCCTACGACACTGCATCAGGCCATACGCACGGAAATTTGTGATGTCCTCCCTACAGTGCAGGCCCCTTACCCGTGCACTTCAGTAGCGCCTAATCTCTCAGCTGTCGGCTACGCACCACCTGCACCACCTTCACCTCTCAGCTACGCAGCTGTGGTCGCGCGGCCCCCACCGCATCCAGTCGCCTTATCAGCTCCACCTCCTCCGGCCTCACCTCCAGTTTACAGGCCCTCACCTCGCTTTTTCCATCGATCTAATGAGTGGCGCACTCATGACAATCGTCCTATCTGCTTCGCCTGTGGCATCGCTGGCCACATTGCACGCTTCTGCCGCCGTCGCCCCACACCTGCAAACGCATACTTCGGAACTCCTACCTACGCGCCGCAGCAGGCCACCGCATCTGCATATGAACAGAGGCACTCAGACTCGGATCGCCGCCCATCGACTGCTCGTTTCCCATCCCCTCGTCGCCGGTCGCCATCGCCTATGCGTCGTCGACCACCTCCTGAGGAGGGAAACTAATCAGTGCAGTTCCGGAGGCAAGAACTGCAACTTGTGCGCAATTCCCAAGGCCTCCGTTTTCGCCGAAAAATGTTGTTGATGTCGATGTTGAGGGAGTCGCCACATTAGCGTTAATTGATACCGGGGCCGCCGTTTCTGTGATGGACGTCAAATTTTGTCGGAAACTGAAGAAAGTGACCACATCTCTCTGTGGCATGGTGCTGTCCACGGCTAGCGCGCAACGCATTCATCCTTCGGCTCTGTGTACGGCGCGCGTCGTCATCCAAGATGTTTTGTACGTCGTACAGTTTTTTGTTCTGCCATCTTGCTCTCATGACCTTATCCTCGGTTGGGATTTCTTATCAGGTCATGAAGCTATCATCGATTGTTCCCGTGCCGAAGTGTCCCTTGTGCCAACATATGAATTTCCACCACCCGACCGGTCTCCTAGGCTCTGCAAACTCATCGCTGACAACGACATCACCTTGCCCCCGGAAGCTTCGGTCCCTGTAAGCCTTTCATGTGTGGCGCAACCTGACGCCACGGTGGTCTTTACGCCATCTCCTGTTTTTGCTGAACGCAAGGGCATCGTTCTCCCATTTGCCGTTCTTACAATTGCGTCTGGTTTAACCGTAATGCTGGTTACCAACCACTGCAACTACCCCATCAGCTTACTTCGTGGTGAAACGTTGGGATATGTGCAACCTGTCGACCATATCGATGATATTATTCTTCCCGACGAAACGCCATGTCACATTGCCGCAATAACTCATGCGTCTGAGCCATCAAGTTTGTCAGCCTTCGACAATGCTATTGACGCAGACCTTCCCCTCTCGCATCGCCGCCAACTTGTTGCTCTCCTTAACAAGTTCCGCTCTTCTTTCGACTTTCAAGAACCTGCTTTGGGCCGCACCACGACTATCACTCATACTATTGACACCGGCTCACATTTGCCTCTGCGACAGCGTCCTTACCGCGTTTCCGCCGAAGAGCGCCGCGTCATTACGGAGCAAGTAGACGACATGCTTAAACGTGGAGTGATACAGCCTTCTCAAAGCGCTTGGTCATCACCTGTCGTTCTGGTCAAGAAAAAAGATGGCACCGTTCGATTTTGCGTGGACTATCGCCGCTTAAACAAGATTACGAAGAAAGATGTCTACCCGCTACCACGAATAGACGATGCTCTTGACTGTTTACAAGGCGCCGAGTACTTTACATCCTTGGATCTGCGTTCTGGGTATTGGCAGGTGCCAATGGCTGAATGTGATCGCCCTAAAACAGCCTTTGTAACGCCAGATGGTGTATATGAGTTCAAAGTGATGCCATTTGGGCTCTGCAACGCACCTGCCACATTTGAGCGCATGATCGATACCATCTTGCGTGCCCATAAGTGGAAAACTTGCTTGTGTTACCTGGACGACATCGCAGTCTTTTCGTCTGATTTCCCGACACATCTTGTTCGCCTCCACGAGATTCTGACGTGTCTAACTTCTGCGGGCCTACAACTTAACTCCAAAAAGTGCCACTTCGCAGCACGAAAACTAACCATCTTGGGACATGTCATCACAAGAGACGGTGTTCTTCCGGATCCCGATAAGCTTTGGGCTGTCGCTGACTTCCCGTTGCCCACATCACTGAAAGCTCCAAGAAGTTTCGTCGGTCTCTGCTCGTACTTCTTTCGTCGCTTTGTGCCCAACTTCGCGTCCGTCATCGCACCTCTAACAAGTCTGCTCTCCAACAGCAAAGGTATATCTGCATGGTCACCTGCATGTGACGACGCATTTCGCCAGCTGCGCCGCCTGCTGACCTCACCACCTATTCTTCGTCACTACGACCCCGCTGCTGCCACAGAAATTCACACCGATGCAAGTGGCATCGGTCTTGGTGCAGTTTTGGCACAACGGAAAGGCACCCAAGCCGAATACGTAGTCGCCTATGCAAGTCGCGCTCTCAAGAAGGCTGAATTGAATTACTCCGTGACAGAGAAGGAGTGTTTGGCCATAATCTGGGCCTTGACGAAGTTTCGCCCGTACCTTTACGGCCACCCTTTCGACGTGGTCACAGACCACCACGCTCTATGTTGGCTGTCCACATTGAAAGACCCGTCCGGACGCCTGGGACGTTGGGCACTTCGATTGCAAGAATACGACATCCGTGTAGTATATCGTTCCGGTCGCAAGCATGCAGATGCCGATGCACTTTCGCGATCGCCTTTGACCCCAGATGTGGCTTCTCTGTCACCACTTTTTACCACCTTGTCACCAATAGACACCACTGACATGCTTTCGGAGCAGCGTAAAGATCCATACCTTGCATTGTTACTCGACTACCTTACCGATCCGTCTGCTGTCCCTTCCACGAGAGCGCTACGCCGACAAGCAGCCCACTTTTCCGTGCGAGACAGCATTCTGTACCGCCGCAACTACATGCCTGGTGGTCGGAAATGGCTCCTTGCTGTCCCAACTCATATGCGCTCCGACATCTGCATGAATTTCCATGCAGACCCTCAAAGTGCTCACGCAGGTGTCCTGAAAACCTACGAAAGGCTGCGCCAACGATATTACTGGCGAGGAATGTATCGCTTTGTGCAGAAATACGTTCAGTCTTGCACCACTTGCCAACAGAACAAGACACCTCCGCGGCACCTTACTGGCATGTTACAGCCGCTCCCATGCCCGGCTCGCCCATTCGACCGCGTGGGTATCGATCTCTATGGCCCCCTCCCATATAGTCGCTCTGGAAACTGGTGGATTATTGTCGGCGTCGATCATCTGACACGCTACGCTGAGACTGCAGCTCTACCAGCAGCGACCGCCCACGAAGTTGCACTCTTCATTCTCCGCAGCTTCATTCTCCGCCATGGGGCTCCACGGGAATTACTCAGTGATAGGGGTCGAGTGTTCCTGTCGGAGGTCATCCAAGCTATTCTCGCTGAATGCAACATCATCCACCGGAAATCTACCGCATACCATCCACAGACGAATGGTCTCACTGAACGGTTCAACCGCACACTTGGCGACATGCTGAGGATGTACACCTCCTCCGACCACACTAACTGAGACGCTGTCTTGCCTTTTGTTACCTTCGCTTACAACACCGCGACGCAAGCGACTACCGGTTTTTCCCCGTTCTTTCTGTTGTACGGCCGCGAACCATCCCACCCACTCGACACCATACTCCCGTACCGCCCTGATGTATCGGAGTGCTCCCCGCTTTCGGAAGTCACCAGATACGCTGAAGACTGCCGTCAGTTGGCTCGGTCTATGACAAGTGAGGCTCAAGGTCTACGAAAAACCCGGCATGATGACGCTCATCACATAGCGCCTACGTTTCGTACTGGCTCCCTCGTGTGGCTTTGGGTGCCCCCGCACGTTCCTGGCCTGTCTTCTAAACTTCTGGCCCGGTACCATGGTCCATACCGTGTCATTGACGCAACCTCACCAGTGAATTACTTCGTCGAGCCCCTAACACAATCGCCAGATTTGCGCCGTCGAGGACGCGAGACCGTACACGTCGACCGTCTCAAGCCCTACTACGACCCCCTCATTGTGCCTACTCCCTGAGTCGCCAGGATGGCTACTCTTCAACCCGGGGGGTATTGTAGTGGAGCATACGCACTAACGTGTATGCGCCTTCCAAAGAGAAGGAAAAACCCCGTGCTCTGATTGCACGAGAACCTCGGCCGCCTTTTGCCAGACTTGTCGTACGGCCATTTTTCGTTGCGACATCGTTGCGACTTTTCTGGTTCAATAAACGTCATCACAATATGACTAATCTTTGTCCCACCTTCAGAATTCGGGTTGCTTGTCGCTCCCTCTGCCGTCTCAGAGGACAATATTTCTACTTGACCGAGGATCCATACTTCCACTAGAGAAAGTGAAGCTTGTCATTCGACGATAAGCAAACCTAAAGTTACACTCCAAGCTGGTGGGTTCCGAGGTCTTAATGAGAAAAAAAGAAGATTAACAACGTCATACTTATATAGATTTGACAAAATTGGTAATAGGATAATTCCCTATGGCACACCTGTCATGAGGTACAGTGTTTGTGATGTATACCCATTGATACTGACATACTGCCGTCGGTAAGAGAAATTATATTTCAACAGTTCAAGAGCACGCCCTATATTTCCTTCATGTTGAAGCTGGGAGAGAAGTTTTTACGGGATAGGCTGTCAAAAGGTTTGTTGACGTCAACAAAAAGTTCTAATATTAACTGTTTTTCCTCGAAACTGTTAAGAATTAATTCCTTTTGGGCAAGTGGTGCAGTTTTAATAGACCGGCTTTTTTCTGAATTCATGCTGGAGTGGCGCTGTGAAGTTACGTCATTCGATGAAACGAAAAATAAAGTTACTTTTTCTAAGCCCTTCAAAACAAAAAACAAGAAGAAGAGATATTAGTTCATGATTAGCAACGCTTTTCCTAACTCTTTTTAAATAGAAGGAACCTCATCAATTTGCATTTGAACTAATAAACTGGCTGTTCTAAGGCACAGGTTAAAAACGTGGACACGCAAAAGTGCACTCAAGTCAGTAACATGTTTTATAGGAGTCGTGACATGGTCTCGCAACGAAGGTAGAGGGTTGAGTATGCTTGTTCACGTCTGAGAACTGCACTGTATGAGATTATTTCATTCCAAAGTAGGCCGTAGAATAATTGGCTGTAAAGTCTGCCCACCACCGGTGACCGCGATTTTGTCATGGCGTGCGTGACGTCACAAGCCGAAGAAGCAGTGGCGTCGTCTGCTACCAAACAGCACCTTCCGCACGTGGTCGATAGGGAGCCTTACAATAGTGCACCGCGAGCCCTTTCGGTGCGGTCGTTGCCACTGCGCATGCGTCATAACACGAGTCACCGTTCGCGTTCATGGCCCGCCTGCAGAAAATCCAAAATAACGGGTGGCGTGTGGGCCCGTATGCGGCCCACGAAGTACTGCGTAGCTTCCCTGCGTTTGAATTTACGGTCGCGGCGAAAGTTCATAGACTTTTCTCTTGGGGGAGTAAACGCTTTCCTAAAACACTTATGGCGCCCGCAACTGAACCCACGCCCTCAACGCCTGCAAACGTTATTCCAAAACTTTCTCATTTTGCGAGTGTCGCTTGATGCGTGGTCCGCACGTGTCAGTAGGTTGCAAGTGCTGCGGTGTGTTGCCGGCGCCATCACTGCACGCGACGACGACGTCGTGTACGTTCCGCGTTTTGACTTCGTCCATAGAAAAAAAAAAACAGGTAACAGCGGACACTCCCGTAGAAGCCGGTGGCCCAATCGAGCCTGTAGCGCACCTGTTGGTTGGTGAGAGCAACTGACCTGCGCTTCCTGTTTTGATTTCACTGGCGAAAATTTTAGATTACTGTGCACAACTGACATTTAGATATGGCGAAAGTAATTATTTTAGACTACTTTCTTCAGCCCAAATGGCAAGGCAATTGTTTGCTGTTTTGATTCAGCGATTCGTTATTTTGTCTAGCTCAAAATTGTTCCTGGGAATTGAAGTCATGACGTAATTTTTATTACACTAATTATAGTAGAAAAAGATGCAAGTGATCACATCCTTCGCAGCTGAACGCCAACGGTGTCGCAAAAGTTTCTGTAGCGCGTTTTCGCTGCCTCCTTCTGCGGCGGATGACATAAAGCACTTGGAAGCATTGCTTGCAATGCTTGTCCGCTGTGAGATGAGGCCCCTCAGAGAGGGCACACTTGGGCGAGCAGTCGTGGTCTTCTGCAAGAAACTTGGTTCCGCATTTCCTACAACGTGTTTTTCGGGGCCAGGCACACGTCGGCACGATGGCCCAGCCTGCCACAGACGTCGAAAATGTCCGCCTAGCATCTGCAGAGCGTACAACGAAGCACGCCGCGCCCGCTGCCACGTTGTGTTGAACTTTCCCCGGTGCTGACTCCGTGCTGGCTTTGCGAATTGCTCTTCGAAAAAGCCGTGGTCTTTCCGTATTATAGGTAATCTTCGGGGGCGACGTACTCTCCCTCGACCATCACTTGCATGGACATACTTGGGAGTAGCGAGCGCATGGTGGTGTTCGAGAGCTAGGCCACATGGCTACGCCTCGACGCGCCATACAACACTGCAAATACTGTCCTCCAAACTCACAGCAAATACCGATGTAATACTGACGGGAACTTGTCATTTTATGAGAAATGGACGTAAATAGACATAAAGGGCTACGATCATATGCTGTATATTCAACTACAATCATATTCAAATGTTGTTAGGTTGGTTGTGCTGTTAAGGTATTTTCCAACCAACGACCATTACAGACTACTTTCATTGCAATAACAATTATATGACAACTCCTTACATGTGCTTGCCACCAGCTTCGCCGTCGCCGTCATGTTCCGTATGAGGTCCAAATTGATATCCTCCCCAATCGCATGATTTCAACCGCTGGTAGAACGCAGACAATGCGCATACTATGTGCGACACAATACAACAAGTTTAACTTAATATGTCTCGCTCGAGAGCAGCGAACCTGACATACTGCCAGACTGCCTGCTTGTATTATTTGCAGCGATGTAGACATGTGCAAATATTCGCGCACAAGAAATACTCAAAAGTATATCACAGTATTCCCAGAGATAGAATAAGCGTATATTACAACTCTTTCTGAAAGTGGTTTCATTGCAGTGTAATAATTCTATGCCAAGAGAACACCTACAACAAACCCTATTCTGCGCTGTCGCTAAGCCGAACTTCAAAGTTGAATGAACATCTTGCTCTCGCTCATGTTACTCATTTATTAACGATTAAAAGCTTGTTGTACAGGCTTTTATCTGATGAGTATAGTAATTTTGAAAGTTTACTGTATTTTGCTGGTTATCTCGTTTGATAGCAAAGGGAGATAAAATGAAAACAAATTTTCACTTTTTGTTTCGTGAGAATAATTATCCTGATTAGGAACTGTATCCTTTTTCGTCAGGCACTCTCTACATTCAGAGATTGAGAACTAGAACTTGGAAGTAAAGTATTTATTGCTGTCTGTTTACGTGAACACAATTTGGATACATTTTATTTCAGTCAACAATATTTTGTTTGTAAAGCTTACCTTGAAATCATTGTTCTGAGCCAAACACCTGCGCTTATAAGTTTCGTCAGAGTCAGGAAGGCTGTCCGTGGGACCACAGTATGACTACGACTCACGCCGCAGTGAACGGCTTCAAAAATTTAGTCCACCTGATGTTCTGCCACGCACACTGACATTGCACACTACACAAGCTTCTCTATCGAGACGAAATTCAATGTGACCACCGTGGCCAGCTTCGATGTTGTGCGAATATAATGTCACTACGCTTTAAAAAAAGGCAGTTCGACTTACCAATCTTGTACAGAAAAAATAATGGAATCAATAAAAATAAACAAACAGTAAAAGGTAAAGAGATGAATGCGTATATGAAGAATGAGAAACGATCTGCAGTGTGTTGCGACATATGCACGCATCGCTATGCGAAAACAATCTTGGAGACCCGTGACAATAAAAAAGGTTCAGTGTGATAAACAACGCAATCGCCAGGCGTTCTGGCGACTGCAGTTCTGTAGTGGGCATTCGCACCTCACGGAGCGAAATTGGAAGTGGTACTGTATGCCTCTTCCCTCCAGCTTAGTTTTCAACTTAAAATACATAACTAGCCTTTCGTTACCAGCACTGCCTTCATGGCGCAATATAGCTCCCATGCCACGATCACTCGCGTCACATTGAATGACAAACCTATTAGAGAAATCGGGTGCCATGAGAACGGGCTTTTTGATTAGGGCCTGTTTAGGCTTGCAAACTAATTCTCCTTTTTTGAGTCCATTACTACTTTAGCCTGCTCGGTCTTTCGAAGTGCGTCAGTTAGAGGGCTGGTAATGCTAGAGCAGTTTTGCACGTAATGCTGAAAGTATCTAGCTAGGCCGAAGAATGCCCTTATCTCAGATTTTGTGGTTGGTCGTGAATAGGTTCATGACGGCGGCTACCTTAATTTCTAAGGATCTAGGCTTGCCACGCCCTACAACGTGTCCCAGGTAAGACACCTCGCCGTATTCTAGGTGACATATAATAAGTTTCACGGTAAGACCAGCTTCTTCCAACCGTTCAGCATGACGCGTAAATGCTCGACATGTTCTTCCCAGCTGTTTGAGAAGATGGCAACATCGTCAAGATGTGGCAATGCGAACTCAGAGAGGTTATTAAAAACGCGGTCAATTAAGCCTGAAAAACGAAATGGCGCATTTTTCAGTTTATAGCTCAGTTTAATTGGACGATACGTTTCGAATGAAGAAAGGAATGTGGCATAGCGGAAGAGCGCTCCGTGAGGGGAACTTGCCAATACCATCGCACGAGGTCTAACGTCGAAATATAGCCGGACTGTGACACAGTTTCTACCCTCTCCTCTAGGTTTGGTATCGGGTAAGTTTAGTGATGAGTTATAGCGTTAAGACGCCGATAATAGATTGATGGCCTCGGGTCTTTTCCTGGCATTTTAACCAATGTAATAGGGAATGTATAGTAAACCTCGCCCGGTACTACGACTCCCAACTCCAGCATTTTATCGATCTCCTCCTCCATGACCTACTTTTGCTCAGGGGAACATCGATACGGCTTGCTACAGATCGGCTCCTCACAAGTTAGCTCCATATCATGTTCAATCACCGTCGTGTTTCCGAGATCATCCGAAAACACGTCCTTAAACTCGGAAGCAATCCTGCTCAGGCCCTTCTTGTGGACTTCACTTAGTTTAGGCGATAGGTTCAGCTGCTCCAAGATTACCTCCGATTGTCTTTTCATTACATCACTAGAGGTGAAAACTTTCTGCTCCCTCTTCTTCTGAATCATTCCAAAGCAGATTTACGACTGCTTGACGTTCAACTTATGGTTTCAGTAAGTTATTGTGGTAAATTTTGTTCGGCTGCCTTATTAGTTTCACTTCATAATTGGTATCACAAAGCTTCGATATTACTTTGGCGGGCCCTTCCTAATGAACCTGAAGCTTGTTCTTTTTGGACGGCCGCAGTAGCATTTTCTGGCTACCTACTTCGAAGGTGCGCTTCTTCACCGATTTGTCGTAGTAATCTTTCGACATTACTTGTGCAGCCTTCACGTGACTTTCCACAAGATATTTCGTTTTTTCAAGCCTCTGACGGAGGTGTAGAACATACGCAACTACATTAGGGTCGTCGTTAAATCCCTCTCCAAGGACTCGCGTAGCATTCGCAACGATGTTCTCAAACTCCTGACATACACAAACTCTGCAGGGCTAAAACCAGTGCTCTCATGAGGAGCTGATCTCAAAGCCAACCTAGCGGGAGGAATACACGCTTCCCAGTCGCATTTCTGCTGGTAGCAAAGAGCTCTCAGCATCCGTTTACAGAACGGAATGCATACGCTCTACAGGATTAAATTGTGGGTGACAGATCAAGCTGTGCACTACTTTTATTCCGCATTTATCCAAAAAGGTAGAGGCAAGGCAGCTGGTGAAAACACTACCGTTGTCGCATGGCATTTCAGAAGAAAATCTGACGTGTGCAAATATAGATAGCAGTGCATCCACAAAATGAGCGGAATTGAGCTTCTTAAAAATATCTCTTCCGGAAACTTTGTGGCTACACAGAGGGCCGTCAGGATGTACCAACAACCTTGCTTTGACTCTGGCGATGGCCGGACGATATCAATTATTAGGTGCCGAAATGGTTGTGTGATAATTGGTACAAGCTTCATGGGCGCCTTCCACTTGTCTGTAAATTTCCTCGCCCTCTGACAAGTGTCGCATGAGCGTACAAACTCTTTGATATCCTTCCATCATTTTAGCCAAAAAATTCAAGGGAAGTACTAGCCTTGGTCTTCTTTATGCCGAGATGCCCTGGCCATGCATTTTCATGTGCCAATTCCAAACGTTCGTGATGATACATTTGTGGCATCAAGAGCTGCTCATGCTCGCGACCTTGCACATTTGTGTAGCTTCGATACAGGAACCCTTCCTTTCGCAAAAAAAAAGAAACTACCCTTTTCTTTTTTTCCAAGTTTACGCTTTCCATTAGCGCTTTAATCGAAAGGTGCTCACGCTGCTGCCGAATGAGCATTTCTCGACTAACCCTCGACAACTCTCTCCAACATTCCACTACAGGCGAGAGCGTTGCACCCCTCTCGCTCTGACTCAATGGAGCCATGTCGTCTCCTCCACCGACAGAGACCGCGCCAGTCGCTTCGGTGACGGGCCGCTCGAGTGACGGCTCAAATGGCTCACACGAGAAATTTCTGTCTGAGGTTCCGTCGACTCGCCACCAAGGTCACGCAGATCAGCAGCTTTTGCAGGTGGTGTTTGACCACATTGAACAAATCAAGATACTGCGAAAGCTTCCGCGTTTTCGATCGCGTGAGGGCCATGTACACCTGCTCTTTGAGAAGGTGCTCTGAGTTATTAGAGAAAAGATAAGGAAAACAATCGAGAAGCGCGGCAGACAAAGCCGCTTCGGTGCGAAGCTTACCGAACGGGCCTTCAATGACAACCATAGCACTCTGCTCCTCGGCGACTTGTCTGATCCACGCGCATTCTCCTGTAAAGTCATCCGGAGACACCAACGAAGGATGGACGACGTCCATAGTTGCTGCTGAGTCTGGAAGTGCTCGACACGTATACCAATTAACACTAATTTCTTGGAAATATGGTTCTAATAACCGCATGTTCTTTTCCGATTCTCGAATTATTGTGAAAGTGAACTTTTGCTTAGAGTTTATCGTGATGTGACCTTCCTTTTTGCAGTTGTAGCAGATTAGTGGCTTCCGTGATTCAAAAGCCCGTGTGGTAACAGTGCGTTGTTGAAGAACCTCACTCAATTTCTCCGCTTCCGTTTGCCCTTCGTAAAAGACAGGTCCTTCGTTAAATTATGGTGCGGAGTGTGTTTCCGGTGGTCAGGTGTTTTTTGATAAGCTCTCTATCTTTTCATCCTTTTCAACGCGCACTGCCCTGCTATGCAACTTTCGGTGTGTGTAATACTCCTCAGCTAACTCTGCTGCCTTGTTTAGCTGTACTTCGCCAAGCTTGTCCTGCAGCCAAAGCTTGACATCCTCCTCGAATCAGCGGTAGAATTTCTCCAATACAATGCATTATACCACTTTGTCGCGATCGTCATTAACACCTTTGCCCTTGAGCCATTCAATTAAATCGGCTTTAACACGAAACGTGCAGTCAACGTGTGACTCATTCACCTTTTTAGCATACCGGAACCTTTGCCTGAAAGCCTCGGGTGACAACTTATAACCTTCTCAAGAGCACTTCCTTAATCTCGTCATAGCTCTCGAACTGATTCCCTCGACAAGCACGTTATCACGTCGGACACATCGCTGGGAAGAAGAGCTAACAGGTTCTGCGCCAAAAGAGACCACTGCAAAGCATTTATTTCACAGACGCGTTAAAACTTAGCGAGACACTTCGCCATGTACTCGCCTACTACGAACGGCGGCAGTTAGGTCACTGAATTCTCTGACCGCTGACCTGAACTGTCGCAGAAGCTACGCTAGGCGCCTGCAAACACTGCTGATGGCGCCTGCGAACCCCGCAGCTGCCATCCACTGTTACGAAGGCGCGACGCTAAAACGGTCCCGAAGGCGCCACTGCTCGGAACTACGCTGCCAAAGTCACCAGCCATTTGGTAGGGTGTGTTACTCAGCTCGCGACTGCACTGCGCAGAGCTGATAGACGAGCGGACGAGACGACGGTGAGTGAAGGCAAGTTTTTTGTACAGCATAGAAATTGAGGCGTTATATATTCAGCACTGGAGCAGACAGCTTAGGGTCTCGAAGAGCCGAGATGTCTTCTCTCACACATAAGTCAACTGCTGGCGACGCGCCGCTTGGCTTTCTTTATAGGCACCGGATGGATCTTTTGCGTCACCATCGTTCAACCAGAAGCGCCGCTGGCCGTAATGTCTGAGTCATTCAATGGGGACCCGCCACTGGGCTGCGTCGTGATAATCAATTCCAGAGCCGCTGAGCGTGGTTGCACCCAAGGAAGAGTCGACGTTGCCTCGCGTTGCGTAAGGGTCGCCAGGACTGGAAGGCGCTGATTGCTTCATCGGGCTCGTGGGCTGAGGGAGATTCGTTGTGCGTTGCGTAAGACAAACCGGTGCCACCGCTTGATGACGCCATCGAGTTGATCGTGTCAGGCGGTCTCGATCACTGGCCTTGATACAGATATCCTTTGCAGAGGCATTGACGTTGGGTGTGGACTCCCAGGCGTAACAATACACGAGGGGAGATTTTGGAAGATCAGGCTAACACCCTCGGAGAACACTTCAAGCAGGTCTCCAGCTCATGACAATACAGTGAGGCGTTTCGACGACACAAAACCAGAATAGAAAAGCTTTGATTAGAGCGCAAACACACAACACATGAGGCATGCAATGAAACTTTCTGTTTGAGTGAGCTATAAGCCTCACTTATCTGCTGCAATATATATACCCTCAACCCGGACCGTGTGGCATATGAAATGTTTAAACTTCTGCCCACTGAAACCCAGAAAGCTCTCTTCTCCCTGTATAATGCGATATGATCTTCCGACGAGCTACGCTCTGCCTGGAAGGAAGCTATTGCTATTCCAATTAAAAACAAGGCAAGGACCCGTTCTCAGTTTCTAGCATACAGGCCAATAGCGTTAACCAGCTGTCTATGCAAGGTCTTTGGGATAATGATTAAACGGCGCCTGATGCACTTACTTGAAACTAATGGCCTACTTGACTCATACCAGTGTGTGTTTTGAGAGGCTCGGTCCACCACTGACCACCTTGTCCGTATCGAGGAACCAATTGCCGACTCTTTTTTATAAGCAGTTTTTTCTGTGTTCCTGAATATGGAAAAGGCATGTGATAGTACGTGGGACTTCGGCATATTGCGAGACCTGTCCCATTTAGGGGTGCGTGGTAGAATGCTGACAATCATTGCAAGCTACCTGTCTAACCGGACATGGCGTGTCCGAGCTGGCACTGTGTTAACTAAAATATTTGTCCGAGAAACGGTGGTGCCACAAGGAGGTGTTTTGTCTTAGCGGATACGCCATGTCCGGTCAGACTGGTAACTCAATGATTGTCAGCACACTTTCCATAGTTATTTATTTGCACTTGTCTTTCCCACGCAACGTTTTTTACTGTATATACGTCGATGATCTACAGGCTGGTTTCAAATGGTGGCACATATCAATGTGCCAACATCGGGTTCAACTAGGGTGGAACAAGGTATCTAAAGGGGCAGACGAGAATGGTATTACAATCAACCTGCAAAAGAGCACTTGCATCTTGTTCTGCCGAAAGAGAGGCCTTCATTCTGACCCCGACTTTGACCTGCATGGTCAACGTCTCTCTGTGAAGACCGAACACAAGTTTCTTGGACTGATATTAGAAACAAAACTAACCTTCATCCCACACATCAAGTATATAAAAGACAGGTGCCTAAAAACAATGATTATTTTAAAAGTGTTGTCACGCACTACGTGAGGTAGTGAAGGGAAATATCTGATGAGTTTTTATAAAAGCCTCGTACGCACGAGCTTAGATTACGGTGCTATAATCTGCCAGTCTGCGACACCGTCAGCCTTAAAAATTCTCGACCCTGTCCACCATCTAGGCATTGACCTCTCGACGGGTGCTTTTCAAACTAGCCCCGTGAAAAGCCGGTACGTGGATTCGAATGAATGGTCACTCCGCTTGCAGAGATGTTACTTGTCTTTTGTGTTATATCTGAAGGTGGCGGCAGACAAGCAGCACCCCTCTCATTTCGCGATCAATGATTTGTCTAGTTCTGGCTTGTTCAAGAACCATTCTTCGTTGAAGGAACCCTACTAACTCCGTGTAAGCCACCCCGCTGAAAAAACAGGCGTACCTCTTCTCGAACACAGTTTGATGGCTGCTGCTGCATATCTGCCGCCATGGTAGTGGCAGTTTATAGACTGTGATTTCTTTTTTGTGAAAGTCACAAAGCACGCGCCACTGGCACACGTCCATACATACTTCCTCGAACTACAACATAAGTTTACGCGCCCTGGGTTCTTTACCGATGCCTCAAAGTCCAACATTTCTGTGGCATATGCAGCACGGTAGGCACATTCTATTCGTAGGCCGGCATTCTTCACCCTGATTCAAGCATTTTCACAGGAGAAGCTTATGTAATACTGGTGGTCGCAAAACACATCAAACAGAAAAAACTACAAAGGGTGATATTATACACAGATTCCTTAAGTGCGGTAAAAGCTCTGGAAACTCTTAACAACACAATAACCTCGTGCTGGTGTCGCTTTACTCACTTTTGTGCACACTGTACACATAAAAACAACATGTCGTCGTCTGCTAGGTGCACTGTGACATACAAGGAACGTTTTGGCAGACTAGCTGGCTGCTTTCGCCAACGACACCACTTCCAATGCATCAATACCGATTCCTGCACTTCACCTGAAAGTTTTTTTTAAAAAGAAAGCTCAGGGTGTGTCGGCAGAGCACGTGGGATAGACACACAGATAATAAGCTACATGCTATTAAGCCGCAACTAGGTAATTGGCCGCTTAAGCTTTACGAATGGTTTAGCGCACTTTACAACTGACACCCGACGCTCACGGTAGCTAATAATTTATTTAACCGCGAGAGAACGGCCAAAGTTTCCTTTCCAACCTCGGGGAAGAATGAACAAGTTGGGACATTTGCAAGCGCGAACTCATCGACATCTTTGGCAATCTCATTGGGCGTCGTTGTTCGGCACGGAAAGAACTCGCGTGCAGAGAGCAGTCCTGAACCGAGTCATACGTGACGCACATTCAGGATGTGCTCGCCCTCTGCAGCGTGGCTGACAACAAGATGCCGGAATTAGAAATGGTCGCGCATATCCTCAAAGGAATCGCAGATAATGCCTTCCTTCTCCTCGTGTTCCACAACTCTGTCAATAATGAATGGCAATGCTGTCATTATTGGATGACAATGATTTGTAGAAGGAAAAGTCGTATTACTACCCAACTTTTGCGTCTTCCAAACACGGCTGCCACATTTACCTATGAAGACGCCCGTCTCTCTTCAGCCGCTGCTACTTCTGACAATAATGTGCGCATAGTCCGCCGTGAAATCGAGGCTGGACCTCCTATTGGTGAATATGCCCGTGCCACTGACAATTCTCGTGCAGAGTTTTTTAATCCAGACCGTCGTGCACCAGGAACTGGAGAACGCCCGGCTACAGACGCTCTGCACAGTTAACAGACCCGACCGGCTACCTAGTGTACCTGATATATCCCCTGGCGCGTACAACCATCAGGTTACCAGAACATGGCTTAATGGTGAACCTCCGATGACAAAAACTGCTTCTGCTGCGGACGAGTAGGCCATATTTCCCCTCATAGCCATAATTCCTGGATTTGGCAGCCATGGCCGCACTACGCCAACACCCGGCGCCCACCAAATGGTTCCCGCATGCCAATACACGTTGATCACGACAACGCTTCACTGCCCATGCCCGCTCAGCCAAACCACTCGACGTCGCCATCCGGACGCCTGTCCCGCTTACCTAACTTTTGCCGCTCCCCTCTCTTTCGTACCAACATCAGTCCTCAGAAAACTAACGGCACAGCTCCTAGAGGTAAGCCTGCCTTGACGACCCTACTCGCAACTCCTCGGCACATGCTACCCGGACGCAATAACTTGATCAACGTAAATGTAGACAGCACACCTGCAATAGCACTCACTGACACTGGCGCTCACATATCAGTAATGAACCCCAGCCCTTGTGCGCGGCTAAACAAAGTGCTCACTCCTGCTCCATTCACTGCAGTCCGAGTAGCCGATGGAGCAACGTCAGCTGTCACTAGGATGTGTACCGCCCACGTAACTGTGGCTGGATGTAATACTTCTCTTCTGTTTTACGTCCTAGACCACTGCCCACATGAAAACATTCTGGGATTAGACTTTCTGTCGCAACATTGCGCCCTAATTGACTGTTCTGTTGGTGTTTTTAGCTTCCTATACCACACGCCGTTGACCCTTTTGCTTCCGCACCGCCAAGGCTATACCCCGTCGACTACGTTCGCGTGTTCTGTCAAGCTGTGAATTATATAAACGTATCTTTCGAATTTCGTGTGGGCGACGAATATTATGTTGTATCACCTAACGCTGCCGTCCTGTGTTCGCTCCATGTAGCGTTCCCGCTCACGATTATAATTATGAAGAGCAACGTGGCTCGTATCCCGATTGTGAACTTTGGACTTTGCTCGCAAGTACTGCCCCGAAAAATATGCCTTGTAACACTTGCCCAGACAGGCGACTACCATATTTCCGCCTTAACAGAGGAAACTCCGTCACCTGCCAGTATTGAGTTGGGCACTCCACGAGATGGCATAACGAAAATGCTCGCCTCTGATCTCCCGGCCGAGCAAGGGCACGCGCTTCGTGGCCTTCTTGCGTCGTATCGAGACATCTTTGATCTCGATGACCAACCACTAGGCCAAACTACCTTCGTAAAGCATTGGATTAAAACCGACGATGCGAATCTAGTACAACGGCACCCCTATCAGATATCCTTCACCGAACGCCTCGTGACCAAGAAAGAAGTCGGCCAGATGTTTTCTCGGAACATCATTTAGTCTTCTTCTAGCCCTCGTGCTTTACCTGTCTTCCTTGTCAATAAGAAATATAAGAGCTGGCGTTTCTCTGTCGACTACAGGAGTCGCAACAAGGTAACAAAAAAGGCGTGTATACCCTATCACAGATAAATGATGCTCTTCACTGTCTTAGTGGAGCAAATTATTTTTCTTCCATCGACCTCCGTCTGCTGGCAGAAAGCAGTTGATGACATGGACCGTAAAAATACAGTGTTTATAACTTCCGATGACCTCCATCAGTTTAATGTAATGCCGTTCGGGTTTCGCAAAGCGTCAGCTACACTCAAACGAATGATGGACGCTTTTCTGCACGGTTTTAAATAGCTGATCTGCTTGTGCTGCCTTGATGACCTCATTCTCTCCTCACCGACTTTTGACACGCACAGAGCTTCAGCTAAACTTGTCGAAATGTCACTTCGGCCGCCGCCAACTCACTGTCCTCGGTCACTTTCTTGATTCCACTGGTTTTTTTTTTTGGCCTTGAAAACATCCATGCAGTCAAAGATTTCTCTCTGCTGACCTCCGCGAGCGACGTTCAAAGCTTTCTGGGCCTCTGCTCCTATATTCGCAGATTTGTGCGGAACTTCGTGACGTCGCACGCCCACTCACAGAAGAAAGGTGTGAATTTTGCGTGGGGACACGAACAAGCTTGAGCATTCGCTGAACTGACCACCAGACTTACGACGCCACCGATTCTCGGCCACTTTAATATGTCCGCTCTAACTGAAGTGCGCACCGATGCAAGTGGCCATGGAATCGGAGCAGATTTGGCACAAAAACAGCAAGGCTGCGAGCACGTCATCGCATACGCTGACCATCTGTTATCATCAGCGGAACGAAATTACTCAATCACAGAACGCGAATGCCTTGCCCTCGTGTGGGTAGTGGGTTCTCACAAGTCCAGTTAATTAAGGAGGCGATCGCCGGGCTAATTCCAAGGGCCAAAATATCGGCCCCCCGAACCGCACCACAAAAGCGTGGACAATTTAGAAGTGGTCCTTTTTGGCGCGCCAGCGGACGCCGGCTGTGGCCCAAAGAACAAGTCAGAGCCGAGAGTTGATAAACAAACAAAATTATATTCTCAATAATGGCAGATCAAAAACAATACACAAGTATGCACACTCCACAATAGTTGAGTACAATATCTCCCCAAACAAACAACGTACTACATATTACAATCAGCCACACTCGAAACAACGGACACAGACAACAATACGCAATACAATGCAGTCGCATGCATTGACCAACCAAGACACTTAAAGACTAAAGAGATAAAAAACCTATTCAGTCCAAAGTTCTTGGAACCAAAGTCTAGATGATACTCTTCCGAGAATCACTCACTCAAAGTCCAGCGTTGTTGTCGTTCCGCTGCCCTTGAAGTTTCTCTTCCAGGAAAGCTCGCCGAAGTTTCTCTTCTAGGAAACCTCACGTCTTCAATAGGCCACTCTCCAAGCTTCAAACTTCTTCGCCCGAACACGTCGGCTTCACACACGCAGCTGTTGCCACGCGTCTTCGCTCGATAGTGGTAAACACACACTCTTGCCTGTAGTTCGAGTCGTCACCCCTCAGGTGGAAATCATCTTCTTATCCCGCTTTGTCGCTATGGACAAAACCTTCGCCGACTACACGGCGGAATCCCTGCGCGCTCTGGCGCTTACTTCCGTCTTCTCCTGATCTCTCGTCTCCGCTGCTCGGTTAAATACCTTCCGCACGACATTCCAAAAGGTTCTCCTCATTTTGTCGGCGCGATGCGCAGCGAAGGCTGGGGGATAGCGCGAGACTGTACGAGGGCCGTCCCCGACAGATGACTCAACCCGGCATAACACGTCCCTTCCCTACTGAAACGTTCCGTATGAAATCTTACGGAAAATATATGGACTCCGTACCATTTCCTTATGCTACATACGGAAAATATATGGAGTTTTATGGAAATATACGGAAGTTGTATGGCATTTACGGAAAGCTTCTTATGGAGTATAAGGAAGGATAAGGAAATTGTATGGCGTATACGGAAAGCTTTTTATGGAGTATACGGAAAGATAAGGAAAATGTATGGCATATATGGAATGCTTTTTATGGAGTATATGGAAGGATATGGAAAGATAAGGAAACTTATGGAGCATATGGAGAGTTCATGATGGAAGGATAAGGAAAGTGTATGGAGTGTACAGAAGCTTTCATAAGGAAAATGCAGAATGTAAGTTCTTACGGAAATATACAGATTTTGTAAGGTGCTTACGAAAATGTGCAATAGTGTATCAAAGGCATGTGGATTGTTGCAAAAATGTGGAAACTCTACAGTTGTCACATTTTAAGCAGGAAATCCGAGCTCTATAAAGTTATAAATGAATGCACAGTGACATATATAGTACAAAAGAATAACGCAGCCTAGTCTGTGTTGTCAGTCACCGCTGTTCGCCCTTTTCCAGAATGAATAACACTTCTGCAGATGACCAGGTGCTAAAGTCTGTCACACGGAAAATGTGTCATTCACAAGGAATGACAATAGCGGTCATTTTACTTGCATGCTGTCACACGAAAACAAATCTAGCAAAAAAAGCATAACTTCAAGGGCTCGTTTTTTGGTAGAAACAATAATAATGAGAACTAAATTCAATGTGAATGAACTTGTCAATATTAATGAAACTGTTCTCATTAACATTGGCAAAGAAAAATGTCATTTTAAAATATCGGCCATGAGCTTAGCTCTCCTGAGCACCGACAAAAGAAATGAAAATCTATGAAAACTAATTGCATGTAGCCTAAAAATAATTTTTTATTGATAGTATGTGCTCCTACAATATAAATACAGCTATACGCAACTTGCCACAGCTTCACGACAGAAACGAGGTAGGGGCAGAGGAAGTGGTCAGAAAAATAATTAAGTATGAGAGCACAACTGATATGTACAAACACATAATGGTGCTTATCACTGATGCACGGATGGTCGTGTATAGAGCTGGGTCGTTTGAGATTGTCAAAAGCATTGTTTCAGACCACCATGCAGATTACGCTTCAATTGTAGTGCTACATAAGACACAACTTATGGGCCAGCTTTAATGAATAAGAAGATTATAGGTTAAACAAATGCTTTAAAATATATCATATCATGGCTGCATGGACCCATACAAGCTATGTAAAGCGCAATAAAGTGAGGACGCATGAGCTTCTCTTGATGCTCCAGTTCTACATAGATGCTTCAACTGTGCTGCAAAGAAATTTAACCAATGTCTGTGTGTGCAACATTGTCCATTTTAAACTATCTATATGTATACATAAAATTCCTACTGCGAGTTAAGCTACGTAGCACTCCATAACTCTTCCTTTTATTAAGGGCAATTTTTCAAACAATCAACATTATTCATTTTCTCTCTGATGACTTCGTGCCCACAATTCTTGGTTTGGCTCGATCACAATTGTGCAGCCCTTATTTTGGAGGAATCAAAAAACATCAACCAAAATATATTTTGGAACTGCTTCTCGGTGATATTGCCTTCCCTCAACTGCCACAGCTTGAGATGAGTCATATAGCAAGTCTCGCGCATACCTAGGGCCTACCCTTGAAGAAACTGGTCCGGCTGTGAAATGCTCAATTTTTCTCAAATAAATTTTTTGGTTTGAGTTTTCTCACTTCTCGAGTCCCTTCACAATCAGACCCATTGTTCCCCTTAGTCCTTAATTTTGTTATATTATGAAATAAATAAAAAAATAATAATGAAAATAAAAATCATAATAACTGTTGCGCAAAAAACACAGTCCCACATACGTACTTGAACGCAATATTGCTTTTATTTTGTTTTAGAACCTAAGGCATTAGAAAAGATAGCAGTACAATAAAAACGTTGAAAAAAAAACAAAAAAATTAAACTTGGCGGGACTCGAACCTGCGCCACTTAGTTGTGCTCGCGTACGTGAACTGAGTGCGTTAGCTTGCTAAGCTATTCGCGCTGAAGGCAGCTTGGTGTTTAAGGTATGTATATAAATTTGCTTTTTACACGCTATGTGTTTGTATATTTATGTACGATATGCGATCGTATCTATTGTTCTGTGCATATGTTTTGGGATTGTGTATACGTCACATGCTTTTCGCATGTCTTTCAACTATAGATTGCTGCACCGCCGCGGATGAAAACAAGTATTTTTACACCCACACACAAGCTTGAGTAGTTGAAGGTTGTTTCCTGGGGCTCTCTTGCGATTGAGTCGGTCACCACAGGGAATTAGAGTGATACGCCATTAATCCCTGCATCTAGCTGTATTCCACTTAGTAGCTCTATCGCTTGATGTCAAATCGAGCGCGGGGTGCGACGCTATTGCGCACGACCATGCCTCGCGTAGCGGCGACATCAGCTGTTTGCGCCGGCCGGCTTGCTTCGATTTGCTTCAGAGCAAAGAAATGTCATACCTTGAAAGATTGCGTACTGCACTATGTCAAAATGTTACTGCTTTGTAGCCATCTTATGATTCATTGAGAATTGATAACTCTGATATCACTACTGTAGAGCTTTGCGTCGGCGACACGCACCGAACGTGAAACCGCACTACGTCTGTCGTAGAAGCAGTAGGAGGCTGTCGTCTGCTAGAACAAAAACAAAACAAAGACCTGCAAAAATATTCATAAGTTGTAACTTGTTTTTGAATAACCGTTTATCACTTTTAAAGTTATTTTGCCAGATACATACATTTTTTTTCAGTTTATAGCAGCGACAGATGTTTTTTTTTATTTTTCTCACACAGCTATCCAAGTCAAATCCATTCACAGCTAAAGCCACATGTTGTTTGTCTTCTTTGTTTTCGTCGGCATGCCGTTTCGGTGCGTCTATGTGTTCGCGCTGCTACACACGAGAGCACGAAATGTTAAATTTACGCAAGGAAGCGCCGTTCCTCGTTCGTGTGATGTGCTAAGATTGCGCCCTGTTCCCGCGGTTGTCCGAGTGCGGATCAAGTGCGAGTCGTCCAAGGAATCGGCGGGTTGGGCGGGCGCTCAAAGGACTCCGAGGTGACGGCTGACGCCTGTGGTCGCTTCCCCCAGGACAGTGTGAAAAAAACTAAAGGTAAGGGGGACACTTTTTTATGTAGACCAAGTATGCCACTCAGTGCAAGTGTGTGTTGCTGCACTCGAACCAGGCGTCGCGAAACGGCAACCTTACGCGCCTTTGCGAGTGCGGTTGCCGATTCGCTTTGACAACGCTAACGCCAGCAGAGCCATGGCGCATCGGCGCGGCCTTACTGGAGCTAATTCGAGACAACTGCGGCAACGTGCATGTGTATGGTGATCAATTTTTTCATATGTGCGATGTAGTGAGGAAGACGCACACGGCGCTTGCTACGTTGTTGATTAAACGAAGCCTTCAGTGCCATTTTATTCAAAGCAGCATTTTGTTTACGTTCGCGGGCGATACAATTTGTAACTTGGCTCGATTCACCTAGCCAACCGCCTAAGTGGGTTGATTAGCATACGTTCACGGTAGAGCGTTATTATGCCCCTAAACAGTGGCGTGTGCTTGTTGAAAGATATAATGTGTGTGCCTAGTGTAGAGCGAGAGAGAGAGAGAGGTGTTCGTGCAATCTGCATGTGTACCTGCAAGACGCCTTTGCTTGTAACTAATAATGTACCGGCCAGCACCTACATTGTACGCCTGACTTTGAAGAAAACTTGCATGCACAATGTGAGATTTTGTAATCTGCCAGAGTTGCTTTTTATAAAATAATACACTGCCAGCACGTTCAAAATTTGTTTCGCTGCTGTGTGGCAGGGGTGCGCTTATCACGCTGTTGTGTAGTTGCTGATGCAAGCACTTATAGTTTTGATGCGTTAATATTTCTCATCTAACTCATCAGGTGTTTGGCTGTTTCAGCACAAACAAGGCAGAGAGAGAAGGAAGACGGTTAGTGACAGGACCAGTGCCGACTTTTGTTTGCAGGAGAATACCCATGTTGGTGTATTTATTGTGACAGCCTTTCTGTGTTGCTTTTTTGCCCAATTTATGCAACAACAAAGTTGTCAGCAATATGAGAGAACACTGAAATTAGCTTTCAAAGATCATGGTGACTAAATGCCTAGTAACTGACAGCACAAAGTAACAACAAAAGACATCAGTATGATCAATGTGGATGAGTACAGTCTTGCATCTAAAAAATATATTGTGCAAAATGTTGCCTAAGTAAAAAACCTCTCTATGTTTGCAAATAGTGTGACGTCACTTCGAGCACCGTGCCAGCCATTCCCTCCCTCTGTGCAAGGGCTGGTTGGCAAGGAAGTTGTTTGTGACGTTCCTGATAGACCACCGAGATGTATGCGATTCTAAACCTGTAGCCTAATATATACGTAATCTTTTGTGCAGTTACATCGCTGCATCTGACACCTACAACTTATTTGCATATTTACATTGCTCCCTTAGGACCTAACGCACAAACTTGTTGTTTGCATTGTCACTTCATGAATATCGAGCGGTAAAGGTACTGAGTATATGTGAAACAAGAATCTCTGCTTATTACATGAAGAAATATGAGGCCTTCGATAAAACGAGTTATACCTTTATTGAGCTTGCGTACTCGTCGGGGCGATTCATACATGCAGCTTCAGCAAATGGTATCTTCCAGCCCGGTGACCTTGCAATTTTTTTCTGCACACAGCGCAAACACCGAGATGTACCCACTCGCAGATGGTCACGTCAAGTGCATATTTACCTTGACTAAAATGTCGAATCAAGTTTTTTCATCGACCGGTCCCTGCCATGAGTGCTAGACTTCGTAAACAAGACACATTGTTATTGACACTGCACACACCACACTCAGTATTCTCAGTTGAACCGATATTCTCAATACCTTTCAATGCACACTACATGCCGCAATCAACAGTGCACATTTTTGAAGACTATGCCGCTGTTGCTCGCACAGGCCACCACGTGTGTTCACTTCTTCAAGATAAACAGACAGCGTGGCAAATATTTTACCACACAGCTGGATGTTTGCTGACACATACTACAGCTAATGTCGACATTGTAACGTGAAGTGTAAGCTTTGAAAAATTGAAACTTGCCCCAAACACCGCACGACTGTACCGGGCTGAGCCACCAGCGGGAGTGTTTTTCCAGCCACACCTTTTACATGTGCCAGTGACATCATGCTGTGACGTACCTCGGTAGGGGCCTATCGCTGCATACTTTATGTGAATGAGGGTCCTGTTAGTGAAAGCAGGCATTGTTGATTTCGTAACTTGTTCATGCCCAACTGGACCTTCATTTGCACAAGTTGTCTGACTGATATTCAGGCGAACTTTTGTGTAATAAATTATACAGTTGGCAGTCTGTACTTGCCCCATACTGTTGTTACTGGTGTTTCTTGTTGTTACTTTGCACTGCTCATTACTACTCACCTACATAAACTAGCCTATCTTGCCGCTGTTTTGGACAAGATGCAGCAGGCAAGTGTGATAGTGTTCATAACTCTAAATTCTCGAGCAAAATTGATCGTTTCACATTCAGTTAGTTGCATTCTTATGAGTACATTATAAGAAATCAT